>OX384036.1:24586286-25186286 GCA_947534325.1 Agonum fuliginosum
TTTCACACATTTCACACATTTCACACATTTCACACATTCACACATTTCACACATTTCACACATTTCACACATTTTACACATTTCACACATTTCACACATTTCACACATTTCACACATTTCACACATTTCACACATTTACACATTCACACATTTCACACATTTCACACATTTCACACATTTCACACATTTCACACATTTCACACATTTCACACATTTCACACATTTCACACATTTCACACATTTCACTCATTTCACACATTTTACACATTTCACACATTTTCACACATTTCACACATTTCACACATTTCACACATTTCACACATTTCACACATTTCACACATTTCACACATTTCACACATTTCACACATTCACACATTTCACACATTTCACACATTTCACACATTTCACACATTTCACACATTTCACAACATTTCACACATTTCACACAGTTTCACACATTTCACACATTTTCACACATTTCACACATTTCACACATTTCACACATTTTACACATTTCACACATTTCACACATTTCACACATTTCACACATTTCACACATTTCACACATTTTCACACATTTCACACTTTTCACACATTTCACACATTTCACACATTTCACACATTTCACACATTTCACACATTTCACACATTTCACACATTTCACACATTTCACACATTTTACACATTTCACTACATTTCACACATTTCACACATTTCACACATTTTCACACATTTCACACATTTCACCACATTTCACACATTTCACACATTTCACACATTTCACACATTTACATTCACACATTTCACACATTTCACACATTTTCACACATTTCACACATTTTCACACATTTCACACATTTCACACATTTCACACATTTCACACATTTCACACATTTCACACATTTTACACATTTCACACATTTCTACACATTTCACAATTCACACATTTCACTCATTTCACACATTTCACACATTTCACACATTTCACACATTTCACACATTTCACACATTTCACACATTTCACACATTTCACACATTTCACACATTTCACACATTCACACATTTCACACATTTCACACATTTCACACATTTACACATTTCACACATTTCACACATTTCACACATTTCACACATTTTACACATTTCACACATTTCACACATTTCACACATTTCACACATTTCACACATTTCACACATTTCACACATTAACATTTCACACATTTCACACATTTACACATTTCACACATTTCACACATTTCCACATTCACACATTCACACATTTCACACATTTCACACATTCACACATTTCACATTTCACACATTTCACACATTTCACACATTTCACACATTTCACTTTCACACATTTTCACACATTTCACACATTTCACACATTTCACACATTTCACACATTTCACACATTTCACACATTTCACACATTTCACACATTTCACACATTTCACACATTTCACACATTTCACACATTTCACACATTTTACACATTTCACACATTTCACACATTTCACACATTTCACACATTTCACACATTTCACACATTTCACACATTTCACACATTTCACACATTTACACATTCACACATTTCACACAATTTCACACATTTCACACATTTCACATTTCACACATTTCACACATTTCACACATTTCACACATTTTACACATTTCACACATTTCACACATTTCACACATTTCACACATTTCACACATTCACACATTTCACACATTTCACACATTTCACACATTTCACACATTCACACATTTTACACATTTCACACATTCACACATTCACACATTTCACACATTTCACACATTTACACATTTCACACATTTCACACATTTCACACATTTCACACATTTCACACATTTACACATTTCACACATTTCACACATTTCACACATTTCACACATTTCACACATTCACACATTTCACACATTTCACACATTTCACACATTTCACACATTTCACACATTTCACACATTTCACACATTTCACACATTTCACACATTTACACATTTCACACATTTCACACATTT
The DNA here is from genome assembly GCA_947534325.1 of Agonum fuliginosum. Classification (NCBI taxonomy): domain Eukaryota; kingdom Metazoa; phylum Arthropoda; class Insecta; order Coleoptera; family Carabidae; genus Agonum; species Agonum fuliginosum. The sequence continues at coordinate 24,588,336 of OX384036.1, forward strand.
CACACATTTCACACATTTACCACATTTCACACATTTCACACATTTCACACATTTCACACATTTCACACATTTCACACATTTCCACACATTTCACACATTTCACACATTTCACACATTTCACACATTTCACACATTTCACACATTTCACACATTTCACACATTTCACACATTCACACATTTCACACATTTCACACATTTCACACATTTCACACATTTACACATTTTACACATTTCACACATTTCACACATTTCACACATTTCACACATTTCACACATTTCACACATTTCACACATTTCACACATTTACACATTTCACACATTTCACACATTTACACATTTCACACATTTCACACATTTCACACATTTCACACATTTCACACATTTCACACATTTCACACATTTCACACATTTCACACATTTCACACATTTCACACATTCACACATTTCACACATTTCACACATTTCACACATTTCACACATTTCACACATTTTACACATTTCACACATTTCACACATTTCACACATTTCACACATTTCACACATTTCACACATTTCACACATTTCACACATTTCACACATTTCACACATTTCACACATTTCACACATTTCAACACATTTCACACATTTCACACATTTCACATTTCACATTTCACACATTTCACACATTTCACACATTTCACACATTTCACACATTTCACACATTTCACACATTTCACACATTTCACACATTTAACACACATTTCACACATTTCACACATTTCACACATTTCACACATTTCACACATTTCACACATTTCACACATTTCACACATTTCACACATTTCACACATTTCACACATTTCACACATTTCACACATTTCACACATTTCACACATTTCACACATTTCACACATTTCACACATTTCACACATTTCACACATTTCACACATTTCACACATTTCACACATTTCACACATTTCACACATTTCATTCACACATTTCACACATTTCACACATTTCACACATTTCACACATTTCACACATTTCACACATTTCACACATTTCACACATTTCACACATTTCACACATTTCACACATTTCACACATTTCACACATTTCACACATTTCACACATTTCACACATTTCACACATTTCACACATTTCACACATTTCACACATTTCACACATTTCACACATTTCACACATTTCACACATTTCACACATTTCACACATTTCACACATTTCACACATTTCACACATTTCACACATTTCACACATTTCACACATTTCACACATTTCACACATTTACACATTTCACACATTTCACACATTTCACACATTTCACACATTTCACACATTCACACATTTCACACATTTCACACATTTCACACATTTCACACATTTCACACATTTACACATTTCACACATTTCACACATTTCACACATTTCACACATTTCACACATTTCACACATTTCACACATTTCACACATTTCACACATTCACACATTTCACACATTTCACACATTTCACACATTTCACACATTTCACACATTTACACATTTCACACATTTCACACATTTCACACATTTCACACATTTCACACATTTCACACATTCACACATTTCACACATTTCACACATTTCACACATTTCACACATTTCACACATTTCACACATTTCACACATTTCACACATTTACACATTCACACATTTCACACATTTCACACATTTCACACATTTCACACATTTCACACATTTCACACATTTCACACAAATTTCACACATTTCACACATTTCACACATTTCACACATTTCACACATTTCACACATTTCACACATTTACACATTTCACACATTTCACACATTTCACACATTTCACACATTTCACACATTTCACACATTTCACACATTTCACACATTTCACACATTTCACACATTTACACATTTCACACATTTCACACATTTCACACATTTCACACATTTCACACATTTCACACATTTCACACAATTCACACATTTCACACATTTCACACATTTCACACATTTCACACATTTCACACATTTTACACATTTCACACATTCACACATTTCACACATTTCACACATTTCACACATTTCACACATTTCACACATTTCACACATTTCACACATTTCACACATTTCACACATTTCACACATTTCACACATTTCACACATTTCACACATTTCACACATTTCACACATTTCACACATTTCACACATTTCACACATTCACACATTTCACACATTTCACACATTTCACACATTTCACACATTTCACATACATTTCACACATTTCACACATTTCACACATTTCACACATTTCACACATTTCACACATTTCACACATTTCACACATTTCACACATTTCACACATTTCACACATTTCACACATTTCACACATTTCACACATTCACACATTTCACACATTTTCACACATTTCACACATTTCACACATTTCACACATTTCACACATTTCACACATTTCACACATTTCACACATTTCACACATTTCACACATTTCACACATTTTCACACATTTCACACATTCACACATTCACACATTTCACACATTTCACACATTTCACACATTTCACACATTTCACACATTCACACATTTCACACATTTCACACATTTCACACATTTCATCACATTTCACACATTTCACACATTTACACATTTCACACATTTCACACATTTCACACATTTCACACATTTCACACATTTCACACATTTCACACATTTCACACATTTCACACATTTCACATTCACATTTCACACATTTCACACATTTCACACATTTCACACATTTCACACATTTCACACATTTCACACATTTCACACATTTCACGACATTCACACATTTCACACATTTCACACATTTCACACATTTCACACATTTTCACACATTTCACACATTTCACACATTTCACACATTTCACACATTTCACACATTTCACACATTTCACACATTTCACACATTTCACACATTTCACACATTTCACACATTTCACACATTTCACACATTTCACACATTTCACACATTTCACACATTTCACACATTTCACACATTTCACACATTTCACACATTTCACACATTTCACACATTTCACACATTTCACACATTTCACACATTTCACACATTTCACACATTTCACAACATTTCACACATTTCACACATTCACACATTTCACACATTCACACATTTCACACATTTCACACATTTCACACATTTCACACATTTCACACATTTCACACATTTCACACATTTCACACATTTCACACATTTCACACATTCACACATTTACACATTTCACACATTTCACACATTTCACACATTTCACACATTTCACACATTTCACACATTTCACACATTTCACACATTTCACACCATTTCACACATTTCACACATTTCACACATTTCACACATTTCACACATTTCACACATTTCACACATTTCACACATTTCACACATTTCACACATTTACACCACACATTTCACACATTTCACACATTTCACACATTTCACACATTTCACACATTTCACACATTTCACACATTTCACACATTTCACACATTTCACACATTTCACACATTTCACACATTTCACACATTTCACACATTTCACACATTTCACACATTTCACACATTTCACACATTTCACACATTTCACACATTTCACACATTTCACACATTTCACACATTTCACACATTTCACACATTTCACACATTTCACACATTTCACACATTTCACACATTTCACACATTTCACACATTTCACACATTTCACACATTTCACACATTTCACACATTTCACACATTTCACACATTTCACACATTTCACACATTTCACACATTTCACACATTTCACACATTTCACACATTTCACACATTTCACACATTTCACACATTTCACACATTTCACACATTTCACACATTTCACACATTTCACACATTTCACACATTTCACACATTTCACACATTTCACACATTTCACACATTTCACACATTTCACACATTTCACACATTTCACACATTTCACACATTTCACACATTTCACACATTTCACACATTTCACACATTTCACACATTTCACACATTTCACACATTTCACACATTTCACACATTTCACACATTTCACACATTTCACACATTTCACACATTTCACACATTTCACACATTTCACACATTTCACACATTTCACACATTTCACACATTTCACACATTTCACACATTTCACACATTTCACACATTTCACACATTTCACACATTTCACACATTTCACACATTTCACACATTTCACACATTTCACACATTTCACACATTTCACACATTTCACACATTTCACACATTTCACACATTTCACACATTTCACACATTTCACACATTTCACACATTTCACACATTTCACACATTTCACACATTTCACACATTTCACACATTTCACACATTTCACACATTTCACACATTTCACACATTTCACACATTTCACACATTTCACACATTTCACACATTTCACACATTTCACACATTTCACACATTTCACACATTTCACACATTTCACACATTTCACACATTTCACACATTTCACACATTTCACACATTTCACACATTTCACACATTTCACACATTTCACACATTTCACACATTTCACACATTTCACACATTTCACACATTTCACACATTTCACACATTTCACACATTTCACACATTTCACACATTTCACACATTTCACACATTTCACACATTTCACACATTTCACACATTTCACACATTTCACACATTTCACACATTTCACACATTTCACACATTTCACACATTTCACACATTTCACACATTTCACACATTTCACACATTTCACACATTTCACACATTTCACACATTTCACACATTTCACACATTTCACACATTTCACACATTTCACACATTTCACACATTTCACACATTTCACACATTTCACACATTTCACACATTTCACACATTTCACACATTTCACACATTTCACACATTTCACACATTTCACACATTTCACACATTTCACACATTTCACACATTTCACACATTTCACACATTTCACACATTTCACACATTTCACACATTTCACACATTTCACACATTTCACACATTTCACACATTTCACACATTTCACACATTTCACACATTTCACACATTTCACACATTTCACACATTTCACACATTTCACACATTTCACACATTTCACACATTTCACACATTTCACACATTTCACACATTTCACACATTTCACACATTTCACACATTTCACACATTTCACACATTTCACACATTTCACACATTTCACACATTTCACACATTTCACACATTTCACACATTTCACACATTTCACACATTTCACACATTTCACACATTTCACACATTTCACACATTTCACACATTTCACACATTTCACACATTTCACACATTTCACACATTTCACACATTTCACACATTTCACACATTTCACACATTTCACACATTTCACACATTTCACACATTTCACACATTTCACACATTTCACACATTTCACACATTTCACACATTTCACACATTTCACACATTTCACACATTTCACACATTTCACACATTTCACACATTTCACACATTTCACACATTTCACACATTTCACACATTTCACACATTTCACACATTTCACACATTTCACACATTTCACACATTTCACACATTTCACACATTTCACACATTTCACACATTTCACACATTTCACACATTTCACACATTTCACACATTTCACACATTTCACACATTTCACACATTTCACACATTTCACACATTTCACACTTTCACACATTTTACACATTTCACACATTTTACACATTTCACACATTTCACACATTTCACACATTTCACACATTCACACATTTCACACATTTCACACATTTCACACATTTCACACATTTCACACATTTCACACATTCACACATTTCACACATTTTACACATTTCACACATTTTACACATTTCACACATTTCACACATTTCACACATTTCACACATTTCACACATTTCACACATTTCACACATTTCACACATTTCACACATTTCACACATTCACACATTTCACACATTTTACACATTTCACACATTTTACACATTTCACACATTTCACACATTTCACACATTTCACACATTTCACACATTTCACACATTTCACACATTTACACATTTCACACATTTTACACATTTCACACATTTCACACATTTCACACATTTCACACATTTCACACATTTCACACATTTCACACATTTCACACATTTCACACATTTCACACATTTCACACATTTCACACATTTCACACATTTTACACATTTCACACATTTTACACATTTCACACATTTCACACATTTGACACATTTCACACATTCACACATTCAACACATTTCACACATTTCACACATTTCACACATTTCACACATTTTACACATTTCACACATTTCACACATTTCACACAATTTCACACATTTCACACATTTCACACATTTCACACATTTCACACATTTCACACATTTCACACATTTACACATTTCACACATTTCACACATTTCACACATTTCACACATTCACACATTTCACACATTTCACACATTTCACACATTTCACACATTTCACACATTTCACACATTTCCACCATTCACACATTTCACACATTTACACATTTCACACATTTTACACATTTCACACATTTCACACATTTCACACATTTCACACATTTCACACATTTCACACATTTCACACATTTCACACATTTCACACATTTCACACATTTCACACATTTCACACATTTCACACATTTCACACATTTCACACATTTACACATTTCACACATTTACACATTTCACACATTTCACACATTTCACACATTTCACACATTTCACACATTTCACACATTTCACACATTTCACACATTTCACACTTTTCACACATTTCACACATTTCACACATTTCACACATTTACACATTTCACACATTTTCACACATTTCACACATTTCACATTTCACACATTCACACATTTCACACATTTCACACATTTCACACATTTCACACATTTCACACATTTCACACATTTCACACATTTCACACATTTCACACATTTCACACATTTTACACATTTCACACATTCACACATTTCACACATTTCACACATTCACACATTTCACACATTCACACATTTCACACATTTCACACATTTACACATTTCACACATTTACACATTTCACACATTTCACACATTTCACACATTTCACACATTTCACACATTTCACACATTTCACACATTTCACACATTTCACACATTTCACACATTTTCACACATTTTACACATTTCACACATTTCACACATTTCACACATTTCACACATTTCACACATTTCACACATTTCACACATTTCACACATTTCACACATTTCACACATTTCACACATTTTACACATTTCACACATTTACACATTTCACACATTTCACACATTTCACACATTTCACACATTTCACACATTTCACACATTTCACACATTTCACACATTTCACACATTTACACATTTCACACATTTTACACATTTCACACATTTCACACATTTCACACATTTCACACAATTCACACATTTCACACATTTCACACATTTCACACATTTCACACATTTCACACATTTCACACATTTCACACATTTCACACATTTCAACATTCACCATTTCACACATTTCACACATTTCACACATTTCACACATTTCACACATTTCACACATTTCACACATTTCACACATTTCACACATTTCACACATTTCACACATTTCACACATTCACACATTTCACACATTTCACACATTTCACACATTTCACACATTTCACACATTTCACACATTTCACACATTTCACACATTTCACACATTTCACACATTTCACACATTTCACACATTTCACACATTTTACACATTTCACACATTTCACACATTTCACACATTTCACACATTTCACACATTTCACACATTTCACACATTTCACACATTTCACACATTTCACACATTTTCACACATTTCACATTCACACATTTCACACATTTCACACATTTCACACATTTCACACATTTCACACATTTCACACATTTCACACATTTCACACATTTCACACATTTCACACATTTCACACATTTCACACATTTCACACATTTCACACATTTCACACATTTTACACATTTCACACATTTACACATTTCACACATTTCACACATTTCACACATTTCACACATTTCACACATTTCACACATTTCACACATTTCACACATTTCACACATTTCACACATTTTACACATTTCACACATTTACACATTTCACACATTTCACACATTTCACACATTTCACACATTTCACACATTTCCACATTTCACACATTTCACACATTTCACACATTTCACACATTTCACACATTTCACACATTCACACATTTCACACATTTCACACATTTCACACATTCACACATTTCACGACATTTCACACATTTACACATTTACACATTTCACACATTTCAACACATTTCACACATTTCACACATTTCACACATTTCACACATTTCACACATTTCACACATTTCACACATTTTACACATTTCACACATTTTACACATTTCACACATTTCACACATTTCACACATTTCACACATTTCACACATTTCACACATTCACACATTTCACACATTTCACACATTTCACACATTTCACACATTTACACATTCACACATTTCACACATTTCACACATTTCACACATTTCACACATTTCACACATTTCGACACATTTCACACATTTCACACATTTCACACATTTCACACATTTACACATTTCACACATTTCACACATTTCACACATTTCACACATTTCACACATTTCACACATTTCACACATTTCACACATTTCACACATTTCACACATTTACACATTTCACACATTTCACACATTTCACACATTTCACACATTTCACACATTTCACACATTTCACACATTTCACACATTTCACACATTTCACACATTTCACACATTTCACACATTTCACACATTTCACACATTCACACATTTCACACATTTCACACATTTCACACATTTCACACATTTCACACATTTCACACATTTCACACATTTCACACATTTCACACATTTCACACATTTCACACATTTCACACATTTCACACATTTCACACATTTCACACATTTCACACATTTCACACATTTCACACATTTCACACATTTCACACATTTCACACATTTCACACATTTCACACATTTCACACATTTCACACATTTCACACATTTCACACATTTCACACATTTCACACATTTCACACATTTCACACATTTCACACATTTCACACATTTCACACATTTCACACATTTCACACATTTCACACATTTCACACATTTCACACATTTCACACATTTCACACATTTCACACATTTCACACATTTCACACATTTCACACATTTCACACATTTCACACATTTCACACATTTCACACATTTCACACATTTCACATTTCACACATTTCACACATTTCACACATTTCACACATTTCACACATTTCACACATTTCACACATTTCACACATTTCACACATTTCACACATTTCACACATTTCACACATTTCACACATTTCACACATTTCACACATTTCACACATTTCACACATTTCACACATTTCACACATTTCACACATTTCACACATTTCACACATTTCACACATTTCACACATTTCACACATTTCACACATTTCACACATTTCACACATTTCACACATTTCACACATTTCACACATTTCACACATTTCACACATTTCACACATTTCACACATTTCACACATTTCACACATTTCACACATTTCACACATTTCACACATTTCACACATTTCACACATTTCACACATTTCACACATTTCACACATTTCACACATTTCACACATTTCACACATTTCACACATTTCACACATTTCACACATTTCACACATTTCACACATTTCACACATTTCACACATTTCACACATTTCACACATTTCACACATTTCACACATTTCACACATTTCACACATTTCACACATTTCACACATTTCACACATTTCACACATTTCACACATTTCACACATTTCACACATTTCACACATTTCACACATTTCACACATTTCACACATTTCACACATTTCACACATTTCACACATTTCACACATTTCACACATTTCACACATTTCACACATTTCACACATTTCACACATTTCACACATTTCACACATTTCACACATTTCACACATTTCACACATTTCACACATTTCACACATTTCACACATTTCACACATTTCACACATTTCACACATTTCACACATTTCACACATTTCACACATTTCACACATTTCACACATTTCACACATTTCACACATTTCACACATTTCACACATTTCACACATTTCACACATTTCACACATTTCACACATTTCACACATTTCACACATTTCACACATTTCACACATTTCACACATTTCACACATTTCACACATTTCACACATTTCACACATTTCACACATTTCACACATTTCACACATTTCACACATTTCACACATTTCACACATTTCACACATTTCACACATTTCACACATTTCACACATTTCACACATTTCACACATTTCACACATTTCACACATTTCACACATTTCACACATTACATTTCACACATTTCACACATTTCACACATTTCACACATTTCACACATTTCACACATTTCACACATTTCACACATTTCACACATTTCACACATTTCACACATTTCACACATTTCACACATTTCACACATTTCACACATTTCACACATTTCACACATTTCACACATTTCACACATTTCACACATTTCACACATTTCACACATTTCACACATTTCACACATTTCACACATTTCACACATTTCACACATTTCACACATTTCACACATTTCACACATTTCACACATTTCACACATTTCACACATTTCACACATTTCACACATTTCACACATTTCACACATTTCACACATTTCACACATTTCACACATTTCACACATTTCACACATTTCACACATTTCACACATTTCACACATTTCACACATTTCACACATTTCACACATTTCACACATTTCACACATTTCACACATTTCACACATTTCACACATTTCACACATTTCACACATTTCACACATTTCACACATTTCACACATTTCACACATTTCACACATTTCACACATTTCACACATTTCACACATTTCACACATTTCACACATTTCACACATTTCACACATTTCACACATTTCACACATTTCACACATTTCACACATTTCACACATTTCACACATTTCACACATTTCACACATTTCACACATTTCACACATTTCACACATTTCACACATTTCACACATTTCACACATTTCACACATTTCACACATTTCACACATTTCACACATTTCACACATTTCACACATTTCACACATTTCACACATTTCACACATTTCACACATTTCACACATTTCACACATTTCACACATTTCACACATTTCACACATTTCACACATTTCACACATTTCACACATTTCACACATTTCACACATTTCACACATTTCACACATTTCACACATTTCACACATTTCACACATTTCACACATTTCACACATTTCACACATTTCACACATTTCACACATTTCACACATTTCACACATTTCACACATTTCACACATTTCACACATTTCACACATTTCACACATTTCACACATTTCACACATTTCACACATTTCACACATTTCACACATTTCACACATTTCACACATTTCACACATTTCACACATTTCACACATTTCACACATTTCACACATTTCACACATTTCACACATTTCACACATTTCACACATTTCACACATTTCACACATTTCACACATTTCACACATTTCACACATTTCACACATTTCACACATTTCACACATTTCACACATTTCACACATTTCACACATCATTTCACACATTTCACACATTTCACACATTTCACACATTTCACACATTTCACACATTTCACACATTTCACACATTTCACACATTTCACACATTTCACACATTTCACACATTTCACACATTTCACACATTTCACACATTTCACACATTTCACACATTTCACACATTTCACACATTTCACACATTTCACACATTTCACACATTTCACACATTTCACACATTTCACACATTTCACACATTTCACACATTTCACACATTTCACACATTTCACACATTTCACACATTTCACACATTTCACACATTTCACACATTTCACACATTTCACACATTTCACACATTTCACACATTTCACACATTTCACACATTTCACACATTTCACACATTTCACACATTTCACACATTTCACACATTTCACACATTTCACACATTTCACACATTTCACACATTTCACACATTTCACACATTTCACACATTTCACACATTTCACACATTTCACACATTTCACACATTTCACACATTTCACACATTTCACACATTTCACACATTTCACACATTTCACACATTTCACACATTTCACACATTTCACACATTTCACACATTTCACACATTTCACACATTTCACACATTTCACACATTTCACACATTTCACACATTTCACACATTTCACACATTTCACACATTTCACACATTTCACACATTTCACACATTTCACACATTTCACACATTTCACACATTTCACACATTTCACACATTTCACACATTTCACACATTTCACACATTTCACACATTTCACACATTTCACACATTTCACACATTTCACACATTTCACACATTTCACACATTTCACACATTTCACACATTTCACACATTTCACACATTTCACACATTTCACACATTTCACACATTTCACACATTTCACACATTTCACACATTTCACACATTTCACACATTTCACACATTTCACACATTTCACACATTTCACACATTTCACACATTTCACACATTTCACACATTTCACACATTTCACACATTTCACACATTTCACACATTTCACACATTTCACACATTTCACACATTTCACACATTTCACACATTTCACACATTTCACACATTTCACACATTTCACACATTTCACACATTTCACACATTTCACACATTTCACACATTTCACACATTTCACACATTTCACACATTTCACACATTTCACACATTTCACACATTTCACACATTTCACACATTTCACACATTTCACACATTTCACACATTTCACACATTTCACACATTTCACACATTTCACACATTTCACACATTTCACACATTTCACACATTTCACACATTTCACACATTTCACACATTTCACACATTTCACACATTTCACACATTTCACACATTTCACACATTTCACACATTTCACACATTTCACACATTTCACACATTTCACACATTTCACACATTTCACACATTTCACACATTTCACACATTTCACACATTTCACACATTTCACACATTTCACACATTTCACACATTTCACACATTTCACACATTTCACACATTTCACACATTTCACACATTTCACACATTTCACACATTTCACACATTTCACACATTTCACACATTTCACACATTTCACACATTTCACACATTTCACACATTTCACACATTTCACACATTTCACACATTTCACACATTTCACACATTTCACACATTTCACACATTTCACACATTTCACACATTTCACACATTTCACACATTTCACACATTTCACACATTTCACACATTTCACACATTTCACACATTTCACACATTTCACACATTTCACACATTTCACACATTTCACACATTTCACACATTTCACACATTTCACACATTTCACACATTTCACACATTTCACACATTTCACACATTTCACACATTTCACACATTTCACACATTTCACACATTTCACACATTTCACACATTTCACACATTTCACACATTTCACACATTTCACACATTTCACACATTTCACACATTTCACACATTTCACACATTTCACACATTTCACACATTTCACACATTTCACACATTTCACACATTTCACACATTTCACACATTTCACACATTTCACACATTTCACACATTTCACACATTTCACACATTTCACACATTTCACACATTTCACACATTTCACACATTTCACACATTTCACACATTTCACACATTTCACACATTTCACACATTTCACACATTTCACACATTTCACACATTTCACACATTTCACACATTTCACACATTTCACACATTTCACACATTTCACACATTTCACACATTTCACACATTTCACACATTTCACACATTTCACACATTTCACACATTTCACACATTTCACACATTTCACACATTTCACACATTTCACACATTTCACACATTTCACACATTTCACACATTTCACACATTTCACACATTTCACACATTTCACACATTTCACACATTTCACACATTTCACACATTTCACACATTTCACACATTTCACACATTTCACACATTTCACACATTTCACACATTTCACACATTTCACACATTTCACACATTTCACACATTTCACACATTTCACACATTTCACACATTTCACACATTTCACACATTTCACACATTTCACACATTTCACACATTTCACACATTTCACACATTTCACACATTTCACACATTTCACACATTTCACACATTTCACACATTTCACACATTTCACACATTTCACACATTTCACACATTTCACACATTTCACACATTTCACACATTTCACACATTTCACACATTTCACACATTTCACACATTTCACACATTTCACACATTTCACACATTTCACACATTTCACACATTTCACACATTTCACACATTTCACACATTTCACACATTTCACACATTTCACACATTTCACACATTTCACACATTTCACACATTTCACACATTTCACACATTTCACACATTTCACACATTTCACACATTTCACACATTTCACACATTTCACACATTTCACACATTTCACACATTTCACACATTTCACACATTTCACACATTTCACACATTTCACACATTTCACACATTTCACACATTTCACACATTTCACACATTTCACACATTTCACACATTTCACACATTTCACACATTTCACACATTTCACACATTTCACACATTTCACACATTTCACACATTTCACACATTTCACACATTTCACACATTTCACACATTTCACACATTTCACACATTTCACACATTTCACACATTTCACACATTTCACACATTTCACACATTTCACACATTTCACACATTTCACACATTTCACACATTTCACACATTTCACACATTTCACACATTTCACACATTTCACACATTTCACACATTTCACACATTTCACACATTTCACACATTTCACACATTTCACACATTTCACACATTTCACACATTTCACACATTTCACACATTTCACACATTTCACACATTTCACACATTTCACACATTTCACACATTTCACACATTTCACACATTTCACACATTTCACACATTTCACACATTTCACACATTTCACACATTTCACACATTTCACACATTTCACACATTTCACACATTTCACACATTTCACACATTTCACACATTTCACACATTTCACACATTTCACACATTTCACACATTTCACACATTTCACACATTTCACACATTTCACACATTTCACACATTTCACACATTTCACACATTTCACACATTTCACACATTTCACACATTTCACACATTTCACACATTTCACACATTTCACACATTTCACACATTTCACACATTTCACACATTTCACACATTTCACACATTTCACACATTTCACACATTTCACACATTTCACACATTTCACACATTTCACACATTTCACACATTTCACACATTTCACACATTTCACACATTTCACACATTTCACACATTTCACACATTTCACACATTTCACACATTTCACACATTTCACACATTTCACACATTTCACACATTTCACACATTTCACACATTTCACACATTTCACACATTTCACACATTTCACACATTTCACACATTTCACACATTTCACACATTTCACACATTTCACACATTTCACACATTTCACACATTTCACACATTTCACACATTTCACACATTTCACACATTTCACACATTTCACACATTTCACACATTTCACACATTTCACACATTTCACACATTTCACACATTTCACACATTTCACACATTTCACACATTTCACACATTTCACACATTTCACACATTTCACACACATTTCACACATTTCACACATTTCACACATTTCACACATTTCACACATTTCACACATTTCACACATTTCACACATTTCACACATTTCACACATTTCACACATTTCACACATTTCACACATTTCACACATTTCACACATTTCACACATTTCACACATTTCACACATTTCACACATTTCACACATTTCACACATTTCACACATTTCACACATTTCACACATTTCACACATTTCACACATTTCACACATTTCACACATTTCACACATTTCACACATTTCACACATTTCACACATTTCACACATTTCACACATTTCACACATTTCACACATTTCACACATTTCACACATTTCACACATTTCACACATTTCACACATTTCACACATTTCACACATTTCACACATTTCACACATTTCACACATTTCACACATTTCACACATTTCACACATTTCACACATTTCACACATTTCACACATTTCACACATTTCACACATTTCACACATTTCACACATTTCACACATTTCACACATTTCACACATTTCACACATTTCACACATTTCACACATTTCACACATTTCACACATTTCACACATTTCACACATTTCACACATTTCACACATTTCACACATTTCACACATTTCACACATTTCACACATTTCACACATTTCACACATTTCACACATTTCACACATTTCACACATTTCACACATTTCACACATTTCACACATTTCACACATTTCACACATTTCACACATTTCACACATTTCACACATTTCACACATTTCACACATTTCACACATTTCACACATTTCACACATTTCACACATTTCACACATTTCACACATTTCACACATTTCACACATTTCACACATTTCACACATTTCACACATTTCACACATTTCACACATTTCACACATTTCACACATTTCACACATTTCACACATTTCACACATTTCACACATTTCACACATTTCACACATTTCACACATTTCACACATTTCACACATTTCACACATTTCACACATTTCACACATTTCACACATTTCACACATTTCACACATTTCACACATTTCACACATTTCACACATTTCACACATTTCACACATTTCACACATTTCACACATTTCACACATTTCACACATTTCACACATTTCACACATTTCACACATTTCACACATTTCACACATTTCACACATTTCACACATTTCACACATTTCACACATTTCACACATTTCACACATTTCACACATTTCACACATTTCACACATTTCACACATTTCACACATTTCACACATTTCACACATTTCACACATTTCACACATTTCACACATTTCACACATTTCACACATTTCACACATTTCACACATTTCACACATTTCACACATTTCACACATTTCACACATTTCACACATTTCACACATTTCACACATTTCACACATTTCACACATTTCACACATTTCACACATTTCACACATTTCACACATTTCACACATTTCACACATTTCACACATTTCACACATTTCACACATTTCACACATTTCACACATTTCACACATTTCACACATTTCACACATTTCACACATTTCACACATTTCACACATTTCACACATTTCACACATTTCACACATTTCACACATTTCACACATTTCACACATTTCACACATTTCACACATTTCACACATTTCACACATTTCACACATTTCACACATTTCACACATTTCACACATTTCACACATTTCACACATTTCACACATTTCACACATTTCACACATTTCACACATTTCACACATTTCACACATTTCACACATTTCACACATTTCACACATTTCACACATTTCACACATTTCACACATTTCACACATTTCACACATTTCACACATTTCACACATTTCACACATTTCACACATTTCACACATTTCACACATTTCACACATTTCACACATTTCACACATTTCACACATTTCACACATTTCACACATTTCACACATTTCACACATTTCACACATTTCACACATTTCACACATTTCACACATTTCACACATTTCACACATTTCACACATTTCACACATTTCACACATTTCACACATTTCACACATTTCACACATTTCACACATTTCACACATTTCACACATTTCACACATTTCACACATTTCACACATTTCACACATTTCACACATTTCACACATTTCACACATTTCACACATTTCACACATTTCACACATTTCACACATTTCACACATTTCACACATTTCACACATTTCACACATTTCACACATTTCACACATTTCACACATTTCACACATTTCACACATTTCACACATTTCACACATTTCACACATTTCACACATTTCACACATTTCACACATTTCACACATTTCACACATTTCACACATTTCACACATTTCACACATTTCACACATTTCACACATTTCACACATTTCACACATTTCACACATTTCACACATTTCACACATTTCACACATTTCACACATTTCACACATTTCACACATTTCACACATTTCACACATTTCACACATTTCACACATTTCACACATTTCACACATTTCACACATTTCACACATTTCACACATTTCACACATTTCACACATTTCACACATTTCACACATTTCACACATTTCACACATTTCACACATTTCACACATTTCACACATTTCACACATTTCACACATTTCACACATTTCACACATTTCACACATTTCACACATTTCACACATTTCACACATTTCACACATTTCACACATTTCACACATTTCACACATTTCACACATTTCACACATTTCACACATTTCACACATTTCACACATTTCACACATTTCACACATTTCACACATTTCACACATTTCACACATTTCACACATTTCACACATTTCACACATTTCACACATTTCACACATTTCACACATTTCACACATTTCACACATTTCACACATTTCACACATTTCACACATTTCACACATTTCACACATTTCACACATTTCACACATTTCACACATTTCACACATTTCACACATTTCACACATTTCACACATTTCACACATTTCACACATTTCACACATTTCACACATTTCACACATTTCACACATTTCACACATTTCACACATTTCACACATTTCACACATTTCACACATTTCACACATTTCACACATTTCACACATTTCACACATTTCACACATTTCACACATTTCACACATTTCACACATTTCACACATTTCACACATTTCACACATTTCACACATTTCACACATTTCACACATTTCACACATTTCACACATTTCACACATTTCACACATTTCACACATTTCACACATTTCACACATTTCACACATTTCACACATTTCACACATTTCACACATTTCACACATTTCACACATTTCACACATTTCACACATTTCACACATTTCACACATTTCACACATTTCACACATTTCACACATTTCACACATTTCACACATTTCACACATTTCACACATTTCACACATTTCACACATTTCACACATTTCACACATTTCACACATTTCACACATTTCACACATTTCACACATTTCACACATTTCACACATTTCACACATTTCACACATTTCACACATTTCACACATTTCACACATTTCACACATTTCACACATTTCACACATTTCACACATTTCACACATTTCACACATTTCACACATTTCACACATTTCACACATTTCACACATTTCACACATTTCACACATTTCACACATTTCACACATTTCACACATTTCACACATTTCACACATTTCACACATTTCACACATTTCACACATTTCACACATTTCACACATTTCACACATTTCACACATTTCACACATTTCACACATTTCACACATTTCACACATTTCACACATTTCACACATTTCACACATTTCACACATTTCACACATTTCACACATTTCACACATTTCACACATTTCACACATTTCACACATTTCACACATTTCACACATTTCACACATTTCACACATTTCACACATTTCACACATTTCACACATTTCACACATTTCACACATTTCACACATTTCACACATTTCACACATTTCACACATTTCACACATTTCACACATTTCACACATTTCACACATTTCACACATTTCACACATTTCACACATTTCACACATTTCACACATTTCACACATTTCACACATTTCACACATTTCACACATTTCACACATTTCACACATTTCACACATTTCACACATTTCACACATTTCACACATTTCACACATTTCACACATTTCACACATTTCACACATTTCACACATTTCACACATTTCACACATTTCACACATTTCACACATTTCACACATTTCACACATTTCACACATTTCACACATTTCACACATTTCACACATTTCACACATTTCACACATTTCACACATTTCACACATTTCACACATTTCACACATTTCACACATTTCACACATTTCACACATTTCACACATTTCACACATTTCACACATTTCACACATTTCACACATTTCACACATTTCACACATTTCACACATTTCACACATTTCACATTTCACACATTTCACACATTTCACACATTTCACACATTTCACACATTTCACACATTTCACACATTTCACACATTTCACACATTTCACACATTTCACACATTTCACACATTTCACACATTTCACACATTTCACACATTTCACACATTTCACACATTTCACACATTTCACACATTTCACACATTTCACACATTTCACACATTTCACACATTTCACACATTTCACACATTTCACACATTTCACACATTTCACACATTTCACACATTTCACACATTTCACACATTTCACACATTTCACACATTTCACACATTTCACACATTTCACACATTTCACACATTTCACACATTTCACACATTTCACACATTTCACACATTTCACACATTTCACACATTTCACACATTTCACACATTTCACACATTTCACACATTTCACACATTTCACACATTTCACACATTTCACACATTTCACACATTTCACACATTTCACACATTTCACACATTTCACACATTTCACACATTTCACACATTTCACACATTTCACACATTTCACACATTTCACACATTTCACACATTTCACACATTTCACACATTTCACACATTTCACACATTTCACACATTTCACACATTTCACACATTTCACACATTTCACACATTTCACACATTTCACACATTTCACACATTTCACACATTTCACACATTTCACACATTTCACACATTTCACACATTTCACACATTTCACACATTTCACACATTTCACACATTTCACACATTTCACACATTTCACACATTTCACACATTTCACACATTTCACACATTTCACACATTTCACACATTTCACACATTTCACACATTTCACACATTTCACACATTTCACACATTTCACACATTTCACACATTTCACACATTTCACACATTTCACACATTTCACACATTTCACACATTTCACACATTTCACACATTTCACACATTTCACACATTTCACACATTTCACACATTTCACACATTTCACACATTTCACACATTTCACACATTTCACACATTTCACACATTTCACACATTTCACACATTTCACACATTTCACACATTTCACACATTTCACACATTTCACACATTTCACACATTTCACACATTTCACACATTTCACACATTTCACACATTTCACACATTTCACACATTTCACACATTTCACACATTTCACACATTTCACACATTTCACACATTTCACACATTTCACACATTTCACACATTTCACACATTTCACACATTTCACACATTTCACACATTTCACACATTTCACACATTTCACACATTTCACACATTTCACACATTTCACACATTTCACACATTTCACACATTTCACACATTTCACACATTTCACACATTTCACACATTTCACACATTTCACACATTTCACACATTTCACACATTTCACACATTTCACACATTTCACACATTTCACACATTTCACACATTTCACACATTTCACACATTTCACACATTTCACACATTTCACACATTTCACACATTTCACACATTTCACACATTTCACACATTTCACACATTTCACACATTTCACACATTTCACACATTTCACACATTTCACACATTTCACACATTTCACACATTTCACACATTTCACACATTTCACACATTTCACACATTTCACACATTTCACACATTTCACACATTTCACACATTTCACACATTTCACACATTTCACACATTTCACACATTTCACACATTTCACACATTTCACACATTTCACACATTTCACACATTTCACACATTTCACACATTTCACACATTTCACACATTTCACACATTTCACACATTTCACACATTTCACACATTTCACACATTTCACACATTTCACACATTTCACACATTTCACACATTTCACACATTTCACACATTTCACACATTTCACACATTTCACACATTTCACACATTTCACACATTTCACACATTTCACACATTTCACACATTTCACACATTTCACACATTTCACACATTTCACACATTTCACACATTTCACACATTTCACACATTTCACACATTTCACACATTTCACACATTTCACACATTTCACACATTTCACACATTTCACACATTTCACACATTTCACACATTTCACACATTTCACACATTTCACACATTTCACACATTTCACACATTTCACACATTTCACACATTTCACACATTTCACACATTTCACACATTTCACACATTTCACACATTTCACACATTTCACACATTTCACACATTTCACACATTTCACACATTTCACACATTTCACACATTTCACACATTTCACACATTTCACACATTTCACACATTTCACACATTTCACACATTTCACACATTTCACACATTTCACACATTTCACACATTTCACACATTTCACACATTTCACACATTTCACACATTTCACACATTTCACACATTTCACACATTTCACACATTTCACACATTTCACACATTTCACACATTTCACACATTTCACACATTTCACACATTTCACACATTTCACACATTTCACACATTTCACACATTTCACACATTTCACACATTTCACACATTTCACACATTTCACACATTTCACACATTTCACACATTTCACACATTTCACACATTTCACACATTTCACACATTTCACACATTTCACACATTTCACACATTTCACACATTTCACACATTTCACACATTTCACACATTTCACACATTTCACACATTTCACACATTTCACACATTTCACACATTTCACACATTTCACACATTTCACACATTTCACACATTTCACACATTTCACACATTTCACACATTTCACACATTTCACACATTTCACACATTTCACACATTTCACACATTTCACACATTTCACACATTTCACACATTTCACACATTTCACACATTTCACACATTTCACACATTTCACACATTTCACACATTTCACACATTTCACACATTTCACACATTTCACACATTTCACACATTTCACACATTTCACACATTTCACACATTTCACACATTTCACACATTTCACACATTTCACACATTTCACACATTTCACACATTTCACACATTTCACACATTTCACACATTTCACACATTTCACACATTTCACACATTTCACACATTTCACACATTTCACACATTTCACACATTTCACACATTTCACACATTTCACACATTTCACACATTTCACACATTTCACACATTTCACACATTTCACACATTTCACACATTTCACACATTTCACACATTTCACACATTTCACACATTTCACACATTTCACACATTTCACACATTTCACACATTTCACACATTTCACACATTTCACACATTTCACACATTTCACACATTTCACACATTTCACACATTTCACACATTTCACACATTTCACACATTTCACACATTTCACACATTTCACACATTTCACACATTTCACACATTTCACACATTTCACACATTTCACACATTTCACACATTTCACACATTTCACACATTTCACACATTTCACACATTTCACACATTTCACACATTTCACACATTTCACACATTTCACACATTTCACACATTTCACACATTTCACACATTTCACACATTTCACACATTTCACACATTTCACACATTTCACACATTTCACACATTTCACACATTTCACACATTTCACACATTTCACACATTTCACACATTTCACACATTTCACACATTTCACACATTTCACACATTTCACACATTTCACACATTTCACACATTTCACACATTTCACACATTTCACACATTTCACACATTTCACACATTTCACACATTTCACACATTTCACACATTTCACACATTTCACACATTTCACACATTTCACACATTTCACACATTTCACACATTTCACACATTTCACACATTTCACACATTTCACACATTTCACACATTTCACACATTTCACACATTTCACACATTTCACACATTTCACACATTTCACACATTTCACACATTTCACACATTTCACACATTTCACACATTTCACACATTTCACACATTTCACACATTTCACACATTTCACACATTTCACACATTTCACACATTTCACACATTTCACACATTTCACACATTTCACACATTTCACACATTTCACACATTTCACACATTTCACACATTTCACACATTTCACACATTTCACACATTTCACACATTTCACACATTTCACACATTTCACACATTTCACACATTTCACACATTTCACACATTTCACACATTTCACACATTTCACACATTTCACACATTTCACACATTTCACACATTTCACACATTTCACACATTTCACACATTTCACACATTTCACACATTTCACACATTTCACACATTTCACACATTTCACACATTTCACACATTTCACACATTTCACACATTTCACACATTTCACACATTTCACACATTTCACACATTTCACACATTTCACACATTTCACACATTTCACACATTTCACACATTTCACACATTTCACACATTTCACACATTTCACACATTTCACACATTTCACACATTTCACACATTTCACACATTTCACACATTTCACACATTTCACACATTTCACACATTTCACACATTTCACACATTTCACACATTTCACACATTTCACACATTTCACACATTTCACACATTTCACACATTTCACACATTTCACACATTTCACACATTTCACACATTTCACACATTTCACACATTTCACACATTTCACACATTTCACACATTTCACACATTTCACACATTTCACACATTTCACACATTTCACACATTTCACACATTTCACACATTTCACACATTTCACACATTTCACACATTTCACACATTTCACACATTTCACACATTTCACACATTTCACACATTTCACACATTTCACACATTTCACACATTTCACACATTTCACACATTTCACACATTTCACACATTTCACACATTTCACACATTTCACACATTTCACACATTTCACACATTTCACACATTTCACACATTTCACACATTTCACACATTTCACACATTTCACACATTTCACACATTTCACACATTTCACACATTTCACACATTTCACACATTTCACACATTTCACACATTTCACACATTTCACACATTTCACACATTTCACACATTTCACACATTTCACACATTTCACACATTTCACACATTTCACACATTTCACACATTTCACACATTTCACACATTTCACACATTTCACACATTTCACACATTTCACACATTTCACACATTTCACACATTTCACACATTTCACACATTTCACACATTTCACACATTTCACACATTTCACACATTTCACACATTTCACACATTTCACACATTTCACACATTTCACACATTTCACACATTTCACACATTTCACACATTTCACACATTTCACACATTTCACACATTTCACACATTTCACACATTTCACACATTTCACACATTATTTCGCGGAATACCTTTGTGTATAAACAGAAAACAGATGTTATACCTATGTTATAGTATGTTCTGTTCGCCCTTGTATAAATTTTGAGACGCGATTCAATTTTATTTTAGAAAAATACAGTATAATTTTTACAAATTACCCAGGTATACTATTTGAGATGAAAGAAATCTGAAAAAGGTCATTGTGCGAAAGTAAGATTTGAGCTCCGCCCGTACCCATAAAGTAATACACAAATAAAACAACATAATTCATTCTGGAACGAAGAATCACACAGAGGCAGGTGCGTGAACTTGGCATAACAAGTGCAAGTGCAAATTC
Organism: Agonum fuliginosum; assembly: GCA_947534325.1. NCBI lineage: Eukaryota > Metazoa > Arthropoda > Insecta > Coleoptera > Carabidae > Agonum > Agonum fuliginosum. The sequence goes on from OX384036.1 coordinate 24,614,981, forward strand.
TAAAACTTGGCAGATAATTTGCACCCAATTCGCACCAATTTGCACCCTAATAATTATTACTTTATCTTATTTTGTTTAAGAGTTATTAACAATTAAATTATTTTTATGCCAACTTCACACCAGCACAATAAGTAATGCATAATTTAAAAAAATATATGCCAAAAATTTGCACCCAATTTGCACCAATTTGCACCCACATAAAAATTTATTTATTACTTATAACAAAAAAGTTATAAACAAATACATATTTTTTGCCAGCAATACAAGTATGACCAAATTGAAAAATTTTTTTACGAAAAATTAGCACCCTAACACGTCAAAATTGCACCCTAAAAATAATTTGCTATATATAATTATTTCATGCCGAAATTAATAATTAATTTAAAAAACTACTACTTACGCGCTATATCAAACATAGAACAAAACTGATTATACCGAAGTTCAACTTGAGAGGTAATTTTATGGGTGCAAATTATAAAATGCGCAAATTCTTATTCTTAGACATGTAAATAAATTTGCACCCCATAAACAATAACAAAATTGTAGTCGGTTGTCAAGTGGTAAATAATTATTTGTGAAACAACTCCAGAAAATCGTATGTGTGTACGAATAAAGTTCAAATTGATAGGTAATTTTATGGGTGCAAATTATGAAATTTGTATATTCTTAATCTTCGACATGTAAACAAATTTGCACCCTATAAACAATAACAAAATTGCAATTGGTTGTCAGGTGGTAAATAATTATTTGTGAAACAACTCCAGAAAATCGTATGTATTTACCAATAAAGTTCAAATTGATAGGTAATTTTATGGGTGCAAATTATAAAATTTGTATATTCTTAATCTTCGACATGTAAACAAATTTGCACCCTATAAACAGTAACAAAATTGCAATCGATTGTCATAATAATTTGTGAAACAACTCGTATGATTGCAAGAATAACGATCAAATTGATAAGGAATTTTATGGGTGCAAATTATGAAATCTGCAATATTTTATTCCTAGACATGTAAACAAATTTGCACCCTATAAAAAATTAAAAAATTGCAATCTGTTGTCAGATAGTAAATAATTATATGTGAAACATGATTGTGTTGGGTTAACTGTTGTAATCAATTAATTTTTTTGTGTTGATGACAAGAATATCTTGTTTGTTGTCAACAAATAAAATAAACTGTGTTACCATTCAAAGTAAGTATATCAGTTGATTACAAAAATACAAAATATTATAAAATATTGGAATGATCAGGAAAAACAATTAATAATAATCGTTTATTTTTAATTAACTTTTTGACTTTATTACGAGACTCTTTTTTCCTAGAGCTTTAATTTGATACCATACTCCATAGAATTTTAATTATTTTTGTAAATAACGAATGTTTATTTATTCACAATAATTTTGTTATTTTAAGGGTGACAATTTGTATACATTATGTATAAGAATAATAATATGCACCCAAAACATTACCTAGCAATTTGTATTTTATTTTATTTTTACACACATACGATTTTCTGGAGATGATCCACAAATAATTTATTATTTACCACCTGACAACCGATTGCAATTTTGTTATTGTTTATAGGGTGCAAATTTGTTTACATGTCGCAGAATAAGAATTTACAAATTTCATAATTTGCACCCATAAAATTACCTATCAATTTGAACTTTATTCGTACACACATACGATTATCTGGAATTGTTTCACAAATAATTATTTACCACCTGACAACCGATTGCAATTTTGTTATTGTTTATAGGGTGCAAATTTGTTTACATGTCGAAGAATAAGAATTTACAAATTTCATAATTTGCACCCATAAAATTATCTATCAATTTGAACTTTATTCGTACACACATACGATTTTCTGGAATTGTTTCACAAATAATTATTTACCACCTGACAACCGATTGCAATTTTGTTATTGTTTATAGGGTGCAAATTTGTTTACATGTCGAAGAATAAGAATTTACAAATTTCATAATTTGCACCCATAAAATTACCTATCAATTTGAACTTTATTCGTACACACATACGATTTTCTGGAATTGTTTCACAAATAATTATTTACCACCTGACAACCGATTGCAATTTTGTTATTGTTTATAGGGTGCAAATTTGTTTACATGTCGAAGAATAAGAATTTACAAATTTCATAATTTGCACCCATAAAATTACCTCTCAAGTTGAACTTCGGTATAATCAGTTTTGTTCTATGTTTGATATAGCGCGTAAGTAGTAGTTTTTTAAATTAATTATTAATTTCGGCATGAAATAATTATATATAGCAAATTATTTTTAGGGTGCAATTTTGACGTGTTAGGGTGCTAATTTTTCGTAAAAATTTTTTTCAATTTGGTCATACTTGTATTGCTGGCAAAAAATATGTATTTGTTTATAACTTTTTTGTTATAAGTAATAAATAAATTTTTATGTGGGTGCAAATTGGTGCAAATTGGGTGCAAATTTTTGGCATATATTTTTTTAAATTATGCATTACTTATTGTGCTGGTGTGAAGTTGGCATAAAAATAATTTAATTGTTAATAACTCTTAAACAAAATAAGATAAAGTAATAATTATTAGGGTGCAAATTGGTGCGAATTGGGTGCAAATTATCTGCCAAGTTTTAGAATTTGCACTTGCACTTGTTATGCCAAGTTCACGCACCTGAAACAAGCCCTTATTTTAAGGGAAAATTGTTAGAATTTTCAAACCCTCATAACTCGCTTGGAATTGATTTTTTCGCAGGTTTGTGTGCGGTTACTAGTGGAGTCGTTAACTTAAGGATACTCATTAACATATTTTGTTATTAAATATATTTATTTTTGTTATAATGTGCTTTAGTAATTTGTAAGACTGTAACATTTTAAGCCGAATAAAATTAAAAACACGTGTTAGTGATTTGCAATTTGCACCTTTATTTTAATTTGAAAATGATGGGTTTCCGTATTTCATTTCCAATTCAATTGCCATTTCAGTTAAATAAAAGTTTAAATTAATGTAATTAAGAAACAATTATGCTGAGTATAATTACATATTATTATGATAAATATATAATTATTCAGTGAATTGATGTGATTACTTTTCACTTTCATTCGGATAATAATTTAAAATAAATAATAAATTAAAATTAAATCATAGATTTAAATTTACAAAAACGTAATTTTAAAGTTGTACGTTCACTGTGATTTTTAATATTTGTTTGCTTATTGTATGTATGTACAGTCAGTGGCGGATTTGCAGTCTTGGTTGCCCTAGGCCGTGTAGTACTAGCCGCCCCTTTCTCAGCTCCCATTATTTAGGTACTACATTTAATCATTTATGAATTTACTTTCTTGTCAACTTTTATACATTGTCGGTGTACAACAGACAATAATAGGAGTGCATCTGATGAAATAGGTAACAGTTGTTTCATTCGCATTCTCATTGCAGCCCAGTATATACTGACATTAGGGTTACCATATTTGTTTATCTCCAAAAGAAGACATCGAGCGAAGCGAGCTCTAATGCGCCGCAGGCGAATTTTTTTGTAAAAAGAGGCAGGGCGACCAATTTTTAACAGAATTTGAACAAAAATAATCTTAAAGGAAATACAATAATAATAATAATTCAAAACACTTTTGAGAAAAAATCTGACGTGGCCATCACACAACCTTCCGCCATATCTAGACTTTAAACAGAAATGTATACGTACAATCCGGTGTCCATTTAAAATATACAAATAAAAATCTCAAATATTCAAACACAGAAATTTGCATCACCTGAATAAAAAGGTTCATTCACAGGAAAACTCTGCTGTGTTGAAGCCATCCTCCGTTCAATTACTATACATTTAATATCTTACTTAGGACTTATATAGCGCTAGTATGCCAACTTGTCACCCGTCTCACCTGTCAATATTTTTTACGCAGAAACAAAAATCAACCGATCATGGATTACAAGATATCAACGTTTTATTTGATAAATTTATTTTTTAAATTTTACTGCAGTTCTTTAATGCTACCAGATAAAGACAATTTTTTTTATAACGTAAGTTGCAAATAACTTTTCCACTTATTCTCATTACAAATAAATACTATATTTTTCCAAATTTATATACAATTTTGACAATTAACCTTTTCAATCTTCAAAAAATATCACTTCCGATGAAGATATTTGTACCAAAATCTAGGGAGCTCTTCCAATTTATATAAAAATGTTATATACCAAATATCAAAATTTTCGGGTAATTCGTATTTGAGTTATGCGACTAACACCCCTTGACCACACACACATACACACACACATACACACAGACATCATCATGAAACTAGCAAAAATGAGTTGTAAGGGGACCCTAATTCGTGCTCATCCACTAAAAATTCACCACCCGATTTTTTGCATGATTCCAATACCTTCCTTTACAGGTAAGCGGAAGGTAAAAACACAAAGCTAAATAGCTTACTTTAATAAATTAACGAGGTATTGCTGCCGCCACGAAACCAAAACTATACGATACCTGACAGGACTATCGTGGGTTCGTATCTTACTAAGGATATGAATTGTATATTTTATGCCACAATTGGCCGCCCCTAATATCTGGCCGCCCTAGGCCCGGGCCTACTGGGCCTTATGGCAAATCCGCCACTGTGTACAGTACAGTATTAGTATAAGTAAATAGTGCGCTTCTTTTAAGAAACATGAGGAACGAGCGCGAATTAATAAATGACAGCAAAATTTTATACACGAGCAGTACTATACATTAAGGTCGCGCTCGAAACCGTTTTCAGACAGTCATTTTTATGCACTTTATCTGCATAAATATCTGCAAATAGGAACAAGCAATAGAAATAAATAATATATCAATAGAATCATTAGAGTTTCTAGATTGCCATATGCTAAATAAGAATACCTGAAAATAAATATAATTTGCAGTAGAAGTGAAAGAAAAGAGAACAAAATTCATCAAATTGCAATGAATTTTATGCAAAATGTACTATTATTACAGACATAATTTTTAGAATAAGGCAATTAGGAATGTACATATTTTCATTGTGTAACATAATTTTCATTGTAGGTTACATCGTTTATCCGATATTTATGCAGAAAGCATGTGCAAAATGAGCCATGTAAAAGTTTCAAAGTGTCGCTGACGTGGCACTAGTAGTTACAGAAAAAAATAAAATATTTTTTTAAAATTAAATTATGACCTATAATATGATTTTGACTATTAACGGGCTAGAAACATTACCATTACAGACTTCGTGTTACGGTTTTTTTCATTTTTAAACGTGCTCTTAACAATATTTTTAATTAAAAATAAATTAGAATTATATTTGAATTCAGTGGATTAAATACATACCGAGTGTATACAGGCTGTCCAAGTTAAGAGGACATAATTCCTCTCGAAAAATAGACTATTTTTCTGGAACAAATCCTGACTGCATGGTTCAACATACAGTATTAATTTTTTTACTACTATGTGCATAAGAGATGAAAATAGTTCGCTAACTCCAAATTATTCATTTTTCAATGCTGGCAAAATGTTTAATTGCATTAAAAAATACACCCATTTTTGACAATAAATTATTATGTGGAGGCTTTTGGACTGCTCCAAACCCTCAGCTTATCTTATTTGTTATTCTTCGCCCCCGCCGCTCTTTGCTGACTACAAAAACGACGACCGACGACACCAAAAGATACCTCGAAGGACCACCTACCCCTTTGGTAGGATTGGAAAATGAACTATAAGCACTTCTTGCATGAAAACGACAATTAAATTCAAAACATTTTAAGCACTGAATCAATAAACTTTATTCTCTATTTATTTCATCTGACATTTTTTCAAATATTTATTAACAACAATCAAAAACAAAAAACATTCATCTTTTTTAAATAAAATCTATCACATGCCTACTTCATTATTTTTACTATAATTAATTTGGGTCAGTTTGCAGCGACAGTATAAAAAACCTAAATATTGATATATTACTGAGATAGCGGACTGTACACAACTTTTATTTAGAAGTAGAAGTATACAAAATTTTAAGCTTGTAAGTTTGTTTTTGCGGCTGTATTTTGTTCCAGAAAATGATCCCTTTTTGAACAAATCTTGCCTATTTTACGGCGTAACTCATGCTAGTGTCACAAAAGGCCGGGGTTTCAACTTGTGTTTCTCTCTGACGTAAATTTCTGACCGTTTTGTCAAGAGGGGGAAGGGGTAAACTGAATTCGTCAGAATGAAAATTCGGGATTTATGTTAGGAATAATATCCTCTTAACGTGCTCACCATTGGGATCTCGGGAACTATGAGAGATACAAAGTTGGTTAAATTAGACAAAAGTTGGCTCTTTAGGGAGCCAATTTAGAAATGTTTTTGTTTCCCACAAAATTTAGATAGGTATATATATATATATATATATATATATATATATATATATATATATATATATATATATATATATATATATATATACAGGGTGAGTCATCGAAATGCCCGTCGTCGATATCTCCCTTGTCGTTAAAAATACAGCATAAATTTATTAACAGAATTTTTCATCTACTCAAGGAGCATAACTTAAAATTATTTTCACATATACAGGGTGTTGCATAACGACTTGGCAATAATTGTTCGTCTTTTTTTAAATGAAACACCCTATAAATTTTTATATATTTTGAATTGTATTTTATTTACCTATACGAAAATATAAGTTTCATTTTAGTTTTCCGCGGCATTGCCAAGTTATTCAATTTTTTCTCTAAAAAAAGCCGAATACACGTATTGTTTTATTAAGGCGTACTGAAGTTATTTTAATAGTAAAAATTAAGAATTTTTTTTTCTGTACAGCTGTAACTATACTCTTTGTTCTGACATAACTTTTTTTAAATGTTATTATACAGGTGTTCAATACAGAGAATCAAATTTACTCAATTTCAAATGGCTATAACTCGTATTTTTCAAATGGAACACCCTATATTTTATTATTCTGTTGTGTGTATTTTTGCATCTTCTTATGTTATAAAGGGTGTCCTATGCCTTAAAACATTAATTTAATTAATTTCGAAATTAATGATTTTGGGCATAGGACACTCTTTATAACATAAGAAGATGCAAAAATACACACAACAGAATAATAAAATATAGGGTGTTCCATTTGAAAATGACGAGTTATAGCCATTTGAAATTGAGTATATTTGATTCTCTGTATTGAACACCCTGTATAATAACATTTAAAAAAAGTTATGTCAGAACAAAGAGTATAGTTACAGCTGTACAGAAAAAAAAATTTATAATTTTTACTATTAAAATAACTTCAGTACGCCTTTATAAAACAATACGTGTATTCGGCTTTTTTTAGAGAAAAAATTGAATAACTTGGCAACGCCGCGGAAAACTAAAATGAAACTATATTTTCGTATAGGTAAATAAAATACAATTCAAAATATATAAAAATATATAGGGTGTTTCATTTAAAAAAAGACGAACAATTATTGCCAAGTCGTTATGCAACATCCTGTATATGTGAAAATAATTTTAAGTTATGCTCCTTGAGTAGACGAAAAATTCTGTTAATAAATTAATGCTGTATTTTTAACGACAAGGGAGATATCGACGACGGGCATTTCGATGACTCACCCTGTATATATATATATATATATATGTATATATATATATATATATATATATGCGAAAAAGTAAATTTTGACAATTTCGTTTTTCACTTTTTTGTTTGAATTAGTACAAGTTTCTAATTTGTACGGCAGATTTTTTAACGAGGAATTCACAGCAGATTTGCAAATTTTTTATCTCCTACAGATTTAGAGAAATTCAAACCAAATTTAAATGTTCATAATATGTAGCTCATAGTGGCTATGGCCCGTCTTATTAGAGATTTTTTCTCTCTTTTCAACGAAAAATTCTGTTAATAAATTAATGCTGTATTTTTAACGACAAGGGAGATATCGACGACGGGCATTTCGATGACTCACCCTGTATATATATATATATATATATATATATATATATATATATATATATATATATATATATATATATATATATATATATGCGAAAAAGTAAATTTTGACTATTTCGTTTTTCACTTTTTTGTTTGAATTAGTACAAGTTTCTAATTTGTACGGCAGATTTTTTAACGAGGAATTCACAGCAGATTTGCAAATTTTTTATCTCCTACAGATTTAGAGAAATTCAAACCAAATTTAAATGTTCATAATATGTAGCTCATAGTGGCTATGGCCCGTCTTATTAGAGATTTTTTCTCTCTTTTCAACGATATAAAACACAAGTACATTGAAATTAAAATAAAGGCAGAAATTACATACCTAATCATTATTTTTTAAATTGTTTTTATAAAGAAAGACAACGAATAATATAATTATAATTATTATTATAATACATTGGATTCCTCGAAATTTAATTAGAATAATCCGCTAATTAAAAAAAAAATTTCACCCAAACAAATTAATGGCAAGTGAATAACATTTTTTTCGATTTTGGACCTATAAGTAGTTTAGTTAGCATAATTTGATACTGTTTATAAAAATCAATATTCGTGGTCTGCCTTAATAAAAACAGTTAAAAAAATAAGAATTCTGTAATTTCTGCCTTTATTTTAATTTCAATGTACCTACTTGTGTTTTACATCGTTGAAAAGAGAGAAAAAATCTCTAATATGACGGGTCATAGCCAACTATGAGGTACATATGAAAATTTGAGATATTACTCAATTTTCCAACCAAATATTTTTATTATAACTACATTTCCAGGTTGTTGCAGAGAATAAGAACAGAAGTTCTCAATCAAATTCCAGAGATTCTCAAACGGTTTTATAATAAATCAAACTCAATATAATAATTAACTTTTTGGGTGCATTTTGTTAATAAATTAAGTATTAAAACTGTCAAATCAATAAATATTCATTCTATAATAATTTGAGAAGCAACGAACGCAAATAAAAATATTTCGTCAGAAAAATAAAACGTCAATTTTTTAAATAATAATATTTTTGTTAATTTTTGATTGTGTTTAAAATAGTATACTCGTACAATTCTCGGGGAAAGTTTCATTACAGTCTCGGACTATAGTTAACCTCGGCGCTTTGCGCCTTTTGGTTCAGCTATTTTAGCCCTCAGCTGAAATATTTTCCATTTCGGTAATGTAATTATTGTCTCGTTTAAAAAAAAATTTGATGTGGCTAGCACAAGATCTCTCGCCATATTGTACTTTTTTTTACTACCTTCTATACAAATATATAGGTACTTACGATATAAATATATTTTAGTTATTTGGTCAACTGTATAAGAAGATATAAATGATGTGTCACTATTGGCACTGTCACTCTGTTACTGTCATAATTAATTAAATTTTTAGTAGTAACAAATGTTAAACAATCATGGACAACAAGATACTGAAGTTTCATACTCTAAATTATAAATAATACTTTAATTTCTAAAGTACTATGACAAAACAATTTATAAAATGCTAAAAATTGTAGATATAAAATAAAAAATATTACGATAAATTAAATATTTAAGAAAAGTACTACTTCCGGTTTGGAGTTGCTTCCAAAATTTACTGGGCTCTTAAGATTTGTATTAAAATCTTAAATATAAAATTTGGTTGTTAAATTTTTGTAACTTTTTGAGTTATAGAACCCAGAAAAAATGTTACATACTACTTAACATACATACACACATACACACACATACATCATCTCGAAAATACTTTATTCTTATTCTAGAGACCCTAAAATGTGCTTATCTCTTAAAATCTCACACTCGAAAATTTGACCCATCACAATACCTCCCTTATAGAATATGAGGCGGGATGAAATAACGGGAACACGCCAAATTGCCGTAATGTCAAATACCCGCTGTGTCCAATTGCCGCAATGCCAAATTGCCACTGTGCCAAAACGCATCCCCACCACTTACATACTTGTAATAACGTATGTCGAGAGACTACTGCAAATTTATTTCGACACAGAGGCAATTTGACTCAGCGGCAATCCAACACAACAGCAATATTTAGACATACTGGCAATCGGGCATAGCGACAATTGGACATAACAGACGCATTTTGACATACTGGCAATTTGACTCAGCGACAATCCAACACAACAGCAATATTTAGACATACTGGCAATCGGGCATAGCGACCAAAACCGAGTTTGTGGGGCTCTAGTACGGTTTTGTTTGCTTTGTTAGTGTAGTAAATACCAAAACCGAGTATGTGGGGCTCTAGTACGGTTTTGTTAGCTTTGTTAGTGTATGTCAAAATGCTCCTGTTATGTCCAATGGGCTACTTGCATGCATTTTTTAAATTAAATATATTTGAAGAAGAGATCAAAACTTGGGACCCGTATTTTTTATTTTGACAAAAATTGTATTTACAAGCTCAAAAAAAATTATTTAAATTTAAATATTCAATATGTGACGTACAAACTAACCCAACCAATGAATGGCCGTTAAGCCATAGCAACAGCTGTACTAGTGAACGCCCCTAACTACGGCTTGCGCGGGAACGAGTTTGACAAGCTGACAGATCAGATGTGTTTGACATTTGTACTTCGTACATGTTTTGATGCTGTAAAATATAAGTAAGTTTTTGTGTATTCATAAACTAAATAGTCTACATTTATAAAATAATGTATTGTTACTAAATTTTATGTTTATTTTTGACAAGCAAATGTCAAATTCAAACATTTGTTGACTGACTCGCACACTATCTACAGGTTACATTCTTAACTATGCTTCCCTACCTTCTGTTCACACAAATGACGTCACAGAAACTTTAATCTCAATTTAGTAAAAAACATATAATTTTTTTTAAATAAAATTTGTATTTTTACCAATGTTTTAGACCTAACATTATGTGCATAGTGTTAAAAATCTAATTTTCAGTACCATGCAAGTACCCCATTGTCGCTATGCCCGATTGCCAGTATGTCTAAATATTGCTGTTGTGTTGGATTGCCTCTGTGTCGAAATAAATTTGCAGTAGTCTCTCGACATACGTTATTACAAGTATGTAAGTGGTGGTGGTGGGGATGCGTTTTGGCACAGTGGCAATTTGACATTGCGACAACTGGACACAGCGGGTATTTGACATTACGGCAATTTGGCGCAGCGACATGCACCCGAAATAACTACTTTACTAGTTATTAAATCACGACTCATTCATTTCTGTCATCCATCGTTCAACTGATTTAAAAAACATATCGATCTCGTGAAATGCTCAACATCTTTCATTTTACAAGCAGAAGGAAACCCAGCAAACAATTTCATTAATAAAAATTACTGCCATAAATCCTGCAAAAATTATTTTCCCGCATAAATTCCAAGATGTTGATAGCCAATTTCCATAGCGTCCCATCTCAGCAGAGCCGTCGCAAAAAGACGAAAAACACGATCACTGTGACAGGTCCCAGCTCCACAATTTGGTTTATCGATCCACAGACCACCGTGAGCGCCCGTCGTATTTTCGCGTCGGTGTTTAGTTCAGTAGTTTGCCGACTGTCGTCCTGCGATGTTCCGCTCTCGTGGTTAGAGATTCCGCCGCGCCGCGTCGCTCCAGTCGCTCGTTTGACGTTTAAATGCGTTTAAAAGTTTTCTCGTTCGGGTATCGCGTGGATTTTGTGTGAAATATTGTGATAATTGGTAGAAATATTTTTGGAAAGAGTTTAAAAGTGGTTTTGAGTGGTTTTAAAGAAGTTTCGCCAGTGGTTTTGTAGGTGAGTTCGATTGTTGGTGCTTCATTGTTAATTGTTTAAAACTTGGTAACTGGCTTGTTTAATAAAGGTTATGTTTTGTAACAATAATTAATCATTTTATGAAATAATAATCTGGTTAATATGTGTTTTTATTTAGTTCAATAAAATAAAATACATAATTCTTTTGGATCAAACTAATCCACAAATATTATTGTATTAATCTGAATCATTCCAGATTGATAAAAGTCTGGCTGAATTACATTTGAATATTCAAATAATGCATTTAATCTTGCAAATAAAAATATTTTCGTTATCGCACTTTTGCATTGTTTTAGTAATATAAGAACAAATGTATTATAGAATACTTTGTTGATTTATGTATGTAAATTTGTTTTATTTATCAAGCATAGAGATTACGTTTCCCGTTAAATACAGGTATTTAAAAATTACATTGTTCTACCCATAAAATAAATGAACTTATTTTGTTTTTAAAATTGTTTTATCTTAAGTGATGTATTTTATGTTACGGTTAATTTGAAATGCTCAATTTATCGTCATTTACTGACATAAATACTATACTTATTAAATTAAATTTGTACCTGCAGTGTTTTTAACTTTTCTATTTTCAAACACGACTAATTCTGTACTTTTGAACTATAACTATAAGCATAAAATTTAATTCGTGTTTTGCAATTTATTATTGGAAAGATTTTTTTTGGAAAGAAAAATGATTCAAATATTAAAATTACACATTGGGTACAAAAATTCATTTCTACTTTTGTTTATTTTGAATTGATTTTTAAATGATTATTGAAGTTTTTTTTTTCTGTAATTCTATAAATTTAAGGGCGCGCTTTAAAAGTGAAAAAAACGTACTAACACGAAATCTGTAATGGTAATGTTTTCAACATGATAATAATCCAAATCTTATTATATTGATTTAAAAAAAATGTTTTTTTCTGTACTACTAGTGCCACGTTAGCGACACTTCAAAATTTTTATATGGCTGATTTTGCACATGGTTTCTGCATACATTTCGGATAAACGATGTAACCTACAATGAAAATTATGTTACACAATGAATATATATTTATTTCGAATTGCCTTATTCTAAAAATTATGTCTGTAATAATAGTTCATTTTGCATAAAATTCATTGCAATTTGATGAATTTTGCCCCCTCTTCTTTCATTTCTATTGTATATTATATTTATTTTCAGGTATACTTATTTAGCATAAGGCAAGCTAGAAACTCTAATGATTCTATTGATATAGTATTATTTATGTCTATTGCTTGTTCATATTTCCTAAGTTTAACGGTTTCGAGCGCGACCTTACTTAAATTTTTTGTTTTATGTAAAGAAAGGCGACAATATCTTGAACACTCGAACTAAAGATTTTGTTAGTTGATAAAGTAATATTTAAACATATTGGCGACAATAAGTATAGTAATATTTTTCAGCAATGATAAGTTAAATAATAACAAATAGGTAGTACTAACGAAAATTATTCGAATAAATAATAGACAACTAGGCAATGCAAATACATACTATATTTTATATTTTATCAGAATTTTATCTACGAACACATTGAACAAAAATAGTTATTTATGTAACAAGAAGTATTTACGCAAAATAGGGTTTTAGAGGACGAATTTGCAAATTTATTAAGTAAGTATAACTATAAAATTTTGAAACAAGAAAACTAGTGATGAAAATAATCCCATAAAATGAAATAACATCTCATTGCCTAGGTAACGCCTTATTATAGGACAGGATCCGCTAAAATATTATTTTTATTCGATTATGTCAAAAAGTGACGTTTTTTGGTTAAGATATTCGGACGAAAAGCTAACCTTTTAGGTATAGTATTAATATTTGTGCCGTTGTTAGGTTTTAAGCAAACTGACACAGTCGAATAATTTTTTTGTTCTTTTTTGTTTCATTTGTCTGTTTCGCAGATAACTACAATTAGCAAACTAAACAAAAATTTAGAATAATTTATAATAAAATATTAATATTCTAGTTATTTTAAGTTCTCACTTACAATCGAATAAAAAATAGTGTATGATACACGGACGAAAAAGCTCTCGTACTCCTAAGGTTGCCGAACGAGGCTTTGCCTCGTTCGGCAATTTTCCATAGTCGTACGAGAACTTGCATTTTTCGTCCTTGTAACATAAATAACTATTTTGCAATATGTCATATAAAAAGTTGACATTTTAATAATTTTGAAAGTGTTACTATTTTTTTAAACTGTTTAAAAAAGATATTTTTTAATTTTTTGTTTACAAGAACTGTGCAAAAATTTTTTGTTTTCACAGTTTAGAAGAAGTTTAGTATTATATCATTTTTCAAGTAACGGAGTACTCTGTGTCTGTACATCGACTTCACACTCATTTGTATTGCTTATGTTTTCTTAAAAAATTTATTAAATCGCAAATTGACAGTCAGTTTGACATACAGAGAGATTTTTCTGTATTGTTGTTTTTGTCATAGGAAACGTGACCGCCTGTATTGCGATTATTATAATTAATACAGAAATATCGTCAGAATAATCTTTAATAGGGAAATAACTTAACATTTTGCAAAAAATAGTGTATGAAACTTGTTCGTCAAGTGAGCACCATGTATAAAAAAGACTAACTTTACGAACATGTATCATAAACTACTAGAGTCCGCAAAGTAACGATTTTAGACTAGAAAACATAACTAAAAATAATTTATTTTATGAGATAACTTTGAAATTAAATAACAGTTTATGACACGAGTCAAAGGCAAGTATCATGTTATCATTCCAGTGAATAATTTGCCATTTTTAACTCAGAGGCGGATCTAGAAAAAGTGGCAGGCAGAGGAAATAAAATGTAAAAAATAAATGTTGATTTTATAATAATATATTTGGTAATGATATATATTTTATTAATATTATCAACATCAACACTATACTATTCATTAAAAAAAGTTTGATATGTTTTTCTTAAAATTGTTAATATTATATGTCCAATTTTTTTTTATTGATTTTGAATATTTCCCACTGTCGTAGAAAAAATAGTACCTATGTAACACACTTGCGAAAACGGTCATTGTCATTGAAAAACTCGTATGATAGGAGAACTCGCTAACGCTCGCGCTCTAGCTGTCACACCAGTTTTTCAATGAAACCCTTTCCACACTTGTATTACAATATACTATTTTGGGGATCCAGTCCTTTAAAGTAACGTAACCTAGGCAATGAGCTGTTATTTACATTTTGTAGGATTATTGTCACTGATTTTTATTATTTCAGCGCCTACGTTTTTCAAAATTGTATTTTCAAGTAATATTTTAGAATAATTTCTAATAGTTAGGTACTAAACAAATTTGGAGAGCATATATTAAAAAATCTGACGTGGCCATCACACAACCTTCCGCCATATCTAGACTTTAAACAGAAATGTATACGTACAATCCGGTGCCCATTTAAAATATACAAATAATAAAATATTGAAACACAGAAATTTGCATAATCTGAATAAAAAGATTCATTCACAGGAAAACTCTTCTGTGCTGAAGCCACCCTCCGTTCAATTACTATATTTAATATCTTACTTATGACATATAGCACTAGTATGTCAACCTGTCAATATTTTTTACATAGAAACAAAATTCAGTCGAACATGGATTACAAGATTTCAACGTTTTATTTGATAAATTTATTTTTTAAATTTTACTGCAGTTCTTTGATGCTACGAGATAGAGACAATTTTTTTATAACGTAAGTTGTAAATAACTTTGCCTCTTATTCTTATTACAAATAAATACTATATTTATCCAAATTTATATAAATTTTGACAATTAATCTTTTCAATCTTCAAAAAATATCACTTCCGGTGAAGATATTTGTACCAAAATGTAATGGGTTCTTCCAATTTATATACAAATGTTAAATACCAAATATCAAAATTTTTGGGTAATTCGTATTTGAGTTATCCGACTGACAGAAATCCGGCCCTGACCACATACACACACACACACACACACACACACACACACACACACACACACACACACACACACACACACACACACACACACACACACACACACACACACACACACACACACACACACACACACATACATACAGACATCATCGTGAAACTATCAAAAATGAATTGTAAGGACCCTAATTCGTGCTCATCCACTAGAAACTCACTACCCGATTTTTAGCATGATTCCAATACCTTCCTTTACAGGTAAGCGGAAGGTAAAAATTTGTATTTAACACGTATATACACAAACTGAGTTTTAGAGGACTCACCTAATTTAAAGATTTGGCTTGCGCCTCGTCCCTAAATAGATTCGTCCTCTAAAACTCTATTTTGTGTACTTGTTACATAATTTTAAAGTACACTTGTCAGAAATATTTCATTTAAAATTTTATTTACGTTCCTAGCAATTATCTATTGTTTTTCATTTTGCTTACCAGGTAGTTCTATTGGCAAAAAGGTTTTTATAAAAAATTGTTCAAAAAACTACTTTAGTAATTAAATAAACTCACTTTTGTGAATAATATAGTGTTACAAATTACTCACTGAAAATGTTGAATACCTAAAGAATGTTTTATTCTATAGTTTGTTCAGATATAATAATATTATTCCACTACATTTTAATTATCAGTAAGTAGGTACACGTACAAAAACAATGATTTTCCAGTTTCTTATAAAGTTAATTTCGTTTTTAGCTGGCACCTTTTGCTTTCATTTCCGTTGTGCTACATATTTTCCATTATATTTTTACCACTCCAACTTTTACCACATCTTTTTTACCACCATTCTTTTTTACCGCTATTCTGTTTTACCGTTAACCCATTTTTTACCACTCAATTTTTACCACTCCAACTTTTACCTCTGCATTTGTACCACTATACTTTTTACCGCTATTTCGTTTTACCACTAATACATTTTTACCACTCCGTTTTTACCATTACAACTTTTACCGCCATACTTTTTTACTGTATTCCGTTTTACCATTAATAGTTTGTGGGGCTATAGTACGGTTTTGTTAGTGTAGTAAACACCAAAACCGAGTTTGTGGGGCTCTAGTACGGTTTTGTTATCTTTGTTAGTGTAGTAAATACCAAAACCGAGTTTGTGGGGCTCTAGTACGGTTTTGTTAGCTTTGTTAGTGTAGTAAAAACAAAAACCGAGTTTGTGGGGTTCTAGTACGGTTTTGTTAGCTTTGTTAGTGTAGTAAATACCAAAACCGAGTTTGTAAATACCAAAAACGGTTTTGTTAGTTTTGTTAAAAAAGAAACGGTGGTAAAAAATGGATTGGTAAAAGAATTATGGTGGTAAAAAAGGGACGGTGGTAAATAGGAATTGATAAATATGGGGGCAAATCTTAATTTCTGCTAAAGTCTATTTGATAAAGCCGTTAGTTGAGGATCGACTTTAAAGTAGGATAACAAGTACGACAATAATTATTTTCAGCACAGATTCGCGTCCTAATAATTTGTTAACTCGTGTCTTGTAACTTGTACTTAACTTTTATATCTTCTTCAAGGAACTTTTAATTGCTTTTAGTTCGCAATTAATTTAGAATTACTCTACAGTTTTCTTGATAAGTCGAGACATAATTGACGAATAACTTTTAAACGACGTTGTGCACCAATATTTAATATTTTATTATAAATCTTTAATCTTGTAATCTTAGACATGGTCGGGGGTAAATGTTAAAAATGTCGAGTGTATATTTATATTTTAAAATGAAATGTTAGGCATGTCTTGTTGAAAAATTTATATATAGGACTTTTATTGAAATAACACGGAAGTATAGATTTTTGAAATGGATGTAAGGAGGAAATAGAATTTCTTGTGGAATTTTTTTGCAAAATATCAATACTCACTCGACGAATACCTTCAACAGTTGATTGATTCGAGAATTGAGTGTTTCTATGTCCATAAATTTTCCATGCATGCATTTTTAGCATTTTCGATATTTAAATAATTGAATGATTTATGAAACGTACCTTCATTGATTCTTCGTATGAAATTTATTATTTAAATATTCGAGATTTTATATTTTTAGAATGGAATACCTTTTGTTATGCACCTCTTTCTTATTAGAAGTACCTACTTATTAATTATTGTATAACTTTGAAAAATACGAATAACATTTAGACAATATAAGTAGAAAATAACATGTAAGTTCGGCGTTCTAGACGTTAAAATGGTGAAAAGTATGTTTAGTTTTCCCATTAAAATTAAAGTACGAATTGAAATTTTCGAATTAACTAAGATATTTTTTAAAAGTTTAAGGATGCTCCCTCTTTGCTCTAATGACAGTTTTTAAAGTTTTTTCTTCAATTTTTTTATGTGCATGGCTAAACATGTCCAATTTTGTGAATAGTTCATGTGTATTTTAATACAATCCTACATAAAAATTAAAAAAAAGTGGCATTAGAGCAAAAAGAGGGCAACTTCAAGCTTTTCGAAAACGTCATATTTGTTTAATAGTTATTTACGTTATAAGTCCGGTAGATGAGTTTTTACGGTACGAGTAAGATGTTTCCGAACGAGGCGACGAAGGAGCCGAGTTAGGAATTTCGAAACGAGTACCGTGAAAATCCTCTACCGGACGAATGACGTACAACGTTTTATTTCATATCTTCGTTGCATTTTTGGACCAAAGTTTGCACCCATTCTTTATATATCTTTTCTAAATAAAATCAGGTCGTCTTGGTCTCAATACAAAAATTAAAACAAAAATTAAATTTCAGTCCGGAAAATGAAACATTACGGTATTGTACTACTTTAGAAACCTGTAAAGTAGAACAATACCGTAATGTTTCATTTTCCGGACTGAAATCAATCTCATAAAGAAGCAAATGCAACACAGTATGAAATAAAAAATCTTATTGTTTAAACCAATTTTATGGGGAAAATTGCATTTTGTTTTTCGCTATTTTGACGGCTGGTGTTGATTCATTTGAAATTTAATTTTCTGGAATACAAAATTCAAAAAGTGTTCAATTTATTTATTCAGATATATAATTTAAATCTTTGTTTATTAAAGTAATACAGAGCGCGTTCAGCAAAATCTATAATTTGACTGCGCAACCGCCTTAAAGGTAATCATCAAGTGAATATAAATAAAATTAATTGTATAAATCCGAAATTATCGAGTGCACTATCGGCCATCACAAATAACCAGGATTTTGCTGATCCAAAACCACCCGAAATGGGGCAATCGACAAATAACAAATTTCTGATTTACACATGAAACTATTGTAGCATAAGTCAATGAATTAATAAATAGTTATTTGTGTATCAAGGCTGTAAAAGTGATCTTTTTTGGCCGAATCTAAAGTTTGCAGCCGAGGCGTAGGCCGATTTCTCGAGAACTATTTATTGAATTCTCGTCTCATCTCGAAAATCCGAGACGAGAAATTTATTGGTTCTCGTCTCGTAATTCTGAGATGAGACGAGAAATTTCTCGTCTCGGCGGCATCACTACTTTTACAAGTATAAAATAGACCTGCCCTCGGTTAAAACGGTTCAGTTCCTGAAAGATTTTTTCAGTAACATGTTTTTCTAAACATTTTTAATTGCGAAGTTGGTTCGAAAATTGACAGACACTATAATTTAATAAGCTAACATTTATAGAACATAGGTATTACGGTATGTTTGTGAAATTAAAAACCTATTCCATTTGTTAATGTACTTTTTACATTTAGAGATTTGAACGGTAGATAAGCACATTCCTACCTATATACATTATACTCTACTTATACGGGTGCATATACATAAAGTGCACACGTCAGAAAGTTTGCACTTTCTGTAAGATGCACGTTCTGATGTTTGAGATTTCTGAACAATGCGTTTTCTGTTGTGTGCGATTTTCTGAAAATTGCACTTTCTGTAATTTGCGCTTTCTGATGCTTGCAATTTCTGTAATTTGCGCTTTCTGATGCTTGCAATTTCTGTTGTTTGCGCTTTCTGTTGCATGCATTTTCTGCTGATAAGTGCGTTTCCACTTATACATACATAACATATCGTATAGATAATTTTGATTTTCAAAATTTTCCTTAACTGGAACATCAATGTAATATTAATGTTTAGTTTTGCTAATGAGAAAAACAGATAAATCCCTTCAGATTTCCTATTATGTCGAATTTCGTTTTAACACAATACGTTGTACGTAGTATTTAATTTTTCGTGTACCTAAATATTATGATAAAAATAACATAATTATATACTTTAAAAGAAAAACTGACGAGGTACTAAATGTTTGTAAATTATGGTTTAAAGTCCATGGAAATAAGCAGATTGTTTTTCAATAACACAGTAATAGGTACAGTGAATATGTTTATAGATTTTTTTATAGAGGTAAGTTTTACTTACCCGAATTAATTGCTTAGTTTTCTGTTTATTGGATTTTCAAAAGTAAATTCGATCTTAAAAAATGAGAACAATAATTAGGGCGTAGTCAATTTCATATGATATTGGATGTGTAAGTTTTCTGCTTAGGTACTTTGCTTTTGGTAAGCCTGTTTTACATTATAATTTTTTCGTCTAGATTAATTCTAGATTTCTTATTTGATTTCCATCCGACATTCGTTCGAGTTTGATACTTTATTTCCAAACTATTCGTATACAATCGGAATTCTTCGATTTTTCCCGAAATGGTCCAAGTTAGGCAACTTCTAAATAATAAATAATATTCTTATATAAGTAATATACTTATTATAAGTAGAGCCAAAATGGGTTTTTTCCCCGAAAGAATCGTCCAATTTGGTTGAAAAGTCGCTGAGTTATGGGCGAAAAACCTCGATATGCACTTTTTTATTTCAAATACTCACAACTTTGTGTAAAATCAACGTAGGAACTTCGTACTTTGAGTCCTGCACAGGAAATTGAAAAAATTTTAGTGCCCTTTTGGTGAATCGAGTCGAAATTTTTTTCTCAACACATTGTCAAAGTTGGACATTTTTTCGATTTAAAAGAATGTTTTCACAGGGGTGCTGGAGGGAAGCGGAAGGGGTGACGTTAAAGTTCGCATGCATGAATTTAAAGTAGACACTTTAAAGTTTTTCGCCCTCGAAGAATCATCGAAATCGACTGAAAATACGCCGAGTTATGACGATTTGAAAATGTTCCGCTTATTGTGTTGACGAGTTTATATTAATAAATTATCTGTAGGTATTACGATTATGTAAAGTCAGTCTATTATAAAGTCTCTAAAAATGCAGACAATAAAAGTGTGATTTTCTCCATCAATCTTCATCAGCAGCGTATTTCAGGCTGAATCAGTAAAACAACATATAAAACAATGTTTTTATGCCGTTTCACGGTTTCACAGCACTTTTAATTAATGAATTCGTTGGGACTGGACCTGACGTGGGAAATTCCGCTTTCATGGAAATTAATTTTGAAAGACGCAGCCCTTATTTTATTACCCTTCGCTCGGATCGAACTCGAACCCGAACCTGGGTTATCGCAGACTCGTAACTCACTTCACTTCAGTGTTCTTTCAGACACACAGAGACGATTTTCTTTTCCCCTGTAACTCGTGTGACGTGCTGTTTTGACCGTGGGAAATTGTTCGAAGTTTTATTTGTTTATTTTTACCATAAATGATTTCCCGAACTGGAAATTATCTTCAAGTAGTTCTGAAATTGTTTTGAGTTATAACTTTAGTTATGTAATGTAATGTTTTAATACGAGGTAATTTTATATGCCTGCATATTTTTGAGTTTCATTCTTTCAGTAATTTCAGGATGTATAAAATTTTAAAACCTTTTTATTGGCTGTAAAAAACAAAACTTTTATTACTTGTTTAAAAATTTGGCATCACTGTTTTAGAAACCAGTCTCTATCAGCAACTAAAACAAAAAGCTATAAAGAAAAATGCAGTTGTAAAAGAAATTAAGAATTCATTTATTAGGTACTACTAGCCGGGTTCTTTGAAGATTCTACCAAGATTCTGAATCCTGGAAAAGAAGAAGTTTTCTTCTTTCTAGTGAGAATTACTTGTTAAATTGCGGTGTCGCTAAATTGAATTTTCAATGAGTTTTGGAAAAGAATAATTTACTGATTGCTTCAAAACCATGATTTTTTTCAAGATTCAGAATCATGGTAGAATCTTCAAATAATCGTCGTACGAGCAGGGCTTTATACAAAGCAGAAAAAAGAGTCTTATTTGATCAATTTTGGTTTATGTAGAAAACATAGTAACTAATGATGGGGTTCTGTGCAAATCTGTAAGTTTTACAAATTTTTAAATATTGAACAATATCACATCAATGTTTCTTAACAAATATATAAAAATGTTCATATGATTATAAATTTCATTGCGATTTTGTTTAATATTTACAATTTTATCTGTAGCAACAACAGATTTTCACAGAATCCCACTAAAGGCATTACAGTTGATAATAAGGAGGAACATTTTTTATTAAGAATATTTTCTTCTTCAACTATAAAAAGAATAAATAAAGCACAGTTTTGAAATGATTTGCATCTGCAAATGACAGCGAAGCTTGAAACTCAAACTGCTTTTTGCTTTACTTTTACATAAAAACCTTTAGCACATCGACTGTTGCAATAATATTTGCATTTTTATGCACAAGTTTCTTGGCCGTTTACGTTCGAATCGTTACTTTAAAAACATGTCCGAGATAAGAATAAGAAGACGTAAGAGCGAAGACGTGTAAGAATATGAATATTTTCTCGTATTACTGCATGCTGCAGCTATTGACGATTGACGAGAAGTGTGCTGTGAGTTTCGTAGAACGAAAATCGATTACAGTTCCATGTCTTCTGTCAGTTTAATTACATGCACTGGAAATTCAATTCAAATCACACCAGTGGTCATGCACAGAGACGTATCTAACCTAATATTTTGTATAGAAAGGTTGTAAATGATATTAATCAGACGTCTTGATCTTCACTCTTTTATTAAATCAAATGAAATTTGATTAAGGACAACCGGTTTCGACCCTTTAAAGAGTCATCATCAGGTCCGGTGTCGAAGACTTCAAACAATACAATAAAATAGGTTATAATCGTTAAATTGTTAACTTGTTACAATAATTTACAAAATGTATATTTACTTATTTACGCATAACTGTATCAAAATTGTTTGTTTACAACTTGATTACTATGGCCAGAAACTCTTGCTTTACGCCCTTGAGCGGTAAAGTGACAAATCGTGCCCATGGGCGATAAAGTAAAGAATTCGTATAATCAAAATTAAATGTTTGACACATGAAACATTTTTTGTTACCATACACCACCTTATAAATTTCTACTATTTATTAAGTATTTTTGCTTGTTTTTAAAAACCAATTACGAGAAATTTAAGTACCTCAGGCTGAAAGACAGATTACACCCTCTATACGTAAATAACGATTACCAGTTACCATAATGCCTGTAAAGTGTCATTTACATAGAAGGTAAAAAAATGTAACCAAAGGAACTCTATCATAGGCGCTGGCAGAGCTGGGCAAGTATCGAAATCAAAATACTTAAGTATAAGTACCAGTGCTACCAATGGTCAGTACTTGATACCAAGTACATTTTCAAGTAAAGCTTCGCAGTACTTAAGTAAAGTATAAGTTTTTCTTGTCAAAAGTACTTAAAAATAAGTATTTTTCAAGTAGCAGTATTTTTTAAAATTAATATAATAAATTACATGGTTTGTAACATTTGTAACCTTATTACATTCGATTATTATCTTTTTTTTATCGAGGAAGATTAATTCATAGTGAAAATGTCGCTGTGGTCGCAGGTTGAACAGTATAATACTCAAACTATTGAAAAAACTTAAGTACTTTTACATTATTTCAGTATTATTGAAAAACTTAAGTAATTAAAAAGTACTTCAGTATTATTTACGATTATGAAATGAAAATAAGTCTTAAGTACAAGTTTTTATTTTAGTACTTAAAATAGTACAAAAAAATATTTATACTTAAGTACAAGTATTAAGTACTAGTTGTTATTAAAAATTAATACTGAAGTACCTAAATACTTAAGTAATGCCCAGCTCTGGGCGCTGGTTTGAATTCTCCGGGCGAAATAACGTTCCACACCTCTTCTCAATTGATGATGGATATTTCTTGTTCTTTTCCCGGTTGGATCGTCTTATCTGTCCGCGTTTTTCAGATGTTTCGGGGAAGGATTACGGGAATCATTCGTCATGTGCTGTACTCCTATATCGCACTTCCTTCGGTTTTTTGTTTACATTTAATTTTTGCTGGATTTAGAAAAAGATTGGAACCTGTCAGTTCCAATTTTTTGAGAAGTGTTTACCTGGGAATTTGTTGAGTGTGTTCGCAGACATCGACAAAAAATAACTTGGAATACAAACGTGTCAAACGGGGGTTTAATATTTATTCCTATGAGAATTTTGTATACTTTGCAATATAGACAATTCGAATTTTGTAGATTTGTATGTAAAAACTTATTTTTTAAATAAAACACAATTTTGTATTTATTATTTAATACTATATTTCTACGAACTGCGAGCATAAAAAATAGCAATTTTATGCCAATTTAGTTGACATCTATATAGTATACTAAGGCCCAATTTTACCATTTCCCTTTAAAAATGCGGTTAGTAAACATGCGGTTAAATATAACATGAAGTTAACATGGAGTTACTGTCTCGAACTTTTTTCCACATAAATAGGCTCATGTTAACTAACTCAAAGTTTATGGATATTTCTCATTAAGTTGGTATAGTTTTTTCATAATCAGTTGTATTTTATACAGACGGCAACATTGAATCACATTGAATGTTGACAGGTGATTGATTCAAACCTCACTATTTTTCATTGTATATGTAATTTCAAGTAGGAACAATAAAGTTATTTATTCTTATTGCGTAAGTATTGTACACCGAGAATAAATATGTACGTAGGGAAGTAATAATAAACAATAAATATAACTTATTTTTATAGTAGCATGACTGAAAAGCAAAAAACTGGAAAAAGAAGGATTGGAAATTTTTCTTCGGAGGAAGAATATATTCTATGTAACAAAAAACTATTGTTGATTCCCTTACTTATCTGTTACATGTCGAATAACATCTTCAACCACGTCAATGATGTTTTCAACAGTTCTTGTTGATAGACGAAACCTTTAAAAAAATTCTTTTCCACTATACTTTTCAAAATTATTAGGCGTTAAGGTACATTTACAACCAATTTAGACTCTGCGTAATTTTGACTTGAAGTGGAAATTGTAAGTTAGGCATACGTGAATCAACTATCGCATTTACAACCAAAATTTGAAGTCTGCGTACTTCGGACCCGAATTGCACTTCAACTCAATGTTTGCAAGCTGCTAGCTTTCACTTCAAGTCGAGAGTGAATTCGCATGCACATTGAGATTATGGGAGGCGCTGCAGTTTGTAAACAAAACAGATTTTGAATTTGACATATGGGATGTTTTCATCATTTCACCAGCATATCTGTCTGTTGTAGTTGCAGCTTGTTTCCAGTTTAATCAAAATCAGAATGGATGAAAAACTATTAAATATGATATCTCAATTTAATATTTAATATTATGTTGAACATGGTTGAACACAAGATGTAAGACAAATTGTTTCTTACCAAACGTCAAATTTGCGATATGACAGAAAATAACATTTCATGATGTTACAACAGATGGCATGTCGTATTTTCACTTTACCAGCGAAGTGGTTGTAAATGATATAAATTTTAAGTCGGCACAATTTCCACTTCAAGTCAAAATTACGCAGGGTCTAAATTGGTTGTAAATGTACCTTTACTCGTAATATTCTTAGTGCCCTTATAGGCACCTCTTCGTCATCGCTATTTGCATTTATGTTATACGGATTCATTTTGGCTGTAAATTTTTTAGATTAGGTTAAGTTAGGAAACATGAAGTTAAAATTTTAACCGGTATTTATTCCACAGGTTAAAATAACATGTACTTTAGCTTGATGTTAAGGATATCACCAGTTGGAAAAACGATTTTTGTAGCTAACATGAAGTTAACTCCATGTTATATTTTAACATGAAGTTGGTTAAATTGGGCCTATGTATCAAGAATGGAAGACAATGTTTGCCTGACATCGGAAATTCCTTAACGATCGCGATGCTTATATCATTTTTTGCACTATTGGCATTTTTTAACCATACGCAGATATTAATTTCTTCGTAATTAATATTAAATTTACTTTACCGTTCTGTTAATTTACTTACCGTTCAGTGTGAATTTACTTACCGTTCAGTGAACGTTATACAATATAAAAATTACAATATTAAAAACAGTAGGTAGATATGTTATTATATTTGCTTCAATTGTTAAGCAAGACAACTTAAAAAAATTATATTGGTTTCTGTCACTACAAATTATTTAGTAATATTAATTTAAATATTAGATAACGATCATTACACAGTTCAATGTATTGTCAACTTAAAAATAAATAATAATAATTATTAAGTACCTATTATAGTTGCATGGAATACGTAAACATATTTTTCAATTTTATAATAATTTTATATATTTTTAGTTCGAATTTACTATTAATGTAATAACAAGGCTTTATTCAAAGAATGATTAAAATATTACGTGTTTTTATTAACCACAAAAATATTTCCATAAATTTCCGATACATTTCAATTTTGTTGTGTAGGTATTTATTCCACTGGTATTTTAAATATTTTCAGTATTTCCACTTCACATTCAATACATAAGAGCAGCAGAAATCAACATTTTTCCATGTATTTTCTAAATATTTTTATTTCAAATTTTATACATTGAATAATTTTCAACATAACCTTTCGGTAGATTGCACAGCATAAAGCAAAAGTAACATGAACTGTAATAATCAATAATTTAGTTACACATTAATTAACTAATGACTCAATGTTTCGTTCATTATTTCGGCGCCCCTGAAAGCTCGTTAGTCCGCAACCAGCACTACATCCGCGTTGCGCAGGCCACAGCCGTCGCAACTTCAGGCGCAGTTGAAACAAACACCTATCGACTGGCGTTCCAGCTCAGAGCTTTGAATCCTAAAGCAGGGCCAGATTAACAAATTTTATTCTCTGGAGTTAGATTTTCAAACTATTTTACTGAAATAATAATAATAAAGCTTTAATTAGTTGAAAAACAAGAGCGACGGTTAGCTACAAAATAAGTTAGTAAATAGGTAGATTTTTGTCATCAATAATAAAAATAATTAAAGCCCTTTGAAATTAATATAATTTTATAACTTATTTTAAAATACACTCACCGGTACGGAAAACTGACCACTTATTTTTTTGATATATTCCTTGTTTCTATGGGAATATTCAATGCCGATAGGTACATAAAAGATATTCTGACCGACAATGTTGTCCCTTATGTACCATTTTAAGATAATAAATTTATCTTAATGCACGATAATGCGCGCCCTCATACTGCTGCAATCTTGAACGGTTTTATAAATGTTGTTAACATCAATCGTATTATGTGTCTAGCGCGGAGTACACATCTGAATCCAATATAATTGGGGTAGTATATGCTCGATATAAAGATTCTAAGTCGTATACCCGGTCCCAGTAGGCTTAGTACGCTGGAATAACTCAGAGAAGCACTGTTAGAAGCATATAATAATATCCCTTAAGATGGCATCAGGAACCTCATTTTGAGTATGCCTCTACGATTGACCGGAGTAGAGTACACTAAGGGAACACGCGTTATAAGTAATAAACGAATTTTGTTATTTATGTGTTTGTAATTTTTTTCAACTTATTTTTTATTGTATTTTGTATTTGTCCATAGTTTTTTCTTTTGAGAATAAACATTTTGTAAATATTCAAAACATTAATTTCATAATACGAAATGCTTGACTATGAATACCCTTTAATAAAATATATCATGTTATATATAGTACAGTAAAATTAGACGAAAAATCTGACGTGGCCATCACACAACCTTCCGCCATATCTAGACTTTAAACAGAAATGTATACGTACAATCCGGTGCTCAAATAAAAATCTAAAATATTCAAACACAGAAATTAGTATCACCTGAATCAAAAGATTCATTCACACGAAAAATCTTCTGTGTTGAAGCAATCCTCCGTTCAGTTACTACATTTAATAGCTTACTTATGACTTATATAGCGCTAGTATGCCAACTTGTCACCCGTCTCATCTGTCAATATTTTTTATGCAGAAACAAAAATCAACCGATCATGGATTACAAGATTTCAACGTTTTATTTGATAAATTTATTTTTTAAATTTTACTGCAGATCTTTAATGCTACCAGATAAAGACAATTTTTTTATAACGTAAATTGCAAATAACTTTTCCTCTTATTCTTATTACAAATAAATACTATATTTATCCAAATTTATAGAAATTTTTGACACTTAATCTTTTCAATCTTCAAAAAATATCACTTTCGGTGAAGATATTTGTACCAAAATCTAATGAGCTCTTCCTATTCGTATACAATTGTAAAATACCAAATATCAAAATTTTTGGGTAATTCGTATTTGAGTTATCCGATAGACGGCATCGGCCCGGACCACACACATACACACACACACACACACACACACACACACACACACACACACACACACACACACATACATACAGACATCATCGGGAAATTATCAAAAATGAGTTGTAAGGACCCTAATTCGTGCTTATCCACTAAAAACTCACTACCCGATTTTTTGCATGATTCCAATACCTTCCTTTACAGGTAAGCGGAAGGTAAAAACGACTGTAACCTTTCAACACATTAAAATATTGACTTCCGGTCTGAAGCATTCAATTCTTAAGACTATTTTCAATCTACAATACAATTTTTAAAATTTTGCAAGTCCTAGTTCAGCCAAAATTTAAACAAAAAAAATGTTTTTTTTTGTATTTTCTTAAATTATTGTGTTTAATCAGCTCTAATTTCAGAATGAATCGAGATATCAACTTTCGGTTGATTCCAGGGTAGGGGAGGGAAGTTTACTTGACGCAGAACAGAAATAATTTGAAAACACGCTCTTTATGGAAGATCTGCGCCCTAGGGCAATAGCAGTTCTGGCCCCTTCCTCCTTTATCCGGCCTCTGAACTTTATCAGGAATCTTCTCCTAGAGCTTGAATGGTTCTGTTCCTCCCTGAAACAAAACAATGCAATGTTGTGTAACGTTTAGTTTCAAGTTGTAACATGCAAAGCAAAACGTAATATGATTATTATATGCAAGTGTGTTCGGTTCGCTGTGGATAGTCGTTAGAAGCAATTGTTTTGGATTTCGTGGAGCAATGGAGGATGGTTATGGGGGAAAGAAACTTTGACAACAATTGTATTTTAATTACGGAAATGTTGTGGTTATTGCATTGGATTTCGAGAGAAGCAAGACGGAAATATTTTAATGTACTTTTTTGAACACTTTGAACTTTGAATGTTAAAATAGATAAAGTCTAATGTTATGTAGTAGTAAATAAAATGCAGTAAAGCATTGAATAACTTGAATTAAGAAATATTTATTTGTCCAACTGAAGAGGAAAGTGCTTCTTTTTTCCACTTGAGCTCGAAATTTGTGTCGCGAGCGAAGCGAGTTAGACAATCGAGCGAAAGTGGAATAAGAGCGTTCCTCTCGTGTTAGACACAACATTTTTTTCACGGCATATTTAAAAACATTGTAAATGTTAAAGAAACACATAACTAGAAGTTAGGTTTTAACTGCCATCTGTCAGAATGACGTTTAAAACAATGAAATGTTTCACTTCCAAATTAAATTTAGGTTGTAAAATTGTAGAAAAAGAAAAAAATTATAATTTTATTTTATGTTGATATTTTGCAAATTATGTATTATGTCGTGACTTGTGATATTTACTCACGCCCGAAAAAATTTCGCTCACGTCCGATCACGCACGATACATTACATGTCACTCATGCTCACGCCCGTTCACGATCAAAATTTTCAAAATCACTCACGCTCACGTCGTGTCACGGCGTGACCCGAAAATTTCACGACCCATGCCCACCTCTAGGTCAGGCGCAGATTCAGACTTTTGTTTTGGGGAGAGTTAAACTCGAAGAAATCTTAGTAATGGATTTATTTTTATTCAAGGTCAAATGCCTTATAATTAAAAGTTACACTTCTTTAGGGATGTGAAGTTCCATGTTTTTCCCTCCCGCCTCATATTCTATAAGGGAGGTATTGTGATGGGTCAAAATTTTCGAGTGTGAGTTTTTGGTGGATAAGCACGTTTTAGGGTCCCTAGAGTAAGAATTTAACATTTTCGAGATGATGTCTGCCTGTGTATGTGTGCGTTCGTATGTGCGTTATACTTTGCACTTGTTTCGTTCACCATAACTCAAAATTATCAAACTTTAAAATTTCAAATTGGGTATTTAAGATTTTAATACAATTCTTAATAACCCAATATAATTTTGGTTTTAATCTACAAACCGGAAGTAGTGCTTATTTAAAATATTTCGATAAATATACCTAATTAATTTAAGAATTTTTTAAAATTTTAAATGAAAGATTATGTGATTATTACCTACATTCCGATTTTTATAAATTTGTCTGTATCTGGTATCATTTAAGAATAATTAAAGTATATACTTATAATTCAGAATTTCGGTATCTTTATAGTCCATGATCGTTTAACATTTGTTACTACGTAAAATTTAAATCATTGTGCCATGAAAGTGACAGTGACAATAGTAAAATATCGTTTATATCTCCGTCTGCAGTTTAAATAAAATGACTAAAATATAATTGTAAGTAGGTAGTAGTACCTAGTAGGTAGTACCTAAATAATATATTTGTATAATAAGTAAAAAATAATAACGTATGACGGGAGGTCTCGCAAATTTTTTTCTTCAGTCCATTCAAAGTAAAATTGGTATCATAAATTTAAACTTTCTGTTATGAAAATAGTTATTTGTGTATTAAGAGCATAAAGTGACTCTTTGTTACTCGCGCACAGTAATTGCAGCGCGAGCCGAAGGCGAAAACTGCAATAGTGCAAGAGGAACAAAGACACTTTATGCTCGTAATACACACATAATTTTATCTACGACTAAAATTATTTGTTATAATAATAATAGTACCTATTCAGTTAGTTCAATCTGCGTTCAATCAATTTATGTTTGATTCGTAACCATGACGATACCAATAATATCGAAATAAATAAATAAAAAAATTTGTTTGATTCTGTCATTTTCTTTTATTTTATGTAATCAAAAAGTACTTTATTGAGCGTTATCATAGGAGACGCGCAATAAAATGTTTTTTTGCTTGGTCCTCAGTAACAATCAACTTTACGTTGACAATTGAAAGCATAAATATAAACTTTTCATAGTAGTCGTAGATAAACATGTTTTTCTCTCGTTTAGGAAGTTATAAATGTAATGTAACCGGATAATATGTAAGTGCCGCTTCTCTCGCTCTGTGTTAAACAATATACTCATTTAAATAAAAAATTCAAGTCAATTTAATATATTATGAAGTCAATAATAGATTGTTTACAATAATTAATAATAAATAATAGACATGATTTTATATTTAACGTTTCTATTCTTTTGTGAGTGATTTTTTTTTGTCATCTTGAGGGGAGGGGGTCATGACTCCGTGCCCCTCCCCCTGAATTCACGCCTGCTCTAAGTGAAACTGCTTACTATCAACTTCGTTGCTAAATGTAGTGATAGATATTCATATTTATTTTCTCAAACTCTATATTCTTCATTACATATTCATACAACCCGTCTAACTTCCCTGCGCGCCCTTTAACCTAAAACAACAGTTGCATGGTCTGCAAGTTGCATCTTCCATCTAACATCCTCTTCCACTAACAACTAACAACTAATAACAACACAGAACGGCACTACTACACACACTAATACCAACTGTTACTACTAAGATATGAGATAGCACTTTCGACCATATGTAGGTATAGACAGATAACACTCAATGCTGTATACTTTGTCCCAGAATTCGGAGGAGCACCTAGAAAAGTCCCATTTATACAGGGAAAATAAATTGAAGTATAGTTTGGCGGCAAATTTGAATCACTTAAAAATCAATGTAATATTTGAATTACAAATCAAATAAAAACGATTACCTTTCATTTTTATTACTTGTTCCTGGTTTATCCATTGTTAACCTTAACACTTTGTTTCTTAATACAATTTACACGCAAATATTCTAACCTATAAAAGAACTGTCACATTTTGTAAACACTGGAGCTAAATTACTGGGTGTAAATATGGCTCAGAAATGAGCAATCTGATTGGTTGGAAAAACGCGGCAAATTTAATAAGCTCCTCCGAATTCTGGGACAAAGTATAGTATACAATGTTGTGAAGGCAAGAAATACGGTAGCGGGGAGCAGAAGCTATAGGCGAAGAAAGGAGGTGAGGACACGTTAGAGTGTTGCACATTGCTGACTTCTGGTTTGTTGTCATGGAACAGAGAATGAAAATAGGCAAACTGCAACACTTCAAGGTGTCTGCAGGTCATACTCACTGAAATATAGTAATACTGGAACGTGCACTCCCTATGCTCGCTGTGTACGAAAAGCGAGCCGAGAGAGACAGCTACTCGCAGGTGATTCTATCGTTGTCTTACACTCCACAAACCAATCAGGACTGTACGACAAAGACGCAATCAACCGCGAGTCGCTGTCGGCTCGGGCACCAATCAGGACTGTACGACAAAGACGCAATCACCTGCGACTCGCTGTCTCTGTCGGCTTGGGCTGGCGTCGCGAGTGCACGTTCCAGTATAATTATATTTCAGTGGTCATACTCCTCTTCCCACCGCTAAGCTAGTTCTTTGCTTCACAACAATGGCGTGCGTTGTTTGTCTATTCCTATATATGGTCGAAGGATAGCAGAAAGTTTAGATGTCAAGCGAAGCGGAGAACCGCAACCAGACTAGCGCACAAGCCGTGTGAGTCCACGACTGTGAATATGGGTTAATTGCGAGCCCTTTGGCTATCTTGTAATACGTCGCTCTTAATTACTACTAAGTATTCAATTATCCTCCGACGCCTTAGTAGACAAGGAGCGTCGGGATGGCGTCTTTAATTATATAATCTATACAGATGGAAATGTCAGAAGAAAAATTACAAAAGAAAAGTTAGTTAATAATGGGGCGGTTTTCCTTTTTTCCAGGGACAAACATAATTTTATGGTTTATCCCTAAGAATCTTTAAAACTTTTTCAATAAATCTATCAATATATTCATATACCGGGTGTCCAAAAAAACTGGCTAATCCTTAAAAAGTAATTTATTTTTAAAGTAATTACATTCATTTTAAATATTTAGAAAATACATCAAAAAACGCATTAAACTATACAGGTTGGTGGAGGTGAAATGCGAACATAGAGAACATTATGACAATCGAACTTTCATGCCAGGTATCTTGATATATTTTGTAGTAGTGTCACAAAACGAAGAATGTAAATTTGTGTGGCAAAAAGAGTAATCAATAACAAAAATAATAATAAAATCTAAAACTGCATGTAAACTTTTTCGTTCTGCTCGTACACATACATTATTATGCAAAGAAATTATTTTAATGAAAATAAAAATTTCAATAATATGACAGCTACTTTGACATTGACAGTACTTATTCCACGTATATCAAGATGCCTAGCATGATAACTCCATTGTCATAAATTTCCCTATGTTCGCATTTCACCTCCACCAACCTGTATAAAGAGTGAAAATATTCCATTATCTATTATGAGTTCTAAAAACTTCTATCAATCAAAAAATACATTTATCTACAACTGTTGTTAAAAGTGGGCCTTTTAACGGTTGCTTAGCAAGTTAAAAGTGTCACTTTATGGCACAGTGTTAAAATTATCACAGCAACGTGTTATTTTATTTATACTTTTAACACGTTGTTAACGATTTGTATCAATAAATCAACAAACATAATCTAACAAATACACTACGAAGGTCGTAGATCACTGTGGCCCGAGCGGCCAGTGAGGTTGTGGGTTCAAATCCCACTGAATAGCATGGGCATTGTGATTGTGTAAAAAAATGATATATATATATATATATATAATATATATATATATATATATATATATATATATAATATATATATATATATATATAGCCTGAAACAGGCGCCTGAAACAGGCGCACCCCGAAAAAAATTGTATTTTTTAGTCAATTACATTTATATTATAGGTTTATAAACTAAATTCAAAGGCGCATTAAACTACATAAATAATGAATTTTTATTACTTCCTGTTTAGCCGGAAGTGACACCAACTTCCTTATTTTAAATGGAACACCCCGTATATTTTTAAAGATTTTGATTCTACATAAAATTCTGAATACAACCATCTATAATAAGCTACTTTTTCGTTGTAGATTTATAAGTAAAATAATAACTAAAATATTACAGAAACAAATCGAATCATTCCTAAATAAATGATAAAAACAGAAATTATACGAAGAGTTTTACTATGTATTCAAGAAAATGCAGACCATTTTGAAAATTTACTATAAATAATATAATTGAATTGCAATTCCTTATTAAATTAGTTATTTTTGTTAATAAACTGACATAAAATCTGTATCTTATCATTTATTTCATAGCTAACTTGGAATGAATCGATACGTTTCTGTAATATTTTAATTATTATTTTACTTAGAAATCTACAACGAAAAAGTATCTTATTATACATGGTTGTATTCAGAATTTTATGTAGAATCAAAATCTTAAAAATAAGGAAGTTGATCTCACTTCCTACTAAACAGGAAGTTATAAAATTCATTAATTATGTAGTTTAATGCGCCTTTGAATGTAGTTTATAAATCTATAATATAAATGTAATTGACTTAAAAATACAACTTTTTTGGGGGGTGCGCCTGTTTCAGGAAACGCCCGGTATACATATATATATATATATATATATATATATATATATAAAGGTCTTCTGCAATTTTCTTGTTCAATTCTGACTTGAAGATTACAGTTGCCCGTTG
The DNA here is from genome assembly GCA_947534325.1 of Agonum fuliginosum. Classification (NCBI taxonomy): domain Eukaryota; kingdom Metazoa; phylum Arthropoda; class Insecta; order Coleoptera; family Carabidae; genus Agonum; species Agonum fuliginosum. Next base: position 24,649,674 of record OX384036.1, read on the forward strand.
CGCTTGATCAATGTAAAATGGAATTCATAAAATCATGATGAACCGACTGTATTATTGAAATTGACTTCAACATAAATAAAAACAGCATTTTATTTTGATTGCAAACAAAATCCAAATCATTAGGTAGGTAATTGTTTAGCAATAATCCGAAAAAAACTATCGTATGCAAGCATAAAAATTTCACAAACAAAAAATCAGTGAAATGAAATTTTCCAGTCGATGAACAGAATTTGCACTCGCGGACAAAAATTAAAAACAAATAAAAGAAGCAAAGTGTGGATTATGGAACGACAGGGCGAGTGAGAAACACAGCACCCGTTCAATGGTCTCGTTAGCTTTAATTCAAGCGAATTGTAGTTTGTGTTTTCTGTATTTGCCGCGCTATGCGTGGCGGCGCTGCTGTAGCTGCCGGGGTAAACTTTGCGGCATTGCGGTGGTCAGGGACGTACCGATGATATTTGACTGCGTTGCTGTACACAGTGGCGTTACAATTGGACCTTATGCAATAAGAAATCAACCAACAAAAGTAAATTTTTGAATTATTTGGCTTTAAATATTTTTGTAGTATTTTAAAATAATCGGTTTAAGAATTTAACAATTATAAGATTCTTTTGTATACTTTATTTAAATGAAACAAAGTACAATATACTTATTTGAATTTTTTTTTTTTTAAAAGGGCACATGAGAAAGCATTTGGTTTTTTCATGTTTAATCAATTTTAGTTTATTTAGATTTTACAAAACTGTAATATGTGAATTTGGTTTTTGTTAAGCTACTTTTTGTAAAAAATTTGTAGTTTAAGCAAAGTACCGATTCCGATTGGCATTAAAATCAAATTAGCTCTTTGTAGATAAATTTTTTACTTTATTATTACCTTATTACATTATATCCAGTTAATAATGAATCGATGATGCTTTTTGACTTGATACGTTTAATGGAAGGATAAAATCTTACTGGCATTGGTCAGTTTCTTATTGCATATGAGGGTGTGACTAATGTTAGAATATTAAATTTAAACATAAAAATCGGATGTGACCAGCACATGACTTTCGCTACAACTCTCCTTCCTCTTATTTCTATGTACTTAATATACGCGATATGAGAAATGGCCGGCTTAAAGAATGTATACTGTATAGTCATACATTGGCTGGCGAAGCGGGCCGGAAGGGCAGGGGGGCTTAAGCCCACCCTGACATAATTCTGGAGGAGCTCGGCCCCTCCGGCTGCTCGGACAAATTTTATTGTAAATTTACTAAATGCGGTACACTTGTGACAAAAATATAGTGAAAAAGTGACCTCGTTATATTATAAATACCGTGCAAACAAACATTCAAACATTTTATTTTCCCATTTGGCAGTCAACCCCTCATAATTCTTGAAATAATTAAGATATCGGGTTTTGGTTTATGGAGTGTGTTTCTTTTTTCATTACCTACCTTTAAAATAAGGTGAAACTCGACAGGAGTTGCTATATTTAAAAATATTGGTGATCATCCCCTAAAAATTTCCACGTTGCATGGAAGAATGTAGTTTTTATGACTCTTTAGTGATCCCCAAATTTTCAATATTTTTTCTTCACTCGTTCAAAACTTATAGCTGCGCCCCGGAACTTTTGGGAAACCCTGTATAACTGGCAACTGGCATGACGGCGTTCGATCACCAGGAAAATAATGTCATATAGAAGATACTAATAACAGTATCACTGTTAAGAGGCCCGTCTACCTCCTAAAATCCAGCATAAAATATACTAACGTAGCGAGTGTTTTGCGGCTACTACAAGAATGGTAAAGTTTCATAGAGCACTGTTTTCCCTCTTTCTATCCAGCTATATTCTCGCCTTAAGTTACAGAAATAATATGTGCGTTTCTGATAACTTTTTTCTCCGACTGTACGACCAGTTCCTCCTTAAGAGCATTCTGTACAGGAAGAATATACACGTAAAAAGCACTTTACACGCATAACACCTCATCGACACATGGTTGCACATTTTAACAAAAACAAATTTTTATATGGTAGATAAGGGATAAAACTTCGTTCTATTAGTGCCATTTTTTCTGTTTTATACCGAAGTTTTAGTTTATAAAATAAAGAAAACTACAAAAATTCACGTTTTTTTACCTCTAATTTTCTCTAAATCAGAAAGTTTTTTCTAAAAAATAACACTACCCCAACGTAGATTAAACTTTAAACTACATGATTCAAGTTTAAAATATCATGTTCTGCGAAATATAAAGAAAAATCTGTAGGTGCTTCTAAACGCCTGCAAGCGGTTGAAAGTAAGTAATTTCAAACGTTGAACGTGCTGAAAACAAAAATTTGCACTAATAGAATGAAGTTTTATCCCTTATCTACCATATAAAAATTTGTTTTTGTTAAAATGTGCAACCATGTGTCGATGAGGTGTATGCGTGTAAACTCTTTTTACGCGTACATTCTTCCTGTACAGAATGCTCTTAACTGATATTTACAGAATGATAGCATGTAATTAGAGTAGAATTCAACTACTTGAACCCAGTGGTCAATGGTAACCGACAAGGTTGTTGAAATAGCACTGGGGACCGATAGCATACTAGGCGGACACTACCGCTGAGAAAACCATATTAGTTCATGTTATCTTCAAGCTCTAATCAATTAGATTCCTTTTGACGGAAGCAATCCATAAAACAAAAATATGACTGTACGACTTAAAAATATCTTTTATGATTCCAATTTACGAGTTAGAAATAATCAGCTACTTTAACAACACAACCTTCAATCACTTAACTAAGTTTAAATGGTTTACGTCGATGTTACGTTCTTGTTCATGCATTACCAGATTGGCTATAAGCGCCTACTAATTTCCTGAATGCATTAACGTCAACAGTGATTGACTGGTTCTGTGCTGCCTCGTGCCTTGTGGCTTATTTTATACTCTAGTTCTCTTGACTTTTGTTTCGTGATCGAGCTAAAAGTTTACCTAGAAGTTTGAATGTCGATACTGGAGATATGGATGAGTGGTTCCCAAAATTCGTTGCTCGTTTATAACTACGGTCTTTTATATACAAGACACCATTTGACATAGTACATGATATCTAATATCTACACCTATTATAAAACCTTACATAATTTAAAAAAATCTGATGTGGTCAGCACATGATCTCTTGCTAAATTTTGCTTCTTTTACTAATCTAATAAATAATTATACTTTCATTTTAATAGTTTCATGTTCATGAAATATATTATGTAAACGATAATGTAAACCCAAAATGCAAGCAAAAGATGTCAACTGTAGTCACTGTCATAATTAATAATTCAAATGTTGTGTAGAAACAAATTTCATATGTTCATGGACAACAAGATACTGGAATTTCAAAAAAAGTAGAACATTAGTGTTGTACTTTATTTTATTGCTAAATACTGCCAGATTCGGCAAATTGTATTTAAAAATATCTGTACCCATAGATAATTATATTATGTGTTATTTTTAATTGCAAAATTTAATAAATAATGTACCAATTTATTTAAGGAAAACTATATATCAACCTTACAAAGTACTATTTCCGGTTTGCGGATTTCTACAAAAATGTTGCCTAGTTTTTCCGATTTCCTAGAATATTCTCGATTTTTTTTTGTATTCCACTCTTTTCCCCACTACTACGGCTGCTTGAAACTAGCCCGAAACTCGTACTTTGTCGTATCCTAGCTATGCAATGTAATTTTGAAGTTGAAAAATACTGTAAATGTGTTTTCGTTGCAAGTAAACTGACAGAATATTATTGACTTCAGGATAATATTTTTATAAACTTTTAAAAGAGAAATAATGGATCTACAGATACGCCTTTTTTAAAATTAAAAAAATTAGTTTAAGTTTAAATTTAAATGCAGTAGTATGACTTAAAAATACTTATAAATTTTTGAGACTGGAACCTTTTACGTGTGATTGCTCAACAATTATTATTGCTGTGACGCATAGATTTATATTTTTAATAAATACCTCAAATATTAAAGAATAACATAATTCGTTTTCCAAACATGTGTTGGGTTGTTATAATATAATATTTTGTAAGCGTTTAGTAAAACTACTGCTAACCTCCATATAAGCAATGCATGTTAGCGCGTTTTATTGTCTATTTTAAATTAAATTATCTTCGTTATTTTAACGGTTACCTATGAATTTTCTTATTAATCCAAATTCTGCGATTTGTAATGAATGCTGTATATTAATTTGTGTCATATTTTGGGTTGTGACCCCCATGGATTAACTACCATAAAGACTTTCATTTTAATTTTGAGATTCGCTGGTAACATGTATATGTATAGTCTAGTGAAATGAGTTTCGGTAACCACGGTAAGCTAAACTCTGCGGTGTCGCTTGAGACTGAGACATGTCAGGAAGTTAGTTTAACCTCCGCCACAGCAACTGAGTAACCTCACTACCAAGCGACAACTTTCACCAGATGAAGCTGAAGTTTCATTCCCTGAAAACATTAATGAGGCTGTGGTTTTCTTTCTTGTGTTTATGGTTCGCGGAAGAGTTTAGAGCACGATTAGTCCACCTTCGAAATATTAGTTAGTTATCATATCACTTAAAAGATATGGAATAAATGAAAAAATATTCAAGGACAGTTCATTTCTTTATTTTACATTCAGGAACGAATGCGTATTCAACAATTTACATGGAGGTATGTTTTCTAGTCAAGTTTATAATTCTAAAGGTACATCCACACTATGCCGATCGGTAAGGCCGATCGAATGAGGATGGAACCGTCGGCTTCGACATCGTGCCGATCGGCAAAGCCGATCCATACCCGCGCAGTGGTGGTAAAGATAACAAAAGGCTATTTGTATTCACCGGTCGGTTACTTGCAGTCGGTAAGGTCTGATTTAGTTGTGGTATGTTATACGTCACAGTTATGACGTAACGGTAAGTGGGCGAATAAAATTTGTCCGGTATGCTCCGGTCTTCATATGACATTTCTATCTTAATCTCAATTTGTGTTTGTTTTCAGAGGACGACTGTACAGCTTATTGTTTGTTTATTGATTTATTATTTGATTTATTTATCTGATTTATATGTTTTGCTTGAATTTTTAAATCTTTATTATCACATAAAATGTAATGTAATCCGTTTTACGATTTTGATTTTACAAACGACATCAACTGAACTTACTTAATACAAAAAGTTGACAACACAGATCCTTAACAACCATCAATCGGACAAAGATAGATACACTAACCGCAGCTTACACAGCTACAGAGCTGCGTAAATTGCGGTCAGCATGGCGGCTCATACCCCAACATATCGTGACGTCATGGTATCATGAATAAAATGTAGTTGGTGACATACCCAAGCTTACACCAAGCATACCGTAGTGAATAAAAATCGCCTAAAGAGTCGCGCGGTCTCTGGTAGTGTGGACGCTTTTGTTAGCAATCCCCGTCGGAATTTGGGTAGTTTCGCTCTAGATTATTGTAGGAAATGTTGTCAGCTTCAATTACTTCAATTTTGTATATAACTACCATCTTTGAGATATGAGTGAAAAACTAAAAACTTGGAGTTTATTCTGCCTCCTTGCCCCTCCTCATCAGCTAGGTTCGTAGACGTTTGTATGTTTACCTCCTAACTAGTTCAACGCAACCCTAAAGTCAAAAATTAGGTACTCAGCATTTTTCTCTACGTCTAGACCCTCCTTTTGGGTGTTCATTGCGTCCAGACTGAAAGTGCAGTGTGGACGTTATTTCGATTCCGTGACGCCGATCGGCATAGTGTTTATATACCTTTAGTTTTCTAAGCAAGCAATGGGTTTTTATTAGATGTTCAAACAATTTGTATCTGAATTAGTAACTAACCATCACCACTATTAAAGCAATTTTAATTTTATTATTCTTGTTTCTTACTTTTCCGATATCAAAAAATCTGACGTGGCCATCACACAACCTTCCGCCATATCTAGACTTTAAACAGAAATGTATACGTACAATCCGGTGCCCATTTAAAATATACAAATAAAAATCTAAAATATTCAAACATAAATTAGTATCACCTGAATCGAAAGATTCATTCACACGAAAACTCTTCTGTGTTGAAGCAATCCTCCGTTCAGTTACTACATTTATGGTCATTTGCGCCGCGTCCACTTAAATTTTAAGTGTCACTTAAATGAACAATATCGAATCAAAATCAAATTGTCAAACGTAGAAATAACATTGCTGTCATAAGTTCGATTGGATATTTTTCATTTAAGTGACATTAAAATTTAAGTGTAAGCGGTGCAAATGGCCATTAATAGCTTACTTATGACTTATATAGCGCTAGTATGCCAACCTGTCACCCGTCTCATCTGTCAATATTTTTTATGCAGAAACAAAAATCAACTAAACATGGATTAGGTACAAGATTTCAACGTTTTATTTGATAAATTTATTTTTTAAATTTTACTGCAGTTCTTTAATGCTACCACATAAAGTTAATTTTTTTATAACGTAAATTGCAAATAACTTTTCCTCTTATTCTTATTACAAATAAATACTATATTTATCCAAATTTATAGAAATTTTTGGCACTTAATCTTTTCAATCTTCAAAAAATATCACTTCCGGTGAAGATATTTGTACCAAAATCTAATGAGCTCTTCCTATTCGTATACAATTGTAAAATACCAAATATCAAAATTTTTGGGTAATTCGTATTTGAGTTATCCGACAGACGACATCGGCCCGGAGCACACACATACACACACACACACACACACACACACACACACACACACACACACACACACACACACACACACACACACACACATACATACAGACATCATCGGGAAACTATCAAAAATGAGTTGTAAGGACCCTAATTCATGCTCATCCACTAAAAACTCACTACCCGATTTTTTGCATGATTCCAATACCTTCTTTTACAGATAAGCGGAAGGTAAAAACAATTTAAATAATAAAAAGTCCTAAATTTTCAGTAGTTTTCTTTGATAGTAGGTACCTATAGAAGCACCTACCTACCATGTTTATAAATTGTCAAATCTGTTAAATGATGTAAAGAATTTCGTATTTTGTGCAAGTTTAGAAATTTTCAAGATGTACATCTTCTGAAAAGCGAAACTGGATTGGATAATTATATACCTTGAAGCAATACAAGGATATTGGGAAATGAATATAAACACAAAGTTTGTTCTTTCATAATGCATATCATATTCCATTTTCCAGAACTTTTACGTAGGTAATCTTAAGTCCTCAGGGCCTCAGGGATTAAGTTGAATATAAAATTTGGTTCCTTTCAGTAGAAAACGTAGAAATTTAAATTTTAAAAATATATAAAGATAAACAATAAAATAGCACAACAAAAGTAGTTTTCAATTTTTGTATTTTATTTTAATCTATTTACAGATTCATCCTGTAACTAATATCATAAAATTGATAAAATATTATTCTGGTTATTTTTGTTTGTTTGTGAGTTGTTCTGGTTTGGGTAGTAGTAAGTAAATGCTTAAAAATATATATTTTCTAGGTTCATAAGCATTTTTGTGGTTTCTATGCTAAATTACCGACCACAAAATTACATTTTATGCTTTTCCACACTTTGTGACTTACCTACGTGTCTCATGTTTAAATGGGTAGTTGTTACTATTGCAGCTTTAATAATTTAATAACAAATCTTTTGCTATAACCATGAGCATTTCGCGTTATAGCTAAACGTTTTTTGAGTAAATAAAGTCGTATAATAGCATATTATACTACGACGCTATAATGGATACTATTATTTCTGAAGATTAAGTTTACAACACGAGCGAGGAAAGCGAGCGAGGGTATTTATCATCTGAGGAAATATAGCCATTATAGCGAGTTGGCGAGATTTTGGGAAATAAAAATAAAATATTGTTATTAACTCGATTAAATATAAATCTTAACAGAGTAGGTACATAAAATGTAAATAATATATCTATTATAAAACAAAACAAATTTGCTCGTATGACAAACTCTTCATTCTCCACATAAATTTTTTTTTGCTAAAAGTAAGATAATTAAAATTCAGCAACCATTGTAATTTCGAATATTGGACATTTTGGAATGTCATGACATGATTCATATGTAACCTCTGGGACGATCAGAGAAATCAGATGAATCTTAATTTATTAGATACAAAATTACTTATGATAATTAAAAATTGCTCATTATAAGCAACATAGATAGTACATTTTATTTTTAAAAATTGTTTTGTAAAGCGCCCCATTACGGCGGCGCCCTGGTGCGGTGCACCACTTAAACCATGCCTAGATCCGGCCCTGACTTTATTTACGACTAAATTGTTACTTATAAGATTTTAATAAAATAAATACCAATACGCAAAAATTTTGAAATTTCCGATTGTCAACTATAGTTACGTGTTACATTATTAAACATTGAAATGTTTTTTAAAAATAATGTGCACGAAGAAATTGATTCAGGCAAAGTAATTTTCTGATTGGTGCAGAGGAGGACTATTATTCCCTGCGGGATAATTACATGGCATTATGTAGCAAACATCACACATTTAATGTTTATGTTATACATTTGTCGTAGATAAATAAATAAATATACAGAAGTAAATTTAAATACAATATAAATGATTTTTTCGACTGGTGGAATGTAAGGAATTGATATAATCAGGAATGCAGTCTCAAGGAAAATTTTATTTTTATAATATACCGACGTTTCGGCATACCATAGTGCCTTCTTCAGGGTTAATTAGAAATAAGGTTGGTAAATAACGAATACGTGTAAAATATTTAAAAAATCTACATAACAAAAATGTTTTAAATGTAGATCAGTCAAAAAAGCAAGTAAAACACGTTTAATGTTGAAAGAACATCAAAAGTGCGAGGTGGATGAGGGCGCCAGGTAGTGTGGCACTAGGTGCGTATTAGAAAGAAATTAATTGAGATTGCATTCCTGATTATATCAATTCCTTAAATAAAATAATTTATTTTATAATTATTCAGACTTCAATCCTGATTTTGAAATTTCTACCCTTTAATGTTTATGAATGAATGAATTTACATACAGCGTCTTCCTAATGAATAAAGTAAAAATTTTATCGCCGCTAAAGCATCGAGCATTTTGACATATGGATATTTGTTGCTGATTTCACAATGAGTCCTCGATATAATTTTTGACATTTGGTGAATAATTATTGGCAAAATAATAACAGTAAGTAATTAAATAATAAGAATATAACACTTTAAGCTTTTGTCAATATATAAACTAATTATTGATTTAATTAACACAAAGAATTGATGAATTTTAATTCTCAGCTGTCAAAAATAATTTTCAAAAACCTTCAAAGTACGAAGTGAACATAGCAATATACAAATTTTCGTATGGAATTTTGCTATACCCGAGCTATACCGGTGTGACACCCTTTTGACAGCTTTGAACAAAGCAAAATGCCACATCGAGCACCGTGCTTCATGCCACGCCGGTGTGACATGGGCATATAATATATTTTCTTTTCTAAATTACTTACATCAGTTTGTTTTAATTTTGTTATAATTTTTTTTACTTATAACGTATTAGCGAATTGTGCTTATTTCTATTAATTGTATTTTAGACCAAAATACTTGCAGTCTGTATAAATAATTACACCTCTTGACCAGCAATCGATTTTAAACGAACATTTTTGACGTAATTTCCGCTCCAGTCCAATATTCTCTCCCAATTTAGCTCGCAACCAAATCAAACCAATAATTGGCCGACTCCAAGTTCCACTGCATCTATCATGCCTCTAATCATAGGTCACTCGATTTATCTTGTTCAGGCACGCACCGCCGCCCTACACACTCTCACAGAGAACACATAAACACATGTACATACAGACATACACATGTATGTATACATGTAGATGTAGGGCAACGTCACAGCCACAGAGCAATGCCAATGGCATCCATCAATTGTCGTTGTTATTAGTGCGGTAATTTGACGCGAGGAGCGCTAGGACGAATGGAATTAACTGCAGGAAAAAAATAGTTATTAACGTTATAAGTGACGCGAAACGGAGTACTTCAATAAAACCGAGCGATGTACAAATACGTAACGCACACATTATGTATTATTTGGCCGATATACCTATTTATTTAAAATAATAAATGAGGTGCATTTGACATTCGCACTTTTGTCAAGTAGTCTTTTATTTATTTCAGACTCTATTGAACAATAAATTGTGTAAAGTAGATAGCGTTTTTGTGGGATTTATTTTTATTTCTCCGACCTATTAGTTCAGTAAATGAAGGATCCAACCTTGACAAAATCGCTCACCAATGTAATTTTTATATTAATTTGTCGGGATTGACAGGTACTTTAAAATAAGAAAATAATTTCTTGTACGGGGGGAGAAAAATGGGTTCAAAAAATCGGTTTTCCGCCAATATCTGCTAAAATATAGCATTTAGAGAATTTTTGTTTAGAGAAAAATGAAGATCAGTTCATTATCTACAAAAATGGTAGCAATTATTTTTCTCTAAAATTTGCGCGTTTCCGAGATAAACGTGCCCAAGCGCACCCTGGATTTTGAGCTCCTGCGCTGCATGCCGGAGAGCACGCTCCCTGCATCTACACATGAGCGGGCGGGCAAATTATCCAATAACTTGGGTAAAAATGCATATTTTTTTATTATTCAAAGTTTCGGTGAAAGGGGAAATCTACAGCTATCATACCCGGTGACTCGAGTCACGTTTTGATTCTTTGACCGATTTTTTGAACCTTTGGGGACATTTTTCTCCCCCGTACAAGAAAATTTTTTACAGGACTTTTTCTTATTTTAAAGTACCTGTCAATACCGACAAATTAATATAAAAATTACATTGGTGAGCGATTTTGTCAAGGTTGGGCTACTTTTCGCCCTTCAATTACTGGACTATGTACCGTGAAGTATTGTAATCGTGATTTTTTGTCAGTTCGATATTTTGATGAATCTTCACAATTTAGACCCTACTGAACCAAAAATCATGATTTTGGTTTGTGTGTCAGTCTGGATGTTGGATAACTTAAAAATGCGTTGGAATTTTGGACTGAAATTTTATATATTTAAGCCAAAGAATGACTTCAAATGCGTTAATGAGCTTTATTCAAGCAGTGGTACCAACTTTATAAACGAAACTGCTACAAAATATGATTATTAGCATAGCAAGACGACTTTTTAATATAAGATAAATAAATAATGTATTTAAGGAAAATGTTAGTGAAACAAACTGATTTAGTGCCACTCGAGGTATAACTGACGTCACCACTAAATATCAGACTTTTAAAAAATCATGTCTCGCTGAATATGCGGTATTGTCGCATCGTGGTTTCAGTAGTCGTCATAGTTTCGTATGTAGTTCTGTAAAAATAATAATAATAATATATAGGGGAGGAGCCTATTGTATTTTAGCAAAATTCAGAAACATGTTTTATACGCAATACAATGATAAAATGATAATAATGACGTATCTTACATTAAGGACACAAGAAATTTTACTTTAAAAAAATGAAGCCAGCTATATTATACGATAGTGTTTGATACACAATATACACAAGAAACTCCGTCAATTTCGTTCGAATTTATATAAATTTTATACCAAAATAATATCTCATAATAACATGAATATTTTATTTATTAAATTATTGTACAAATTATTTTTATTTAAAAATATATAACGCGATTTTATTCACGTTTGAACGTTAAACTAATTATAAAATGGTTTGTATAATACGAAATTGTATGCTTGTTAAAAAAAGCAAAAAGTGTACTATACGAGATGGTATTGTTCGTTGGTTTGTACTGTTTTTAATTAATAGACAAAGTTTAAATTACAAAATCACATCCTATCTAGTGGAATATAATACATGACATGAGTGCTTTACGATGCAAGTATTTCTATAGTTTCAAATGAATGTTCCGAGAGCAATCCTTGTAACAAAATAAAATACAAACCACCTCAAATTACTAAACAGAATAAACTAATCTGATACAATGTCGCAGTATTTTTCAAGCTTAAATTAAAATTTAATTCAATTAAACTATTAGAAAATTATTAAAAAATATATTATTTAAAATACGGATTACACTTTCATTACAAAAAGGGAGTGTCTAACGCCACACAGCGTGAACCTAGCGTGAACGATTTCTGTTGGACTCAAAAGGGTTTTGTTAGCATAGATTAGTTTATGTCAAAAAAACGGAATTCTGTTGGACTCAAGTAGGGTTTTGTTAGCATAGATTAGTTTATGTCAAAAAAACGGAATTCTGTTGGACTCAAGTAGGGTTTTGTTAGCATAGATTAGTTTATGTCAAGAAAACGGAGTTCTGTTGGACTCAAGAAGGGTTTTGTTAGCATAGATTAGTTTATGTCAAAAAAACGGAATTCTGTTGGACTCAAGTAGGGTTTTGTTAGCATAGATTAGTTTATGTCAAGAAAACGGAGTTCTGTTGGACTCAAGAAGGGTTTTGTTAGCATATATTAGTTTATGTCAAAAAACGGAGTTCTGTTGGACTCAAGAAGGGTTTTGTTAGCATACATTAGTTTATGTCAAAAAAATCTGCTGTGGCCACCACACGACCTCTCGCCTAATTCTGCTTATTCTACTAATCTAATAAATAGTTTTACTTACATTTTAATAGTTTCATGTTCATGTAATATGTAAACGATAATGTAAACCAATATGCAAGCAAAAGATGTCAACTGTACTGTCACTGTCATAATAATTCAAATTTTATGTAGAAACAAATTTCATATCATGGACAACAAGATACTGGAATTTCAAAAAAATGGAATATTAATTGTACTTTATTTTATTGTTAAATACTTCCAGATTCAGCAATTTGTATTTATAATTAACTGTACACATAGATAATCACAATTTCTTTTATTTTTAATTGCAAAAATTGTCATAAATAAATAATGTACCAATATATTTAAGGAAAACGTTTCTAAACTTCTAAAAGTACTACTTCCGGTTTGCGGATTTCTACCAAAATCTTATCCGGTGTTAAGATACTTATTAAGACCTTAAATATGAAATTTGGTTATAAACGTTTTGATACTTTTTAAGTTATCGTGGACGAAAAATCGTCGGTTCATACAAACACACAAACACACAAACGCACAAACACACAAACACACACACACACAGACATCATCGTGAAAATAGTAAATTCGTATTCTAGAGACCCTGAAACGTGCTTATCCACCAAAAACTCATACTCGAAAATTTTGACCCATTACAATACCTCTCTTATAGAATATGAGGCGAGAGGTAAAAATGGTTCACGCTAGGTTCACGATAGGTTCACGCTAGGTTCATGCTAGGTTCATGCTTAGGTTCACGCTGTGTGGCGTTAGCCCATGCCTTATAAAAATGTCTTTCTAAACTTTGAAATTTTCACCTTGAATTATTTAAAATGATTGTGATTATCCCTTGTGATGAAATTGGAAAAAAAGTCTAGTGCCGTTTTCAATATAATTAGTTTAAAATATAAACTGTATAAAAAGAAAATATAAATATCATTTAACTAATAAGTACTTTTAGTTTCCATAAGCTTTAGGTACTTGACAAGAGAAACAAATTATTTTTTGTAACATGTGCACGCAAAATGAGCTGAAACGTGCTTGAGATATTTTGCTCCCTCTCGATTATTTTCGTGCACTTGTTACAAAAATTATCGTATGCAATTCGGAAGGAACGCTTTTGCTCTCTCCGGTGAATTGACAGCACAAGACTGAATCGAGGGCTGCCGAAGGATACGATTTGAGTAAAATTACGGAATGTGAAATTACAGTTTGGCTAAATTACGGGTTGGCATATTTACGGTTTGACAAAATTCCAGTTGAACAAATTACAGTTTGTCTTAATTATTATATTTGGTCAAACTACACTTTGACACAACTATATTTGTCCAAATAGGGTAGTTTACCATTTTTTTAAGAAGTTTTTTTTATAGAAACTTCATGTTATTTGAAAGCGATTGAGAGTACTGATAAGCCTTAATTGTTCTTAATAAAACTGTAATTAATTTTTAAAGTTTGTGTGACGTAGATGTATAGTTGCAATTTTCTCAAACAATGGGGCTGGAATTAAAATGTACTCCATGTAAAATCAAAAGTTCTAAATGTTACAAAATATAAAATACACTTTGGTATAGTTTCTTTATTACTGTAAGTAAAAATACAGGTGCAAACGCATTACTGTGACGTAGATGTGTCGATACGTAAAATCTCAAATATTTAAAGAACTATTAACTTTTTGAAAACTTTTTTCATAGCAATAACTCATTTTTCAGATCTCCTTTCAATATAATTGACTGGATTACTAATTTGCTACTATGGTAAAGTACCCTATTGTGTGCTGCCCTTTATTCTGTGCTATAGCTATAACGTGCAATATTTTGTTCCCATGAAGCTAACAATAATACCACAGCAACCAAAATGCCACTGTTGCGACGTTGCAGCATCCTCTCCCATTATGGGGCGCTTGCTTTTACGTTTATTAAACACAGCGCTGACGACATCATTAAAGTCAACGAGAATGAACCCGACAACCCGACTCAGTTCACTAATACGGGGATTACACTTGCATGCAAAGATGCAGTTAGGTTCGCTTTAAGTAAAACGCAAACAATTCCAAGCCCGCAACTTTAAATAAGAAACTTTACTCGCTAATTAGAAATGTAGACTAGTGTAGAAGGTGGCTGCCAAATTTACATAAATATGCAGTGCAACTATTAAGTAGTTTTGTTTTAAAGTGTTATAAAGTTAGAATGTGTATTAGGAGGCGAAAATATAAAAAGATAAATAATTGCCTCGGACTGGAATATGAAGCAGGATCAGGGCCGGATTTAAGGTTCTGGGGGCTCTGGGACAATACGGTAGTTTACCATTTAAAAAATATCTGACGTGGACACCACATGACTTCCTTGTACGCCTTGTGTGTTCATACTTTTCTTAATAACTAAAATGTAGAATAATATAAAAAATTCGTTTAACTTATACTAGTACTACTACTACTGCTACTATACTCGCGACTATACTCACAAATATATTTTAGTCATTTTATTTAAACTGCAGAAGAAGATATAAAGCATATTTTACTATTGTCACTGTCATGTCATAATCATTTAAATTTTACGTAGTAACAAATGTTAATCGATCATTTACTACAAGATACCGAAATACTAAATTATAAATATATACTTTAATTATTCTTAAATGATACCAGATACAAAAATATTTATAAAATACCGATTGTAGGTAATAATCACATAATCTTTCATTTAAAATTAAAAAATTGTCTCAAATTAAATATTTATCGAAATATTTGACAAAAGTACTACTTCCGGTTTATAGATTGAAACAAAAAATAGGAGGTGCACAACTAGATGCTATAACAGTCCTAAATACAAAATTTCAACTTTCTACGTCTAACTGTATTTGAGTTATGCGACATACATACGTCCGTACGTACGTACGTACGTACGTACATACGTCACGACGAAACTAGTCATAATGGATTCAGAAAAGGTCAAAATTTTTCGCGATTACAATACTTCCTTACTCCGTACAGGGAAGTAAAAAGTTTATTTTTGAAACTTCATGTTATTTGAAACCGATTGAAAGTACTGATAAGCCTTAATTGTTCTTAATAAAGCTGTAATTAATTTTTAAAGTTTGTGTGACGTAGTTGTATAGCTGAAAATCTTCTCAAACTATGGGGCTGGAATAGGGTAGTTTACCATTTTTAAAATTTTTTTTATTGAAACTTCATGTTTTTTTAAACCGATTGAGAGTACTGGTAAGCTTTAATTGTTCTTAATAAAACTGTAATTAATTTTTAAAGTTTGTGTGACGTAGATGTGTAGCTGAAAATCTTCTCAAACCATGGGGAATTAAAATGTACTCATGTAAAATCAACTGTTTCTAAATGTTACAAACTATAAAATACAATTTGGTAGTTTCTTTATTTCTGTAAGTAAGAATACACGTGAAACGCATTATTTTGACGGAGATGTATCGATACGTAAAATCTCAAATATTTAAAGAACTAATAACTTTTTGAAAATTTTTTTTATGGCAATAACTCATTTTTGAGGTCTACTTTCAATATAATTGTCTGGATTGCTAATTTGCTACTATAGTAAAGTAGGTACCCTATTATTGTGTGAGAGGCCATTTTGATGTAGTAATTAAAAATTACAAATAAAGTCAATATTAAATTTGTCAATTTTAGAGACTGTCATGATAAAATAGTACCGCAGGCGAAATATTTTTGGAGTTCAAGGTCTTTTTATGCGTGAAAATAAATAAAAATATAATTTTTTTACTATTAATTCTTGATTTAAAGATTGTAACATTAAAATTATTTTTTGCACTAAAACTCTTCTTTAGAGTCTTTATTTTTAGGAACTAAAGGTTCTTAATTTGATCCCAAGGGATTATTTTTACTTCCTTGTACGAAGTAAGGAAGTATTGTAATCGCGAAAAATTTCGGTTCTCAGATTTTGACGGAAATATCCGTTTTGACCTTTTCTGAATCCATTATGACTAGTTTCGACGTGACGTCTGTACGTACGTACGTACGTACGTACGTACGTACGTACGTACGTACGTACGTACGTACGTACGGACGTATGTGTGTCGCATAACTCAAATACGGATAGACGTAGAAAGTTGAAATTTTGTATTTAGGACTGTTATAGCATCTAGTTGTGCACCTCCTATTTTTGGTTTCAATCTACAAACCGGAAGTAGTACTTTTTAAAAATATTTCGATAAATATTTTATTTTAGACAATTTTTTTTATTTTAAATGAAAGATTATGTGATTATTACCTAAAATCGGTATTTTATAAATATTTTTGTATCTGGTATCATTTAGGAATAATTAAAGTATATATTTTTAATTTAGTATTTCTTTATCTTGTAGTCCATGATCGATTAACATTTGTTACTACGTAAAATTTAAATGATTATGACATGACAGTGACAATAGTAAAATATGCTTTATATCTTCTTCTGCAGTTTAAATCAAATGACTAAAATATATTTGTGAGTATTAGTATAATAAGTTAAAAGAATTTTTAATATTATTTTACATTTTAGTTATTAAGAAAAGTATGAACACACAAGGCGTACAAGGAAGTCATGTGGTGTCCACGTCAGATTTTTTATATTTAATCTCGTCAAGGAGTATCTATGATGACAATATAAATATTTGTCATAAAGTTTACTGTTAAAATTACAAAATGTGTATTCTTTTAAACTATTTTGCATTCGTTTGAGGATGAAGTGCAAAAAATAGCGTTTATACCACAAGACTAAAGTACCTTTAACTTCACCCTCAGGATTAAATCATGCACTTTAGTCCTTTTATAATATACTATTTTTTTATTTTAGCGAAGAAATATTTTGTGGGGGCGCTTGTTGCGTGGGGACCCCGGGGCTCGCGTTTCGCCTATTCCCTCCCCCTTAATTCGGCTCTGAGAACGTTGCTTGAATACATTTCCCTGTGCAAATTATAATTAGCTTGACAAAAAAGCAACGAAAAAACATAATCAATAAAAATTAATTCACTTATATCTTCAAGATTTGTAAGTCATTTTCCAAGGGGTAGGGGAGCAACTGCCCCTTCTTGCCCCGTCTTGGCGGTGCCCATGTGTGAGGACACGTGAACACATTAACATTAGACCATGGCCTCCTTTAGTTACAGGCCGGAGCATAGACAGTGTTGCCGCTAATTCTAGTGACGTTAGAGGGCCGACCGGCCTACTGACAGCTTATGCGATTTAGCATTTAAACTCTTATAATTACTTGTGCAAGCGAGAACACAACACTTTGCAGGCATATTTATTACTTAAATAAATATTAGCAACAAAACTAAAGCAACGAAGGGCGGAATACATATACGAGCGTAGCGCCAGCAGACAATCTGCGCGCAGGCGGCCCACTCGCTCTGTTGCCATTTAATACATGCTCCGGCCTGTAACTAAAGGAGGCCATGATTAGACGCATTTTTTTTTAGACGTATCTTACAATTTTTTAATGAGTGTCGTAATTAGAATTTTCGGTTGTTATAATTATAGTTATTAACGTTACAATGTAACTAGAATTTTCAATAAAGTTTTGTAATTCGTATTTTCTAAACTTGGAAAACTTTTAAATTTTTCATTTTGCGTCTAAGTAGGCTTATTTTGCTCTTTTTATTGTGAAACGGTAGTCCGCTCGGCTAGTGAGGTCGTGGGTTCGAATCCCATTGAGGGCATGGACGTTATGTGAATGTTAGTGAGTGTCTAAAATATGATACATGCAAAATTGCTCCAGGCCAATAGGCTACACGTTCCTAAGTCCTATGAGTTTTTTCTTTACAAAAAATAATATGTAGTTGTTAATATATTCTCAATGTATTGTACCTACTAATACTGTAATAAAAAAATTTAAAAAAAGGAAAGACAAAGACAGGTCGGGTCGGTAGGATTGATGCTGTGACGAACTTAACGTTTCTACTTCTCACTGTGCAGGACTGCGCCAGTTAGTTTTATACAAAACTAACAAAACATCTATGACACACACTACACGAAAACGAATAAACACGACTATATATTTCTTTAATAAAGAACATTGAACTATATTTACATGAACTAAAATTAACCATACGATATATAACGAAAAACACAAACTAAACTACTACTACTAAACTATAATTACACAAAGCGATATAAACGAAACACACTACAACTCAACTACTAATTACGTAATTGTACCAAACTCATGAGAACGGCGCTCTCTCAGCAAAACCCGTCTATGTACCGACTTGAGTCAGACGATCACTGACTCTTTACGTAATTAGTCGTACTTTTAACTTTACTCGAGCTCGAGAATACATTTTCTCGAGCGTCTGGCCTTAACAACGAACACCTATTGACTGCCGATACCTAAATTTTTCTCATGCTTCTTGATACAACTGCGTATATGGATCACCAATTGTAATAACACATTTATCTTCAAGCATAAACAATAATAACCGAACAGTATAATGCACATATGCTTGAAGACAAAGGATCCATATACACAACTAACTTAAGTCATCTACACGTGGGAGAAGTAAATATAATAAATTTCGAAGATGTTGATTACTCATCAAAATTAGATCTAAATCATATTGCGCATTGTTACAATACTTGTTTTTATTTTCAGGTATTGAAGAAAACAAGAAAACATTTTTAGTATAAACTAGTAAATAACTTCAGTGTTAATATAAGACAGAACATTAAACAATTTCAAAAATGACTCAAAAATTATTGAACTGTAAATTTTTAACTGTGTGTATCAAAAGTCACAATAAATTCGTATTTTCGGAACATTATCTCGTGTAATCTGTAAGTGATCTGTGCAATTATTAGTGGTAAAATTTATGACAATGGAAGAAAAGAAATCTGCTCATGCAGCGCTCACCATCGACAGGGCTGCGTTCCTTCTTCTTCGCGTGAAGAAAGCCTTCAAGAAGAAGAAGCTCCAAAGAAAGGAGAAGGAGAAAAAGTAAGTTGAATGGCTTTTATTACATCTTTTGTGATTTTTTGTTACATTTTATTGGCGAGTAGGGATCAGACGGAAAGGATAATGTTTTTAAACATTTTTTGCTGTGTTCATGACATATTGAAGTTTTATTAGGTATCATTTTTTAATAGAAAGAGGATTAGAATTAATACGGTTTTTTAAATTATTATTTATACTTGCATATTAATTATATTTATCTACGATAGTGTGTAAAGTTGACAATTATAGTCCGTCCCACACTTCTTTGCCGTTACGTCATACCTGTAGTTCGTATGAATCAATTTGAAATTATGGCGGGAAAGTTATATTTTGATATCAAATATTTTTAAACTATATTATGTGAATATTTGGAATAACTATATAAATTTAATAATAAATAAATACCTCTAGAACAGCTGACACGGGAATAAGTAA
The DNA here is from genome assembly GCA_947534325.1 of Agonum fuliginosum. Lineage (NCBI taxonomy): Eukaryota > Metazoa > Arthropoda > Insecta > Coleoptera > Carabidae > Agonum > Agonum fuliginosum. The sequence goes on from OX384036.1 coordinate 24,669,640, forward strand.
TTCTCCTTTTTCTTTTTCAGCAGTAAAATATTGGTACAAATTCAAGACAATCTGAATTGTTTGTTTATTATTGCGTTTGCCGGGCATATTTATAAATATTATTATAAATATCTATATGTAAACAGCTAATGGATGCATAAAACAACGATATACCTATGTTAAATTATTTAATCACAGTGAAAATAGTTTTTATTTGTTTGACAGTTTCAAAATTTACAATACATATTTCATAAAACAATATGAAAAACAGCCTACTCAAATAACAAATTGCTGGTATATCAACAATATAATTATACGTTTTCTATTTCTGTCTTTTTCTACTTCATAATAAAAACAAAGAACAAAACTTCACGTAACAGTATCAATACTTCGCAAATTTCGAATGACATACGTGTTTCAACTAAATATATGACAGTAATAAGATAGAAAGAGTAAGACAATGTATTCTTTAGTTATTCTTGAAAATAAAATAATGACGTCACGGCAAAGAAGTTTGGGACGGACTTTAGTTGTCAGTTTTTAGTTTGTAAAACAATTGTTTAATAGCAAGATATCATAGTCACGGGTTGCGCAGCAACGAGTGGTTAAAGTTTTAAAGTATCCGAACAACAATCGGTAACTAACGTGAAAATTTTCTTGTCAAAGCAAACTTGTTTTGATCCTTATTCAAATTTAAAAGGATTTTTTTATATTTTTCGAGTTTTTTAAATTCTATCGTAGATAAAATCTTATACGATACACATACGTAAAGCATATTTAGTCACTCACGGGTCTTAAAACACTCGCTGCGCTCGTGTTTCAATTCGAACCCGTTCGTGACTAAATATTTGCTTTACGTACTTGTATCGTAAATAACTATTAATGAAGTTTATGCAATTAATGATTTGACTCAGTGAGTATTGTATCATTTACAAAAGGGGTTCAGGCTTTGGATTAATATAGAAACATTGAAATTTTACCAGTGGTAGTTCAAATAAGAACGAAGATTATATGATTTTTATATTCAGTTCAGTACAATAAGAGAAGATATTTTTTGAGAAGTAGAGACGATTTAAATCCATATAAGAGTGACGTCATAAAAAACAAGCAAATTATTCGTATGAATCAAGATTTGACTTTTTAGTACAGCATGAGTTTGGTAGATGGTGCTGGCAGTCTTTCTCTACCCGCGAAATTTAAAAGCAATATTTTTTGTTTCTATTTTAAGGATTAATCATTATTTTACCATTTTAATACATCGCATGATTCTGTAGGAAATATCAAAGATTATTAAAATACAACAAAACGAAATAACAAAACACGTTAACCTTAAAATTTTATGTTGACACTTGACACACCAAGAAGGAGAAAATTGACAAGTTGTCAGCAATAAACAATTAAAAGTATATAACGGACTTTTGTAAATCTAAAAGAAAACAATAATATGTAAGAAAAACTATATTATATGAATAATTGTTCTGCTACTGCCGTTAAGACACAAATTGATTAACCCCGCCCCTTATGACATACGATATGCGTATAGATTTATACGAGTAAACTGTGTAAGAAAGAGATAGCTTATTTAGTGAACGTGGTGGATAGAATTTATCTGATATGACGTCACTCCTATATGGATTTAAATCGTCTCTACCTACTTTGCCTAGTGTTTACCACAGCAACTTGGTTTTATTAATCTTGAGGAACAAAATATCATATAAAAATGATATGATATATCTTCGTGATGGAAATTTTCTGTGAGGTTTTCTTGGGTGTAATGGAGGTTTCCACAATTTTTTTGATTTTTAAAAATTAATCTATACATTAAAATATTAGACCCGTATTAAGACCCGTAATAAGGCAGAAAAAAATTCATCAAATTTAAAAAAATAGGTGCCGCGAAAAACGATGCCGTGTGTGGCGGTGTGACGTCATTGGCACTGAGAACATACGTTCACCGCGCTGAGTAGGACCGAATACGGTACGTAGATCTTACCTTATTTCAACACAGATCCGTCGTCCATTCCGCAAGTCATAACTACAAAAAGAGTTACATTTTCATTTCGATAGAAAGGTAATAATTATATCAAAATTAACAATTTTTATCACTTTCCTATAATTTATTAGGCTGAAAATTGATATCCAATAAGTATTTTTTTAAAAGCCGTTGGCTTGGAAACCCCCATTGCCGAGGTAATTGCAATAACCTTCCCTGAAAAAGAAAAATACAATAATTTTCCCACAAAATTTTTGTCTGGTTTCATATTAAATTCAATATTAATTTATTTATCATAACAATAGTAGGTAATAATTATAAATATAAATAAACTCAATTATGTAAAAATTATGCAACGTGATGAATTTAAACATTTTTACGTAAACATAAATAATGTAAACCTTAATTAAAACTAAATGCGTATGAGCTTAGGTGAATGAGGTTTTATAGTACGAGAAAAATTTATAAGAAGTGTAAAAACCAGTATAATGTTTGATTTCTTTATTTAAAAATATTCGATTTGGAATATATCTGATGTAAAATTCCGAGAGCATAAAAATAAAAAATAGTTTCGAGCATAAATGCCTAATAAAAACAAGATAAAATTTACTAAGCTTTTAACTAAATTACAAAAAATTTAATATTTTGTTCGGCATTATCAGGGTTCACATGAGATCAATTTTTTCGTAGAATTTGTATGGTTTAATTAAATTATGAACGTAATGTAAACAAAAATTTAATTTTTTCTTTTAATGTCGTGTTTGTCCATTTTTAATGCAATAAGTTTCGTATATGGTTCTGGAAAAAGGTATTTACAGTACCTACACGTTTTTCACTACACCTTTTTCAAGTATTAAGGCGGTTGCGTATATTCAAATGGGTTTTGCTTTTACTTTCATAAACAAAGAATTGAATTATATATTTGCATAAATAAATTCAACCATATTTGCATTTTGTAACCCAGAAAATTAAATTTAAAATGGATCAATATCAGTCGTCCAAATTGCATTTGAAGGTTTTTCCATAAAATTGGTTTTAATAGTAAGATAGTTTAAAAAACAAATATTACGTATTCGAATACCTTGAAGTTGCTCTATTTTTGTTCTAACTTTTTATATAGGATTGTATTTAAATACACATGAAATATTTACAACATAGGACTTGTTAAGGCATGATGTAACATATTGAAGTAAAAATTGAAAAAACTGGCATTAGAGCAAAACATTCTTAAACTATTTAATAGGTAATAATTTAGTTACTTCCAAAATTTAAATTTTTACTTTAATTTTAAGTGGTAAACTAAGCATACTTTTCATCATTTTAACTATTATTAGTAGTGAACCACATTAAGATTAAAATTAAATTGGTTGATGAGAAATGGCCAAAATTATCGAAGGGAAAATTTTTTTTTTTATAATTTAATTAATTTTTGTGTAGATTGTTATTTGAAAGCTTGTTCCTCGGAAAGCAAATATTTAATTCTCATAAAAGCAAGAAATTATTTATTTACAAAAATTTTCCTCGCCGCAGAAAACATAAAAAATGTTATTCAGAAATTTAAATGAAGTAAACTTTTACGCTACCTACCTTTACCAAATTATTTAATTTTTTATTTGCATTCACTCGTCAATATTTATATAAATTTTAACCCTCGCGCGCAATTTTGTGTGTGTTTATCTCTCCAAACAGTAATTAAAATTGAACATTGCGTTTAAATTTAATTCTAGGCGATTGAAAATTAAATCTTGTTGTTAGCTTTAATTAATGGAAATAACTGACGTATATGAAAATAAATTTTCATAGATTTTAAGTTGATTTAATCATTGAATTAATAAGTTTTGACAGTTTCATCAAATTATGAATTTGTATGCACTTTAAGTGCCACACAAAATCAACTGGATTGAACGTCAAACTGGGATATATAAAAATAGTATTAAAAAGGATTATGCTTTTAATTTTAAACACATTTGAAATATACAAATCCTCAAAAATCCCAAATTAAAAGCTAGATTCTATTTAGAAGGTATTATTGCAACAATTTTGTAATTGAAAAATTTAACACAATATGACGAGTTCTAAATTATTATTGAAATAATAGTTGTATTAAATTTATTTTTCTTCTTTCAAAATCGACATTTCGGTTTTCTCTTAAGCCTTCTTTAGGGTTAGTAAAACCTTAAGTTTAACATTATACTTTTTCTTCTAGATTCATATTATTTTTCTAGTCCAATTTCCATCCGAGATTCGTCCGAGTTTCATACTTTATTTCCGAACTATTCATATTCAATCGAAAATCTTCGATTTTTTCTGAGCCAAAACTTTTAAAGGTTGGTCAAACTTGCTGCACACTGAACTGAGCATGCGTAGATAAATCTAGTACGAATCTCGAATAGAAAAAAATATTGGAATGGGATTTTCTGATTTACACTATACTCCAAATGGCTAGGAACCTCTCGGATGAATCTCGAACTAGAATCTAGACCAGTGATTCCCAAAGTGATACAGGTGGACCTCCAGGGGTTCACGGGAAACACGACGGGGGTCTACGTTGGCGTGAAAAAAAATAGGGGTTCACAAGTTGTAAGTGGGGATCCACGAATTTATCTGGTGTCTCGATAGTAAAGAACAAAAATGTTGGCTTGGCTTTACTACTCAAAAAAATCTGACGTGGCCATCACACAACCTTCCGCCATATCTAGACTTTAAACAGAAATGTATACGTACAATCCGGTGCCCATTTAAAATATACAAATAAAAATCTAAAATATTCAAACACAGAAATTTGCATCACCTGAATAAAAAGATTCATTCACAGGAAAACTCTTCTGTGTTGAAGCCATCCTGCGTTCAATTACTACATTTAATATCTTACTTATGACTTATATGGCGCTAGTATGTCAACTAGTCACCCGTCTCACCTGTCAATATTTTTTACGCAAAAATAAAAATCAACCGATCATGGATTACAAGATATCAACGTTTTATTTGATAAATTTATTTTTTAAATTTTACTGCAGTTCTTTAATGCTACCAGATAAAGACAATTTTTTTATAACGTAAGTTGCAAATAACTTTTCCTCTTATTCTTATTACAAATAAATACCATATTTTTCCATATTTATATACAATTTTGACAATTAACCTTTTCAATCTTCAAAAAATATCACTTCCGATGAAGATATTTGTACCAAAATCTAAGGAGCTCTTCTAATTTATATACAAATGTTAAATACTAACACCCCTTGACCACACACACACACACACACACACACACACACACACAGACACACACACACACGCACACACACACACACACACACACACACAGACACACACACACACACACAGACACACACACACACACACACACACACACAGACACACACACACACAGACACACACACACACACACACAGACACACACACACACACGCACACACGCACACACACACACACACACACACACACACACACACACACACACACACACACACACACACACACACACACACACACACACACACACACACACACACACACACACACACACACACACACACACACACACACACACACACACACACACACACACACACACACACACACACACACACACACACACACACACACACACACACACACACACACACACACACACACACACACACACACACACACACACACACACACACACACACACACACACACACACACACACACACACACACACACACACACACACACACACACACACACACACACACACACACACACACACACACACACACACACACACACACACACACACACACACACACACACACACACACACACACACACACACACACACACACACACACACACACACACACACACACACACACACACACACACACATACACACAGACATCATCATGAAACTATCAAAAATGAGTTGTAAGGACCCTAATTCGTGCTCATCCACTAAAAATTCACCACCCGATTTTTTGCATGATTCCAATACCTTCCTTTACAGGTAAGCGGAAGGTAAAAATTAAGGGAGCAAAAAAAAATTCCAAATTTTTCGATGAAAATTTGAGACTTTACAAAAAGCATTTTCAGCATTTTTCAGATTTTTTGGCTAAATTTTTTTAGGAGCTACGGTTCTCGTGCAATCCTAACAGATAGCGCGAAAAAATAATATTGCAAATTTTTGGTTTCTTTTTTTGGTCTACGGGTGTGAAAAAAATTATTTTAGTTAGGTCAGCATATGGATCAGATAGCCTGTTTATTTAGGATTAATTTCCTTTTTTTAAACCGCCCTTAATTTTTTTTTAGTAGGTAGTAGTGTATTTTAAGAAGGACAACGACTGTTACTTCTAAATCTTTTTTGACGAGTTTTGGGAATGGTAAGTGGTAAAACCAGTTAAAATTTGAATCTGGTCTACGAGAAAAAAAGTTTGGGAACCTCTGATCTAGACGAAAAAAGTACCTATAATGTAATTCAGTTAGAAACATGATTTTAAACATTTTCAATGTAATAGTAGTCAATTTTGAGAGTGTACGAAGCTTTGAAAACTTTTGTAACGAATATATCTGATGCAAGATGGTAAGATCTTACTAAAGAAGGTTTAATACAATACCGAAACGTCGATAATATAAGAAGAAGAATAAAATGTTGTCAGACTGATCTTAAGAATCTGGAATTTTCGATGATTTCCATTGTTCCATATAACATTAACAGATAGTGTGCTAATGGCATGTCTGAAGCTTTTGCTATCAAGTTACTTATTTATTATAAAAGAGTATGTGAAAACAATATCGCCATGCTGTAAATGAACGGGCTTTTGTTCCGCGAAGGATAATGTTGTCTTGTCCTAATTCTTTCTTGTTTTTTGCTCTTAAAGTGAAAATGGCATTGTGTAATAGCAAACTTGTTTTTTTATCATTACGTCAAACAATAGGTCTTAATAGCAAAGTAATATGATATTGGAAATTTGTAGAAACGTTAACACTGAGCACTTTTTGCTTTTAATTTTCTTGCGAATCAAATTTAAAGAAATAGGTACTCAAGAAAATAAGATTCGGAAAGTTGTATCCAACGGGATACAGTTGACATGTAACCGACTGTGGTTTAGACAATTCAGGTTCAAATTCAGTTAGTAGTAGTAATTAACCAGTAACTTGATGGTTATTAACCGTACAAGAACTTGGTTCAAAATAAACACATGTGAAAATGACTGTGAAGATGAATAGGCACTAAAATGGAGTCAGATATATATATATATATATATATATATATATAGTTACAGTTGTACAGAAAAAAAATTCATAATTTTTACTATTAAAATAACTTCAGTACGCCTTTATAAAACATTACGTGTATTCGGCTTTTTTTAAAGAAAAAATTGAATAACTTGGCAACGCCGCGGAAAACTAAAATGAAATTTATATATTCGTATAGGTAAATAAAATACAATTCAAAATATATAAAAATATATAGGATGTTTCATTTAAAAAAAGACGAACAATGATTGCCAAGTCGGTATGCAACACCCTGTATATGTGAAAATAATTTTAAGTTATGCTCCTTGAGTAGACGAAAAATTCTGTTAATAAATTTGTGCTGTATTTTTAACGACAAGGGCGATATCGACGACGGGCATTTCGATGACTCACCCTGTATATTATATTTTTTTTCTCAATCCTGAAGAAGACGCATGAGGCGTCGAAACCGGCCAATGTAGAGAAAAATAAATATCTTACTGCATTCCAGTAGCGTTTTATTTCCTATTAAAAGGCCTGTCTACTGCCTAAAATGTACTAACGTAGCGAGTGTTTTGTGGCCAGTACAAGAATGGTAAAATTGTATTTCAACAAAGATTTAATAGAGAAAGAATGAATCTACAGATGAGCCTTTTAAAAATTTTGATTAAAAAACTGTACATGAATATAAAAATTCCGAAAAATTAAAAAACAATCCAATTTTATGCAAAATTTACACGGTTATATCTCATGATAGAAATTAATTTTTAAAATTTTAATAAGGTACATCTGTAGATCCATTCTTTCTCTATTAAATGTTTCTAAAATCATTATGCTGAAGTCAATAATAATCTGGCAGTTTACTCGCAACGAAAACACTTTTACAGTATATTTCAACAAAATGACATTGCATAGCTAGGATACGGCAAAGTACGAGTTTCGGGCTGGTTTCAAGCAGCCCTAGTAGTGGGGAAAAGAGTAGAATGAAAAAAAAGTACAATCGAGAGTATTCTAGGAATTCTGTAAAAACGTAGACGAGCCGCTTAAACACACGTGTCTATATATAAATAAATAAATACATTTTAACGTCATCAGGTCATCACCATAATTTTTAAATTATGTAAATGTTGCTTTAATTTGTACATTAAATATGCGTTATCTGTAATTTAATGGCATTTGGCATTACACTGATTCTTATTTCATCTGAACTTTACTGGAATTATTTCGATACAGATTGTAATTATGATACAGACAAGTAAATTTAATGTAAATTAATAGTTCTATTTTGATTAAAGCCTGTGAAGTAGAGAAAATAGTGAAGAAAACTCGTGTACAGTGGTTTTTAATATACACTGTTAGAAAAAATGTAATTTTACATAGAAAATTTACATTGTATTTTATTTAAAATCACATCTTACATAATATTATAAAGAAATATACAGCCTTTTTGTATTTTTACAAAAGTTTCTGCATTTCTACGGAAATCTGTAAACTTACATGCAAGATTTGTATATATTCGTACATATTTTTGTAATAATACATAATCTCTGATATTTTACACGCAATGCGTTTATAATTGTGTAATAATACAATGAGTTATTAACTTTACACATATTTTACAGAAGTTTCTGTAAAATTATATAAAACAGTATGTATTATTGATGCGCATGCTCATATCAACCTCCATCTAGCTTCCGCACTGTGAGTTTCGCCATGATTGTGTCGTTGTTAATGTGTTGCGACCTATTCTAACTTGTGCACAAGAAGAAAATAGAGATTTAAAGGTAAGAGCTCTTTAATTTTATAAAATAAATTTGTCTTTTAATGTTTATTGATTCCTAACTGCTAGTATTCAAGTGAATGTGTTCAATTTAGGTATTATTATTATTATTATTGTTCACTTAGTTTAACAAATCGACTTATACACATACAGATTTCCATCATTATTTTTCGTATTTAACCAAATTTTAATCTATAAATATGATTTACATAATCTTATGCATTTTGACATAAATTTTAATGTAAATATGTGATTTTACATAATTGTATGTATTTTTATATAAATTTTAACCTAAATATATGTGATTTTACATAATGTTTCATATTAAAGTACATGATCCATGTACTTATAGTTACATTATAATTAATGGAATAAAATATGAAATTTTAATACATATCTTTTCTTGCAGAATGCCACTAATACAACATTTTTTAAAGAAAAGAATGATACTATAATTTTTATTCGACTGGAGGTAAACTAAACAAACCAAATTAATAATCTAAGCAACAAATTTAAACTATTTTTTAAATTTATAGGTAGAAACTTTGTTAGAAAAGGATCGTGAAAGAATAACAGATATAAGCATAAAAGTGACCAGTATCTCTTCCTCATAAAGAAACTATAAAGCAAGATTGGTTTGGTGAGAAAGTCTAAAGACTGATCTTTTGTATTTTTTTGTAAAGATTTATAAACGTTATAATATAGGTACTTAATTTATAATTATTTTATTTTATTTATTTTTATGCCCACAATCTCTCATGCAATAATTTATTTTCAGCAGCTTATATTTGTAGGTAAGTATAACTATTATAATACGTAGATTATGTAAAATTACATAATATAGTATACAAATTCAAAATGTAATATTCCATAAGTGATATGTAAAATACATTTTATGTAAAATTTAAATTGTAAAATTACATACGTAAATGTAAAACAAAAATGTAAAAGTACATAAAACTGTAATTTTACAATATTTCAGATTACACGTATTTATGTAAAAAAATAAATACATATGCTATGTATTTTTACAGAATAGTGTTTTACGTCCATTTCTGTAATTATGTAAAATGTAAAAATACATAATATTCTCTGGCAGTTTTGTGGCCATAATTTATTATGTAAATTTACAGATTTTTTTCTAACAGTGTACTCTTGCAAATTATGACACATTAATTTAATTACCATCAGTATAAATAAATAGTAAAATAGCTGCGGTTTATTACGGTTTTCGTTCCTGTTTCGGTTCGGTTCGAGTTCCTGGTTTTAATGATGATATTAAAATTGTTCTTAGGGATTTTATGATTTTATTTATTGAAATTCGGTTTCTCGTTCCCTGAAAGTATTTATATTAAATTTACTCAAAATACAAAAAGCAAAATAGAAATAGGTACAAGGTATAGTTTCATAATATCGTAACCGTTGATATGTAGTGTTGGGATACAAACTTTACAATAACTATTATTTATTTAGATTAACACACATGGTAGTAAAGTAAACACGTAGCATAAAATATACCTAAGTAAAAAATTTGATGTGGACACCACATGACTTCCTTGTACGCCTATTAAACTGTTTATACTTTTCTAACTAAAATGTAGAATAATATAAAAATATAATAACCGTATTTGATATATGCGGAAAATACCAAAAAATACCTAGAGTAAAGTGCCCTTTTGGCACGGACGATCGCAACCAAAAATATGAGGTGATCAACTAGATGCAACATGAGTCTCAAATACAAAATTTCAACTTTCTACGACATACCGTTTTTGAATAATGCGAAATACCAAATGCCCCTTTAACAGTCCTAAATACAAAATTTCAACTTTCTACGTCTAACCGTATTTGAGTTATGCGACATACATACTTCCGTACGTCCGTCCGTCCGTCCGTCCGTCCGTACGTACAGACGTCACGACGAAACTAGGCATAATGGATTCAGAAAAGGTCAAAATGGATACTTCCGTCAAAATCTGAGAACCGAATTTTTTCGCGATTACAATACTTCCTTTTTACTATGTACAAGGAAGTAAAAATTAATACTGTGTGTGTGTCATCATGTCACGCTAGGGATATATAACCCAAATGAGGTTTAAATCCCGAAATTCTAAAGGTGGATTTATAACACGCACAGCACATAGAAAATAATTTTGCACAACATAGAATTGGTCATATGGATATTAGTACATCCATTTATAAAACGCACAGCGCATAGAAAATAATTTAGCATAGCACACGAATTATTTATTTACCATTTATTATTTATGTCAAAGTTCCTTGTCAAGGTTATTTTTTGGTCTAACACGGTTTTGAATTATTTTGTTGTCGATTATTTTAAAGAAATATTTTTAAAACACAGTAAGAAATACACAAAGCTTCGAAATCAAATGTCAAAACAGCTGTCATAACCCGTCAATTATTAGTGTTTAAGTGTGATTTATAAAACTCCCGTGAAGAAAATGCTGTGCGCTGTGCTGTGCTATGTTGTACTAAATTATGTTCTGTGTTCTACCTACATACATACATAATACATACATATAGATTATTTATTCGTATAATCAAATAAAGTACCTTCTAATAAAATCAATTATTTGAATAATATCAGTAATATGCAGTTTGTTGATTAAATATAATTGAATAGTAGGTATAGGTAATATAAATAAAGCACTACATTGATTGCATAATAAACCAATATTATTATTAATAAGCCTTTATTTAAACAGCAACAAGGTCAATATTTTATCATGTTAACAAATTATAAACGTACAAAATTACTATAATTATTATAATAATAGTTTTAATCGTATCATCAACTGTTATTACCTTTTTCCATGCAACATTTATTGATAATTATAAACAACATAATACGTTAGTTACTTATAATACGTTAGATACTTATAATTTATTAGTTACGGACTTAGTACGTTATATACATCCATAATAACATCAAAACCTTCTATAAATTATTGTTGGTTTGTTTTAACATCGCTGTCTTTGATGATACCATTAAGCTTTGAATATAACGCGAATATATGCGATTTAAGCCCCCTTGGATGTTCAAAGAGACTCGGTTTCACCTCGTCGCTTAGCAACATCCTCGGTATTATAAATCGCATAATATTCTTGTTATATTAATAGCTATAATCACGATATAGCATTAATCTACTATACATTCATATTCATATCTTTTAATCTTAATCGATACAATTACAAAAGAAGTAAAAATTATTAATTAAATGAAAGAAAACAGCGCTGGGGGCACTTAAAAAGAACTATTCCTCGTGAAAAACGGTGTGTTCCTTCTTAATTGGTGCCATTTATAACTTTTAATTTGAAAACATAAAATACGATTACGGCCCTGAAATAAATGGTCACTTTTTATGAGAAAATGAAATATAAGAAGAAAAGTTATTTATATTTATTTTAGTAATACGAAGATTTTTTGCGACGCAGGATAATATTTTTTCTTGTTGAGATATTTCATTGGAGACAGCAGTTGCGCGAAAGGTAAATTTAATTAATATCGGAATGAAATATGAGCTAAAGAAACTATAAAATATTTACCTCTCGCCTCATATTCTATAAGACAGGTATTGTAATGGGTCAAAATTTTCGAGTATGAGTTTTTGGTGGATAAGCACGTTTCAGGGTTTCTAGAATACGAATTTAATATTTTCCCGATGATGTCTGTGTGTGTATGTGTGTGTGTGTGTGTGTGTGTGTGTGTGTGTGTGTGTGTGTGTGTGTGTGTGTGTGTGTGTGTGTGTGTGTGTGTGTGTGTGTGTGTGTGTGTGTGTGTGTGTGTGTGTGTGTGTGTGTGTGTGTGTGTGTGTGTGTGTGTGTGTGTGTGTGTGTGTGTGTGTGTGTGTGTGTGTGTGTGTGTGTGTGTGTGTGTGTGTGTGTGTGTGTGTGTGTGTGTGTGTGTGTGTGTGTGTGTGTGTGTGTGTGTGTGTGTGTGTGTGTGTGTGTGTGTGTGTGTGTGTGTGTGTGTGTGTGTGTGTGTGTGTGTGTGTGTGTGTGTGTGTGTGTGTGTGTGTGTGTGTGTGTGTGTGTGTGTGTGTGTGTGTGTGTGTGTGTGTGTGTGTGTGTGTGTGTGTGTGTGTGTGTGTGTGTGTGTGTGTGTGTGTGTGTGTGTGTGTGTGTGTGTGTGTGTGTGTGTGTGTGTGTGTGTGTGTGTGTGTGTGTGTGTGTGTGTGTGTGTGTGTGTGTGTGTATGTGTTTGTATGAATGTATGGACTGACGATTTTTCGTCCATGATAACTGAAAAAGTATCAAGCCTTTAATAAACAAATTTCATAATTTAAGGTTTTAATAAGGATCTTAATACCGGATAAGATTTTGGTAGAAATCCGTAAACCGAAAGTAGTACTTTTTGGAACTTGATATAGTTTTTCTTAAATAAATTGGTACATTATTTATTTATGACAATTTTTGCAATTAAAAATAAAAGATAATATAATTATCTATGGGTACAGTTAATTTTAAATACAATTTGCTGAATCTGGTAATATTTAACAATAAAATAAAGTGCAACTAAGTACCAGTATCTTGTTGTCCATGATATGAAATTTGTTTTTACTCTTGGTTTAGATTATCGTTTACATATTACATGAACATGAAACTATTACAATGTAAGTAAAACTGTTTATTAGATTAGTAGAATAAGCAGAATTAGGCGAGAGGTCGTGTACTGGCCACAGCAGATTTTTTTACCAGTAATTCTATGTTAATGTTCGCGTTATTGAAAAATTGAATGTAATCCATATCCATTTACTCGTATAGTTCATTATGTTTTGTTCGTTCTATTTTTAACTATATTATTTTGGTCAGCTATACAATGGTAGAGTCAGGTAATATCGACTGACCGTTGAATGAATAAAATATAATGTACTTTAAAAAAGAACGAAAAAAGTTCCACTAAATTGATTTATTGATGAACATTATTTGGGTTAAAATTTTCTAATAATTTTTATTAGTTATTCATCTCGAAAATATTAAAGCAATTTGCTTTAAGAATTTATTTCTTAGACAATAATTCGTTGAAAAGGCTTAGATTAGTGAGCTATTTTTATGTCTTTAATACAGGGGAATAAAAAGTTCAATTTTTAAATCTTAAGAGGCCCGTCCACTACCAAAAATTCAGCATAAAATGTACTAACGTAGCGAGTGTTTTGTGACCAGTACAAGAATGGTAAAAATTTATTTCAACAAGGATTTAATAGAGAAAAAATGGATCTACAGATGCCTTTTTAAAATTTTGATTAAAACATTGTACAAGAATATAAAAATTCCGAAAAATTCAAAAAAATTCCTATTTTATGCAAACTTTACACGGTTATATCTCATGATACAAATTAATTTTTAAAATTAATTAAAATTAAAAGGTACCTACATCTGTCCATCTTTTCTCCATCCATTCTTTATCTATTAAATGTTTATAAAAACATTATCTTGAAGTCAATAATAATCTGACAGTTTACTCGCAACGAAAACACTTTTACAGTATTTTTCAACTTCAAAATGACATTGCATAGCTAGGATGCGGCAAAGTACGAGTTTCGGGCTAGTTTCAGGCTGATTTCAGGCTGTCCTGTGAGGAAAAGAGTGGAATGGAAAAAAAATAAAATCGAGAGTATTCTAGGAATTCGGTGAAAACGCAGACGAGCCGCTTAAAGCACGCTTCTGATGTTATTCCAAAATTTGATTTTTATTTTATTTTATATCTTGTACCTACATATTTATTTTATTATTTACTTTTGATCTATAGGAAATATTTCTATTTAATTGTTTTGAAAGTTATTTACTTGGACGAAAGTCACTTTTTTGATTAAGTTTTTATCGAAATTTATAATGATAGTCATATTATTTCAAACATCAAACTGTATATTATATCCTTTTCCCACGACCATATACGAAACAAACTGTTTCCATACAGTACCAACAGTTACCTAGCTACGAAAATAAACAATATCAAATATCCGTTCGATATCGCCACAGTTTTAATTTTTAACATCTTTTAGTAAGCGTGTGTTGTCTTTCTGACATTTGATAATTTTTGTCTGTCATTAAATATTTCGTGATAAATTGCTTTATTCTATTAAAATGGACAAACACGACAATAAAAGTGATTTATTCACATAAGTAAATTAAAGTAGGACTTTTGCTGTATCTGGTATAAATAAATCTTATATCATGTGGTATATTTTTTACGTCACTCGGGGGAGGAAAGCAGTGTTTTCCTCTTGCTAATGGAGGGAGGGAAGCGAGTTTTCCCTCCCGCTCGGGAGGACCGTACTTGTTTTCCTCCCGCTCGGGAGGAAAACACTGTTTTCTTCCCGGTACTGGCGGGAGGAAAACATTGCAAGAAAGGTGATTTCGAGGCCCTCGTGACATAAAATATTGTGTGTCCCACGGGAGGGAAGACTATTCCTCCCTTGGGCGAAGCCGGCGCCCTCGCTCGGGCCGCCGCTTGGCCCGCGGGAGTAATAGCAATTACTCCCTTGGGCGAAGACGGCGCCCTCGCTCGGACTCGCCTGCGGCTCGCCCTCGCTCGGATCGCCGCTTCGCCCGCGGGAGTAATAGCACGCTTCCCTCCCTAGGTGCACAAAATACTATTTCTTCGTAAAATTAAAATTATAACAGTGACAGTTGAAATTAAAATATCTTCATAAATAAAATGTTTAAAGTTTATGGTCGTGGGAAAATTATTATACATGACTCGCAGCAAAGTGTGAAAGCTCGAGAGATTGCCGAACTCGGCAAGTCTCGTGCGTCAACATTCTCACTCACACAATATCATTCATAGTCCGTGCTCATTATTTAATATACTATAACGAATGTATTCGAAGTTATAAAACACCCTGTATTCAAAGTTTTCATAACAAAGCTCATCCCTCCATATTTTTGTGGAATAGAAATCATATAGTAGTGAAAACTTTTATTTCAATTATAAAACGATAATGCAATAGTATATTGTACAACAAGAGTGGATATGATACCTATATCGCACGAGAATGAGTCACGACCTCATAGAAGGAGTGTCTGCAAACTAAGTATGATATTTGAATAATTGTTGCCAACGTAAAAACTCTTAATTTTATTAGCTCTTTTGGCACTAAAATCATGCTTTTAAACATAATTAATTATTAAATAACAGTTGATTTAATGTTTTTAAAACATAATTTGCACGCATTCATAACTTTTTTGACGTATTTGACCTTGAATTTCATATCCACACCTGGTATGGATATGACATCCCTATCCACACATGATAGTATGAACATATGTTGCCAATATCCAGTAGGGAGTAGAAAAAGTGTTATACTTTACATAAATATCATTTTTCTCTAGCAGATGTTTTTATTTCGGAAACTATGATTCTGACAACAAACCATTTGTCATTTGTCACTCAGATTTCGTTGGCAGCTTGATCGCGGAACATAACTCACCGTAGCAAATCGAGTTAGGTCGGGTGCGATGTTTATTTGCTAACCAAAATGGCGGCCGACCTACGAAATAGCGGCAGGAATAAATATTCATATCTCTAATTGAAACTGAAAGCCAGCAGAACCCAGAGGAAGAAGAATAATAATGGTTCTTCAAAGCGCGAGTAGAAATGGAGTTTTGTACTTTTAAAATGCTAACTAGAAGCACAAAGGTGGACATTTGAAAATAATTGGAGGGGTAATTATTACTAATTGTTACAGGAAGATATTCTAATGGACACGTTAAATAAAAATGAAACATTTATGTAAAATGAAGTACTACCTACCCCCTCTTGTCCTCTTGATATTTTAAATTGTAGTTTTCGTTTTGGGGAAATCTTCGACTAGAAGATATGTACAAAATAGTTCTATTTAAGGAGCTTTTATCACAGTAAAAAAGTATTTAACAAATTACTCCCAACCTATTAATCTAAAAAAATACCGTATAAAGACAAAAGCAGTAAAAATCTAGCTACGTTCTCGAATTTTTTAAATTGTTATTATTATTATTATTTATAAACAATTAAATAATAATAATTCTGAGAAAAACTCTTCGTAACTATGATTGCATTGTAAATTTAAATGTTTGTTTTTCAAATAGTGGTCGAGTAATTTGTTAAATAAATTTAAAAATTGCATGCGCGCTAGACAATCAAATTGAGTATTTTCTAAACAAGAATGGAGCGAAACATAGCAATTAGATAAATAGAGACAACATGTGCTCATAAAACATAGGCTGTCAGCGCGGGTACCTGAAATAACGGAGATTTGTGTTTTGTTTTACCAGCGCTGAGCAATAAAACCCCCTTAAGTCAGATTTTTAAATCCTTTATATGTATAATAAAACAAATATTTTCAGATTTGTAATTATTTTTCTTTATAAAAAATATAAAACTATACATTCAGAAAAATATATCATCTTGCAAACAAACATTTTTTTTAGTTCATGCATTGTACAATGTACAGCCAGCTTTAGATGTAATTTTAATAAATAAATTAATGTAAAATTAATTATATATGTAAGCACAATTTAAACTAAACACTATTATAATTATGTTGTACTGTTTACATTTACAGGATTATAAGATTAAAGTTGTTTAATGTTGACACCAAATAAAACACTCATTTTTCATTAAAATCAATTAATCTTTTTAATCTCAATCGATTTTCAATTACGTCCATTACCTAATGATTAACGACAAAATAAAGTCTAGACTTAGAGGTCCACACTCAATAATCTCAGTACATTTAATTAAAATACTTCATTACCAACTTGATAGCACAAAATAAAATATTTCTTGTCTCCTCAGAACATAAACACATTTCTTACATTTCGGAGTTTCGTATTCGTGTTGAATTTGCTGTCTGTCGAGAAGAAACTGACATTAATTAACTGTTACCTGCACTCCAAACCGGAGCATCCCGCACCGTCGAAACTCCACACCGTCGAATCACCACTGTGTCGAATACGTAGTGCATTAAATGTCCACTGCGTCGAATTTACCCCCTCTCTTTAACAGAACACTAAATACCCGCTCCGTCGAATCACCACTGTGTCGAATGCTGAGTACATGACATGTCCACTGTGTCGAATTTACCCCCTCTCTTTTACAGTACGCTAGAAACCCGCACCGTCGAATCACCACTGTGTCGAATGCACAACATGAAATGTCCACTGTGTCGAATTTACCTCCTCTCTTTCGAAGTGTTCCACGCCACCGAAAACCACAGCGTATAAAAACCATCCACCTAATAACCACACGTCCGAAAAACCACAGCGTATAAAAGTTCCCCCACCACAATGTCCACAGCGTATAATTTATGGGTTTTGTTAGTATTGATTAGTTTATGTCAAAAAAACGGAGTTCTGTTGGACTCAATTAGGGTTTTGTTAGTATTGATTAGTTTATTTTTTTAAAAACGGAGTTCTGTTGGACTCAATTAGGGTTTTGTTAGTATTGATTGGTCTATTTTAAAAAAACGGAGTTCTGTTGGGCTCAATTAGGGTTTTGTTAGTATTGATTAGTTTATTTAAAAAAACGGAGTTCTGTTGGACTCAATTAGGGTTTTGTTAGTATTGATTAGTTTATTTTAAAAAAACGGAGTTCTGTTGGACTCAATTATGGTTTTGTTAGTATTGATTAGTTTATTTTAAAAAAACGGAGATCTGTTGGAGTCAATTAGGGTTTTGTTAGTATTGATTAGTTTGGGTACAAATGTGCAAATCGACGTGTGAAAATTGGTATATGGGTAGCTGGACATTGTGGTGGGGGAACTTTTATACGCTGTGGTTTTTCGGACGTGTGGTTATTAGGTGGTATGGTTTTTATACGCTGTGGTTTTCGATGGTGTGGAACACTTCGAAAGAGAGGAGGTAAATTCGACACAGTGGACATTTCATGTTGTGCATTCGACACAGTGGTGATTCGACGGTGCGGGTTTCTAGTGTACTGTAAAAGAGAGGGGGTAAATTCGACACAGTGGACATGTCATGTACTCAGCATTCGACACAGTGGTGATTCGACGGAGCGGGTATTTAGTGTTCTGTTAAAGAGAGGGGGTAAATTCGACGCAGTGGACATTTAATGCACTACGTATTCGACACAGTGGTGATTCGACGGTGTGGAGTTTCGACGGTGCGGTACGCACTCCTTCAAACTTCTATCAAAGACTGAGTTTCATTATTGCAAAGACCAAAACAGATTTTTCATACAAGTTTGAAATACTTGATTAATTTGCTGTTAGATGTCAGATAATTACATTTGTTGTTGTTTACAAGAGCAGCTATAGACGATGATACTTTGTGGAGTATTTTAATAAACCTTTAAACTTGGAAATTAAAAGCAAATCTTTGAAAAAAAATTTCATTTGCAGGTTACATTCAATCCCATACACATACATAATTATCAACCTATTTACCTGCATCTTGGGTGTGGCAGCCTCACATATTGTGAGTCATCGACATAGATTATACAGGATGTTTCACAACTTCAGGAAAATTAGTACTGATCAGTGATCACGAATAAAAAAATGAACCCGTAAAACAAAGTTTTTTACTATAAATCCTTTATTTATGAGTCTCGATCGATATTTATTTAAATTTTTGTTTTCATTGTAACTCTTTCTTAGATAGTGTGTTTCAAGAAAGAGTTAAAAAGAGTAGGGTATGGCGGGAGATCTTGTGCTGGCCAAATCAGATTTTTTGTTGTGCCAAAGTAAATTTTTGGTCTCAACGAGTCTATGTACCAAATTTCAGATTGATTGGATATGGGGAAATGGGATTGAGGTATGGCGGGAGGTCTTGTGCTGGCCACATCAGATTTTTTCTTGTGCCAAAGTGCATTGTTAGGTGACAAAAATCTATTTCCAAAATTTCAGCTCGATAGGATCCCGGGAAGTGGGTCATTTTTGACTTTTGTTTTTTTGCCGTACGTACGACGGTGAAGTTAATATAAAGGATTTAAAAATATGTAGAATTTATATTCTTATTACTGAAAATCTTATATCATGTATCCATGATCGTGGTATATTTCTTTCTTCGTAGAATTAAAATTTTTAGTGACAGTTGACAGAGCTGGGCGCGTAACTTTTTGTGCACGATCAGGCATGTTCACGAAATTAAAAACGGAATCACGTCCAATCACGCACGTTATTTTACGTTTGACTCACGATCACTCACGCTCACGAATTTGTGTTTCTAGTAATGCTGATCACGCATGACGGGTCAAGTTCTGGTTATGTTAAAATATTTCTATGAAATTTTACAATGATAATTTACTTTAGCTCCGCAAAATCGTAAATTAGAGGAACAACTTTTGCTCCAATTTTTTCGACATCTGTGTGCTGCCTGTGTATTGGAATTTTTATTACTTCCTGTTTAGCCGGAAGTGACATCAACTTCCTTATTTTAAGTGGAAACCCCCGTATTTTTGATTCTACATAAAATTCTGAACACAACCATGTATAATAAGTTATTTTTTTCTTCAAACGTCAGAAAAACATAATATTTCATATCTCCATAGAAACAGCTAAAGTTTTACTGTTCTGAGAGCGGCAGACAATAATATTACCTGCCGCTGTGAGCATCAGATAATATTATCTGCCGCTGGTGAACCAATCAAATTGCAGCTGTCAATAAAATTTAATTCAAATTTTTATTAAACAAAATAAATCAAAGATGACTATATTATTTCAATCCGAATTATTTTAATAAATTTTATTACACGAATATCAATTTTATTGTAAGGTTTCGACGTCTGAAGAAAAAATAGCATATTTTATGCGGAACTAAGTGACTTTTTATGGCTCATCTGTAGTTGCCTACAGATTCGCCACAAAAAGTTCCACTTTAGCTCCTTATTAAATAATATACTATTTCGCTGTAGATTTCTAAGTAAAGTAATAATTAATATATCACAGAAAAAATCGAATCATTCCTTGATAGCTATAAAATAAATGATAGACAACAGATTTTATAATAGGTAGTAAAAATGTAAGTTTATTAATAAAAATAAATAATTTAATAAGGAATTGCAATTCAATTACCTATATTATTTATACATGGTAAAACTCTTCGTATAATTTAATTATTTTATTTATTATTTTACTTATAAATCTACAACGAAAAATTAGCTTATTATACATGGTTGTATTCAGAATTTTATGTAGAATCAAAATAAAATATGTGGGGTGTTCCATTTAAAATAAGGAAGTTGATGTCACTTCCGGTTAAACATGAAGTAATAATAATAATAATTCATTATTTATGTAGTTTAATGCGCCTTAGTTTATAAATGTAATTGACTTAAAAATACCATTTTTTGGGGGTGCCCCTGTTTCAGGAAACACCCGGTATACAATTATATTTGTACTTATTAGAGATTAGACTTAAATGGAACAATATTTGAAAATTATTTATAATTAATACGGTAGGTATATTATCTATTTTATGTTAAGAAATATCTGAAGTTATAAACCTGCTTGTGATTGAATATGATTTTTATGATTACCTAGTAAAATCGTTTTGAAATATTTATGTTGACATGCAAGATTGGTTGTAAACTTGATGTCAGCTTAAGTATATAGCAAGTCACATTGCAAATAAAAGCTCGTTGAATATTTCAAAACATTTTTATTGTACACAATGCGAATTTAGTTGTAAATTGCAAATCCAGTAGTAAAAGGACGATAATGGTTTCATTTTTGAAATGAACACTGTAAATAATAAATCCTTTTGAAACATAAAACAAAGCTGCACTTTATGTTTCAAATAAAAAGTTAGGTTTATGACAACTGAACACTGAAGTAAACATGCAGTTACTAGAAATGAAATAAAGATTAATTTTTTATAGTTTTGAATCTATAAGATTTATTTTTCTAACTATAAATTAAGGAGGTTGGTGACCGTTTATTAAAATGATGATGAGAGGCTGAAATTTATACAGTGCCTTCATTTCACTATTTAGATTCTAAAATTTTTTAACATTCAGAGGTTAGTAAAAAAATTAAATGTCAAAACAAACAATCGTTTCGCCACAAAAAAAATTAGTCTTGATTTAAAAACACGAAAAACCAGGAATAATAATTATTCTAATCGGTCTGCAGCAGTGTCAAATTTTGCTTACTCCGGCAGTAGAAAACATTTAATAATTAAAATATTAGGACACTCCATCGTAAGTTCGATTAGTTCATCTTTTGTCTGTTTATTTGGTAAATAGTCTAATAAAATATATCTCGGTCTCATTATTTTGCAGGTAAAATTATTTCTTAAGATTGTTGCTTATAGGTAACATTTCTCGACAAATTGAATGATAAAATCCATTGCCTTTAGCTCGAGATTTTGATCATGTCATTTGTCTCGAAATGTTAAAGCAATAATCTTTTGAAACAAAATTTTCCAGCAAAATAATGGTCACTTGATATATTATTACTATTGAAAATCGCATGACACAAATAACAGCCAATAGAAGAATTGGTTACAATAATAGTAATCATGGTTATATACAAACTTAGCGGAATTTTTAATAATTATAACATGAATAAAACAAATGCAATAATTGAACTTAAATAGACAAGAATACAACATTTTTATGCAAGTGGAAAAATGCAATTTTATATATGACCTGAAAGCGTGCAAGGGTTTAAGGGTATCGTCTCCACGTAGCTCAACACCGCGTTTGTCCTATGTTAATGCATAAAAACGCTCGCTAAAAATACGGAAAGGCAGTCCAGCAATTTCTACAATGCTCATGAAGTTTTATAGATAAAGCTAAATTTCATAAATTTAGTTACATACGAAGAATGCAACTAGGATTATGCCGAGTTACAATTTTCTAATAAATCTCTTAATAATAAGAAAAAACATGTAAAAAATTGCTTAAAACAAACTTTTTCATTAATTTTGTATATGGATTTCAAAGACTTTTTCAGAATTCTAACTGGGCATAATCCTAGATTAATTCTTTCACAAAAATCTAGTACCTGTTTTTCCTTCAAATTTTTAACATGCAATGAGTAAAGCAGAAACTGCTACACCTCTAAATACGCAATATTTTGTTACGGAGACGAGACCCTTAATACTCGCTTTTCTTTGTTGTCATAAGGTCTATTTTATCCTCCAAATGGCATGTATGATATCGGAGACCATCACCTGTCATGAGCTTCCGGTCTAGTCTATGACTTGAGTGGTGATTTGGTAATTCGATTAGGTAACTATTCCAATAATTGCACCTTTTAGTAGTTTTATTGATCACATAACTGATCATCAATAGTCCGCTCCGCTCTTACTCCGACATATTTAACGCTAGCTTTTTTGCCTAATAACCTTTTAAAATGTGGCAGGAATTTAGATCAAGCTGATTAGAAATTTGATTAATTACAAAAATATTCTTAAATTAACTAATTTATAATCCTCCTCCTCGTTCGTTAGTAAAAATTACTTCATTATTCCTTGCGTCTTTGATCAAAAATTCTCGATAAATTTTTCGTGCACATGGTTTTGAATATCCTAAAGCCTCATTTCCACCGACTGTTTTAGTGCTTAATGAATAATGATTTGTGCGTAAGGCGTAATGCATAATGATTATTTATTAGATCGCCATTTCCACCTATTTTGTTTAAGAACTAATTCGACAGAGATGACATTTGTTGTCGAATTTTGTAATTAAATCATTACCGGCATTTTTGCGATATTAAGGAACGGAAGAACTGTGAATTTCGTAAGTAAGGTATTCAGTTCCATAATTAGAAACAGACAGAAATTGACAACTCGAAATAAATAATAAATATGGCACATGTCAATCATTATTCTTGTGCATTATGTTTGGAGTTTGCAAAGTTTTTTCTTCACAATCGGTTGGTAATATATGCGTTTCCAACCTTCTAAACAGTTGGGAAGCGAGTCATTGTTTACTTTACTTCCCAGCTAGCCGGAAAAAACTTCCCGGCTAGCGGGGAAGTGAGCGTTTTCCAGCTAGGTAAACGTCACTTTCAGAAGCTTTTTTTGCAGCTTCTCGCAGTTCTAAAGGAATATTTTCGTCTTCACCATCTTCACTATCAGACAACATGATAATTAATATGCTCGATCTCGATAAAAAGCAGCAAGAAACTAATTATTGACAGAATCAATAAACATTATTTCAAGTTACCTGGCAACCCTAGCAACTTTTTCATAGATCTCTATGTTGAAGTATCAAAACAAATTATAATAAAACTGTCATAAAATATGAATAAAATGAATATTTAAAACGAGCATATCAATAACCAATTGGATTGTGAATAAAATAGTATACATACCTCGCGGGAAGGCTCATTCCAGCCTCGCGTTCATAGATGACTTCGGTGCAAGCACCTCAGTCATCTAATGAAACGCTCGACTGTAATGAACCATTTCCCCGCTCGGTATGTAATATACTATTTCTTATGCGGTGGAAATGAGGCTTTAGCTTTAGAGAAACACAGCCAACCCGGGCAACATTATTTTTAGGGCGCTCTCAATCTCGTTTAAGACTTGAATGTGTTGTGCATACAAAGCGTATTTTCCGTAGAAAATTTAATTTACTGGGCATATTTTTATACACAACTTACATAAATAACACACACTTTAAAACTTGCGCCGTGTGTTGTTTACTAATTCGTATTTTGTTTTAAGTTACGTAAGCAATAAGTAAAAAGTGAGAACAAGATAGTGCACTTGAATTATGTTTCATTCGGTTTCATTGTAGAAATCAATATCTAGTGCTTTTCGTAACTAAACAATATTTGCAGTAAATAAGTACCTATAATACACTGCTCACAAAAAAATCGAGCCACTTGGCCGAACCAAAAAAATGCCTGGTTTTTAAATGTGGGGCATTTCTTTCAGGGACGTGTTAACCAAAATTTGGAAATTCCCTCTGAAGATACATTCTTCCTCTACGTTCTCTAAAAATCCTGAAGACATTCGTTCCCCCCGACCCCCTGAAAAATCGCTTTATGTGATGTCATGTCTGAACAATGAAAAATCTCAAAGTTTGAAGGCTTGTAGCTCAAAAAAATCCTATCTTAAGGGGGTTGTTCGACTCGATTGTCACAAAGCCCTGTCAATTTCCTTTTCCGAGCTGAAAATTTCGTCCTTATTGGTGAAGAATTGAGAGAGTTATCGCGTTTCGATTAACATTCCCATGTCGTTCTACTGTAAGATGACATTTTTGAAGATTACAGTGAATGTCGGAAGTGCGAATTTCGGTGGTAGGAACTCTGCTTTATTTAAATGCATAAAAACAATATAAATATACCTAAGACAATAGTTCATACTCAAATATAACAACAACAAAATATTTTATTTCAGTTTTAAATATTGTGTTGCTGAAATTATAGGCAAAATATTCTTAAAAATTTATATATTTGAATGTTTAAAGCCGGGAACACATCTAAGAATGGTTCGCCGCAGATGCTGTACCGTACGTACTCTTCCTGACATACTTCATATCTGTAGCCACCTTTATAATTATTAACAAGTTACGTATCGAAATTATTCTGAATCAAACCGCTTGCTGCTTATTTCTTGTTAGTGCAGTTCGCGAATTTACTGTGTGTGGATATACCGTGGTGTGGTGTGGACCTATTGTTTAGTGTTTTCGTGAATACAATACTCTGTTTCTATGAATTTATTTATGTGAGTGTTAATATTATGTTATGAACATCTTAAAGACTACAGACTTATTCAGAATCCGGAATACCATGAGGAAAACGCAAACTTTAGCCTAGTAAAGGTAAGAACTTTGGACTCAGAAACATTTTTAATTTGGTACCTACTTAGTATTCCCACTTGACATGAATCGTCCATAGGATGTTTAAAAATATCTTATTCTTGTACTTTAAGTGATGTTACGTAAGTCTATCCTAGCCACATCCTGAGTACGATCAAAAATTACATACTCAATACAAATATCTCAGAGAGTTACATGGGATGCATAATTGTGATATTATTACCAAGTTACAACATTGGGATGTAACATAGATAATGTTACCAAGGGCGGACATTAGCAATCGCAAAGATATTATTAGGATGTTAATGGGCAAATATAGCAAGTAACAAGCCGGGATGTTCACATTATTGAAATGTTCTGGGGATTTTATTTTGTCAAGTGGGTTAATTTTCTTCAGTAATACTACTTTTAGCTATTGTAATGAGACTGTCCATACAGCACAAATACGTCGTTATGACGTCTTTCTAATGCCCATGTCTTTAAAACGTCTGATATAAATGTAATCACAAAGACGTCGCATACGTGTCTTATGTCCTCCATTCTGGATGTTATTTTCTTCCATGCAAATGACGTCTATTTAATACCTTTCCGACAGTAAAATGATGTCCTTTTAAATAAATGTATGACCAATATACGACTTAATTTTGATCAATATAGGATTCCTGTATGTCATAACCAAGATGAATTTTGAGGCAAATATAGGACTCCTTGTAAGCGGGAGATTTAAAACTGGACAACATAATGACGACTTAAAGACTACCGCATAAGACGTCTAAAATTTGACCAATAGTACTCTCCTTATGACGTCTATAAGACAGTAGCAAGATGTACGTCTTATAGACGTTAATACGATCGATGTGTTGTATGGGTGTGCAAGCGAACAACGCACAAGCTCGCATATTTTTAAATTATCTAATAAATTTCTAGATAATAATTATTTATCTATTATCTAGATAATTTTTTCACTGATTACTTATCTATTATTTTAACTAGATAAATAAAAAGTTAGTTATCTTTATCTAGATGAAATCTAGATCTCTATTACAACTCTGGAAATAAGAAATATTGGGCACTTTTAAACTTTTTAGGTCTTCCTAGTATGTAATTGTTTAATTATGTCATGGATACGAGGTATGTTATATACTACATTATACCCTATGGCATTAAGAAATTGAGACATCACTAATGTTTTTCTTTTGAAATTAATATATTTTCTGTATGTTACTAGGATACCAAAAATATTAACAAAATTCGAAACGTCAAAGCGAAATGTCACGCGCGCAATATTTTAAATAAAATAGTAAGACATAAAATATTGTATGCACCACGGGCATCATTGATGTTTATAGCCCTCAGGAGATTTACAGACCCTCGGGCCAGAGGCCCTTGGGCTTGTAAACATGTCGCCCTCGGATGAGCATAAACATCATCATGATGCCCTTGATACATAAATAACTATTTTTGAAAGGTACTTAATTATTATTGTAAGCCTAAAAAAAATTCATATTCTGTAAAAATCATCAAATCTGAAATAACTTACTCCAGTCGTATGGGTATACTGGAAATTATGTATTTTTGTTTGATTTTCCTTTATTTCAACGTCTAACAAAAATTTAGAAATGAATTTATAAAATTTTCCGATTGATGTATAGCCGAATAGCGAATACGTTTACATAATGTTCCCTTGAGGTTCATATTCAATATCAATCTGTCACTGATGTGTCCATAATTCATTTTAGCGACGGAATTCATTTCTGCGATTCATTTTCTTTATGATTTCAGATTTCACGATTTGACGTTTGACGTTTGGTAAATGTAATCTGCTTTATAAGTATCCAATATCCGACTCATCGAATCTTTATCAATATTATTTGGTCATTTTAGGATATTACAAATAGCAGAAAAATATACAAAAATTTATGATGTTTTCTTATTTATATTTTTCTGCTATAAGTATACCTAGCAATTCATTAAGAAATGGGTAAATGTTATAACTTGAAACCGTATTAATAATATTCATAAATTGATATCGTTCCACAAATCAATGTAAAAAAACTAAAATCATGTTTAAAATATTTGCATAGTCTCATCTGGATATATTGTGAACAGACGCTTTAACATTTAATTGAATATTTTTTGGCCAATCATATTGCGTAATGATGACGTCAAATGACGTAATGCAACCAATAGAATTGAAAATGTAAAATGATGTATCTGACAACATAATTATGTAGATTAGGTTTTATTTTGTTACGTTAGTTACAAAAAATAAATTAATTTGTCACATGAAACGTCAAAAATGTTTAACAAAATGAGTCGTTTTGGTAGTATTTTTAACAAGAAAAATATTCTTCTTAAATACCATTCGAGATAATAATTTTTTGAGAGAATTGTTGTCTATTCCACGGCAACTTATTGCAATTTCACTCCACAAAACGTCACGGAAAATTCCCCTCAACTTCGTTTCGGGAAATTGTCAGATGATGTTTTGTGTCGTGAAATTGTTAGATATAAGTTACCGTGGAAACGACAAAACAATTCTCAAAAAATTATCATCTCTTATGGTATTACCCCTGAAAATTCATTTATCTACGAGTAGGTAATAAATATTCATTTCTGTAGCATATCCAAACTGTAGCATATCCAACTGTTTGTTGCATGCTTTTTGAAGCAACGGAAAATAAATTGAGATTATATGTGTAGAATATTATTCTATATTTAACATGTATGTGAAACATTCCGTAAAATAAAACACGCTACAAGGAAATATATATTTCTCGTCATGATGTTATCAGTTATCGCATATATCCACACAGACCACGCGGTATACTGCTTACATAAATATCACATATTTTCTTACATAATTTACCTTAATTTATTATTCTATTTCATTACTTTTAATATTTATGTCCACCTTGAATTAATAGTAGTGTGTTATACGCTATAATGGATGCATTTGTATAATAATAGCCATTATAGCGAATTTCATACTATACTTCATTTATACGGACTAATTTATTACGTACAAAATGTCATTTCTCTATCACAATAGTTACATCATAAAAAATT
Organism: Agonum fuliginosum; assembly: GCA_947534325.1. Lineage (NCBI taxonomy): Eukaryota > Metazoa > Arthropoda > Insecta > Coleoptera > Carabidae > Agonum > Agonum fuliginosum. Next base: position 24,698,440 of record OX384036.1, read on the forward strand.
CAACGATATTATTACCTGCGGAATTAATTTATAGCATCATGTAGAAAAAAACATTTAATTAAAGAAGAAAACTATAGTCTTCAAAAATGATTTACTGTGCAGTTCAATTTCAGTGGCCAATTTCCGAGAATTTCACATGTTTACAATTTGTATCTTCCAATGCATTCCCGAAAATGCATTTTGTAACTGTAAAAATAAATTTCATGGAGACATTTTACTGGGGATCTCTTGTATGGAGACATTTTTGCATGGGGACATTTTTCCGGAGACGTTTTGCCGAAGACGTTTTTCTGAGGACGTTTTGCTTGGGACGTTTTGCTTGGGACGTTTTGCTTGGGACTTTTGTTGGGGACGTTTTGCAGAAGAACAATTGCGAGTGGACCTTTTGCGTGGGGACATTCGTGTTTGGGGACGTTTTATATAAAGTTCTTAACACACAGTAACAAATTTATGAACATCTCAAAAATTCGATTTGCTGGTGAACTACCTTTATAAATCAAGCCTGGTTGGTTTCTAGCTGTTAAAATGGTGAAAAGTATGTTTAGTTTTCCCATTAAAATTGAAGTAAGAATTGAAATTTTCGAATTAACTAAGATATTTTTGAAAAGTTTAAGGATGTTCCCTCTTTGCTCTAATGCCAGTTTTTTTTAGTTTTTTCTTCAATTTTTTTATGTGCATGGCTAAACATGTCCAATTTTGTGAATATTTCATGTGTATTTTAATACAATCCTACATAAAAATTCTAAAAAGTGGCATTAGAGCAAAAAGAGGGCTACTTCAAGCTTTTCGAAAACGTCTTATTTATTTAAAAAATCTTATTGTTTAAACCAATTTTATGGGGAAAACGGCATTTTGTTTTTCGCTATTTTGACGGCTGGTGTTGATCCATTTGAAATTTAATTTTCTGGAATACAAAATTCAAAAAGTGTTCAATTTATTTATTCAGATATATAATTTCAATCTTTGTTTATTAAAGTAATTTGACTGCGCAATCGCCTTAAACGTCAAACTTTAAACTCAGCCCATGAAATAATACATTTTAGCTTTTAGAATTTAGACAAATATGCTCTTAAGCTACAACAACAATTTCAACCCTTTTCAGGACAGATTATTTCAAAGCCGACACATTCCCAATACTCTTCGCCTCTTCCCATTAATCAGCCCTTAATTATAACACTTACAAAATGGCGCCAAACTTTCTGCACCCGTTATTTGTCTCCGCATAACTTTCATAGTTTGAAGTTTGCTTCAATAACACTGGGGGCGGTTTCCAGGATTCCAGGTTTCTCCACAAAATGTGGAAAACTTCCATAATTGTGGATAATTTGTAAATGGATGTTTCTAGGTCTCGCGGGTTTGACGGCAAAAAATGTGAAAAACACTGCGAGGAATTAATTCTGTTTCTCTTAAAAGTAGCCGAAATTGGGGCACTTCTTTCGGCAGACAGATTTATTGTGATAACTTTTTTATTTCAGAAATAAAAATTTTATATCTTCACGCATGACTCCCTGAAATTTTACTATTGTTAGCATTAATTAATACGAAAATAAAAAGTTTTTAAATGTGTCCGAGTGGATGGAATGAAAGGTTTTGTATAAATCATAATGAAGGTTACAGAAGTGCTGAAAATAGATATGTTTGAAACGGGAAAAATTATGTAAAAAATTTAATACTAGCGAATTAAGGTATCCGTCTACCCTAAAATTTTACAGCGTTACAGAGGTGTATGCCTCCCACGTTTACTTTAATTATAATTGAAATATATGATGCTTTTACATATGAGTGTATTAACAAAGGATGTCTTAATGCTTCTATATTTTTATTTTTTATCTTTGGCCTAGGAATTTGAAGTAAAAAAAAATTAAAATGAGTTTTTTTTGCGGTTTTTTGTCATTATTTTCCTCGGTCACTATAATTGGCAAGAAAAATTTAAAAAACAAGAAGCATGCAGCTAAGCTTCCTTTTTCGAATAATTACTTCCTTGTACGGAGTAGAAAGGAAGTATTGTAATCGCGAAAAATTTCGGTTCTCATATTTTGACGGAAATATCCGTTTTGACCTTTTCTGAATCCATTATGACTAGTTTCGTCGTGACGTCTGTACGTACGTACGTACGTACGTACGGATGTATGTATGTCGCATAACTCAAATACGATTAGACGTAGAAAGTTGAAATTTTGTATTTAGGGCTGTTATAGCATCTAGTTGTGCACCTCTTATTTTAAAAGAAAGATTATGTGATTATTACCTACAATCGGTATTTTATAAATATTTTTGTATCTGGTATCATTTAAGAATAATTAAAGTATATATTTATAATTTAGTATTTCGGTATCTTGTAGTCCATGATCGATTAACATTTGTTATTACGTAAAATTTAAATGATCATGACATGACAGTGACAATAGTAAAATATGCTTTATATCTTCTTCTGCAGTTTAAATAAAATGACTAAAATATATTTGTGAGTATAGTAGCAGCAGTAGTAGTACTTATATATTAATATATTTTTTTTAAATATTATTCTACATTTTAGTTATTAAGAAAAGTACGAACAGTTTAACAGGCGTACAAGGAAGTCATGTGGTGTCCACGTCAGATTTTTTTTGTTTTATTTAATTTCTTTAAAAACTACAGAAGTTATTATGGGAATCTGGAGCTATGTTTACAGTATTTTTCAACATCAAAATGACATTGCATAGCTAGGATGCGGGAAAGTACGAGTTTCGGGCTGGTTTCGGGCAGCCGTAGTAGTGGGGAAGAGAGTGAAATAGAAAAAAAGTAATATCGATAGTATTCTAGGAATTCGAAAAAAAGGTAGGCGTGCCTCTTAAGGTTAATTTTAAATCATCAATCAATTTTAATCATTACAGTTTTTAGTTTAAACAAACAAAAACTAATTTAAATTTATATTACAATTAGTACCTTATTGGTCAATTTTAATTTTATAAAATTGTGAATCGCGATTTACTAAGCTTGAAATCTGAAAAGATTAAAACTATTAATTAAGTCTTCTAACATAACAGACCAGGTGTGTTTGTTTAAAAATTTTTCTTAAATACTTTGTAGAAGAATTACTACAAAATGTTAATTAATTATTTTTTTGTAATTACTCTCTTAATGTTAATTAAATTAAAATCGATTAAATAACATTTCTTTAGGTCAAAACTAATTAAATAAATTCAATTACATGTCAACATTGTAATTAAATTACAAGAACTAATTATAAATTACAATTACATTTCAGTTTTCATAGAAATAAAATTCAGGACGCTTTTGATATTCTTATTTTATTTTTTAAACAATTTTTGTACAGGTATCAAGAAAAATAGAACAATCTTTCTAATCTGTATTATATTCTATTGTAAATGAATTTTTAATTCGATGCATGAATTTTATTAAATTCATTCTCTAAAATTTAAATTTGCTATAATACATGCTGTTACTTTTTATGAATAAACACTGCAGGTTTTTATTGTCAAAGCCATTCTTGTAAAAATTTATCAAATAGGGGAAACAAGAAACGAAAAAAAAAATAGCAAGAAATTTAATTATTAATGTAATAGTAATTTTATGAGAAAAAATCTATAATTAGGTACTTATTTCACTTGCAAATATTTCAATTAAATACTAACATTTAATTACATTATTAATGTAATTAAAAATTCAAATTAACAATTAAATTTTGGAAAATTGTAAATAATTATGTAATTTAAATACTCTGCGTCAAAAAAAGGGCCCACTTGAAATTGTGAAAAAATCGACAAATTTCAAACTCAGCGAGTTTTCGATGGATTTCGATGAACTTTCGACTTCAAGAAAGTTCAAAGTGTCTACTTTAAGGGCATCCATTCAATTTTTGTTATAACCCCCTCTGTACCCCTGCAACACCCCTATGAAAAAAAGTGTTTTCAATAAAATTCAATCAATTCTCTGTAAAATTTTCAAAAAAGTGCCCATCTCTGCTATATGTTACAACTGGTCAGTAACAAGAAGATGATAATTTAATGACATTATTTTATCGGTAAATGGTGGTACTATCGAAATCATTTTTCACTTTTTGTAGCTATAATAATAATACTCATTTTTATATTATAAAATTTGATTGGTAAATTCCGATTTAGAAATAAGTGATGATGATGTGATTAATAACTACAACTACCTTTTTGTGACTGAGGTGGTGTGAGCTTAATAGCTAAAAAAGTTACGAATTTAATTTAACTCTAAACTTGTCGACTTTATTAATAACGAGTCTATTGCTACTACATACCTACTTACAGATTTCTAATTCCAATGCATTTAAAAATAATGAGTAGAATTCTAATAAAATCTTCCTAACATTTCATATTTGAGACTATATTAAAAATATTTAATACAGTCTATTGTGTTGCAACTCAACTATTGCATTTGGTAGACGTTGTAAACTTTAAAAGCAAACTGCAAGCTTTGTCTTCATGTGAGAATAATAAAAATGCAATTATTGTAAGTAGTGCTTTTCATTATATGTTCTTCTCGTATTTCATTTGTAAAGTTTGTGATGTTTATTTTGTACAAAAGCGCGTCTACTGTTTCAACTAAACTACTGTTTAATGAAAGCCTGGACAAATAAATCCGAGGGGTCACGTTAAAAGACCACAATGTGCAGAGGCCTTCGACCATATATAGGAATAAACAAACAACGCAAGCCTTTGTTGTGGAGCAAAGAACTAGCGTAGCGGTGTGAAGAGGAGTATAACCTGCAGACACCTTGAAGTGTTGCAGTTTGCCTATTTTCATGACAACAAACCAGAAGTCAGCAATGTGCAATGCTCTATCGTGTCCTCGCCTCCTTTCCCCGCCTATACTGCCCTCCTAAGCACAGAGGGGGTATCTACAATTTTTTTGAAAAATGAGTTAGAATCGCTTAGTAACTATAGAAGTTGTAATATATGTAAAACTAAGGTTTTGAAGCTGTGTCTACGCTCGAAAGAGTCTAAACGTTCATTTAACTTAGGGGTATGTACAAGCCACTACAAAATTACTACAGTATTAAGTGAAAAACATCGATTATCTCGAAACTGAAACAATTGTAGATACCCCCTCTGTGCTTAGGAGGGCAGTATAGCTGCTGCACCCCGCGGGTGCATGTCACTGCGTCAAATTGCCGTAATGTCAAATACCCGCTGTGTCCAATTGCCGCAATGTCAAATTGCCACTGTACCAAAACGCATCCGCACCACTTACATACTTGTAATAACGTATGTCGAGAGACTACTGCAAATTTATTTCGACACAGAGGCAATTTGGCCCAGTGGAAATCAGGCACAACAGCAATATTTAGACATACTGGCAATCGGGCATAGGTTTTGGTATTTACTACACTAACAAAGCTAACAAAACCGTACTAGAGCCCCACAAACTCGGTTTTGGTATTTACTACACTAACAAAGCTAACAAAACCGTACTAGAGCCCCACAAACTCGGTTTTGGTAGGTCAAATCTACTGTTGTGCCTGATTTCCACTGGGTCAAATTGCCTCTGTGTCGAAATAAATTTGCAGTAGTCTCTTGACATTATGTTATTACAAGTATGTAAGTGGTGGGGATGCGTTTTGGCACAGTGGCAATTTGACATTGCGGCAATTGGACACAGCGGGTATTTGACATTACGGCAATTTGACGCAGTGGCGTGTTCCCCACCCCGCTGCCGTACTTCTTGCCTTCACAACATTGCATACTACAGCATTGAGTGTTATCTGTCTATACCTATATATGGTCGAAGGCAGAGCCAAAGCCTCTTTCCTGGTTCCTGTTACACCCGGTCTGTCATTCTATACATTCGTAAAACACTCGTTAGTGGAAAATGCATGCTGAACAAAAGAAACAGACAATAATGATCACTGATCTGTTTTCATACCGCATTATTTGTTACATAATAACATAATTACAGAGGATCAAATTTATCTTTCTTATTGTTCATTCTTCCTCGTTATCTACTGTCACTTTTAATGTTAATTAGTCAACATGCAAGTATTTCGTTAGTAGCACAATTTTGCGCACTACATTTTTTCTGCAACTCATTATTTACCTACTTATACAGGTATTCCACAACGTAGGACAAAAACTTCAAGTGTATATACTGTACGACGTGCTGATCATGAAACAAAAATATTTTTTTAAATTCCCAAAGTTAAGGGTAGGTAGTTTACTTGACGTGTGTACATTTTTCACTGTTTTGATGGTATATTTGATAATTTGACATTTATTAGTATTAAATATTATGTAAACAATTACTTTCATTGTAGAAGATTTAAAAAAAATTATTAAAAATAACTACCGACCAGTGGCAAAAAAATGTTTGCTTGAAATACGATGCAATTTTTTGCGAATTTAAAAAAAATTCTTTTTGAAGTTAGCGTAGACTCTCTCCAACATTGCTTCCTCAACTTGGGCGACTTCCACGCGAATTGCCTCCTTCAACTCGTCCAGGGTTCGGGGCTTGTGGACGACGGGTATAGAGAGATTTTGTTAAACAGTTAACCCATTGACTGATAATTTATGTAAAACTCGCATTTTTAGTAATTTTTAGAAATTATTGAACAAAATGCGGCAAGGTTTTTTTTGTAAATTTCATTCTATAGACATATATAGCACAACCTATAAGTACATTATTATAAAATATGAGATCATCGATTTCAAAACCAAAGTCACAAAATGATTTATTGTAACAGGCTTTTTTGCTTTGCATTTGATAGCACGAGATGGGCCTTAATATCAAATATTTTAAAATTGAACTTTTAGAGATGAATAACATGTGCACAAACAAATCCCGAACTCTGGACGAGTTGAAGGAGGCAATTCGCGTGGAAGTTGCCCAAGTTGAGGAAGCGATGTTGGAGAGAGTCTACGCTAACTTAAAACGCCTCCAGCAATGCATCGTCAAAAACGGTCACCACATAACTGTTGTGGTTTTTACATTTAATTGTCATTGCGAACCCGACTCTGTAAATAAATTTGTTTTTGAGTAAAAATTACCGATTTTATGATTTTTTAAAAACCATCCGTCCTTTGTGGCGCACCCTGTATTAGCTTAGATTTTTAGCTTAGAATTTAAAGTTTATAACATATAAAATAAACATTACACATTTGCTTTTCTAATAGAAAATAAAAATGTTACTCATCTTATATTAATAATACTACCTATCGTAGAATTTCAGATTCAACTGAGAGTTATCTATAAAAATACTATAAATATTTTATATGCAAACATATTTACGACGATATCCATAATTTATTATATCTGATGGAAATTGATCTACTTTTGATTTGCATCAAGAGAGCGCTGAAACAACACACAAAGTTTAAATTCGCCGTTTATCTTGGTCGTATTGTTGTTTATTGAACACGTAGCGCATTTATTTATGTTGCTCTTCAAACATAAAATGCAAATAATTAATGGCAAAAATTCCAAATTCAAATAAATTCACAAACCGCAGACATAAAATAACGCCGTCAGTGAAACATAACCACAAAGCACAAACCACGCAGGAAAAATATGATCCCAGTCCCACACCCAAAAGTTTTGCGCCGTGGGAATCTATAATTTTACACAGCTGCTATTGCTTTAATTGATTTTTTTGTTTTTTACCTGCCGTCTCATATTCTATAAGAGAGGTATCAATTGTGATGGAGCAAAATTTTTGAGTGTGAGTTTTAAGAGGATAAGCACGTTTTAGGTTCCATAGAATACAAAAAAAGTATTTTCGAGTTGTTGTGTTTATTTTTTTGAAGCAATCCCCAAACCGGAAGTAGTACTTTTCTTAAATATTTTGATATATAATTTATTTATCGCTATATTTTTTATTTCAAATTAAATATTATATATTATTATCTACAATTCTTATGGCTGGTTTATGATGGATTTAATTTATAAATTTAGATTTACAAATTTAAATTTAAAATTTACGATTATCTTCTTGGTTTATAGTGGATTATAAATATTAAATTCGTTCAATCATCTTCTTATATTTTGTCACGTGATTTGACATAAATTAGATGACAGATAATTTTGTTCTATCCTGTAATGAATTAATTTTTACATTTTTGTCTTTTTTATATTTATCTATATTTTCTTACATGATATGAATCTGATATCCATATTTCTGAAATTCATTTAACAAATCGACAATCACAAGTCATATTTAAGGGGGATATAAAGTGAACTGAGAAAAGTTGCGAAATGACCTATCCTGCTGTCACAATATCTCAGAAACTATATGGGATAATGTAAAAATTTCTTCAATAGCATAAATATTAAACCTTGTACTTTCAAATAAGGTTAAAACATTATGAAAAAAGTTATTATTTATAATAAATTTTTAAGTTTAAACTTTACCAATTTTTGATCTCAATTTACACCAATTAGGAATCAATATTTTAATGAAATTTTAACCTTATATGAAACTATGAACCTTTATTTATTAGTATTTTAAAAGAAATTGTCAAAATTGTTCTTAGTTTTTGAGAAAACGTGACATTAGAAAACATCAAAAATAGTAAATTTCGCTTCACATACTAAGAAAATCACAGCAACACAGGTTCGCCTGTAGCAGCTTTAGTTCTTGAAGTTCCCGCTACGTATTCCAACGCATCCAAGTCGTTCTGAGTTTTGTTACCATCTGAAGGGGCGAGGGGTGTGAATTATTCCAGGAAGTGTTATTTGTTAGATTTGGCCGAGGATTTAGCTTTGGCTTTCAAGCAAGAAGTATAATATTTTGCATGAATATTCTTATTGTCAAATGACAAAAATAGTTAAATTGAGTAATACATTTTTAGAACCGATCATATATTAATTAGTATTGCAATTTTAGGAAAAACTAAAAACAATACGGAACTCATAACTGCATAGGAACTAACATACATAGTAATTAATATCACATCAAAACACAATTCTATGAGATATTATATATATATATATATATATATATATATATATATATATTATATATATATATATATATATATATATATACACTGGCGGAAAAAAAAATGAAACACTTTGAAATTCGTGAAATTTCGACCATTTTCAAACCGCTATAACTCGGCGTATTTTCAATCGATTTCGATGAATCTTTGTGGACGAAAAACTTTGAAGTGTCTACTTTAAAGTCATGCCTGCGAATTTTAGCGCAACCCTTTCCGCGCCCCTCCAGCACCCCGGTGAAAAATAATAAATTTTAATTTTAAAAATGTCCAACTTTGACGATGTCTATGGACTTTAAAATTTTTTTTTGACTTGATCCATAAAAAGGGCACTAAAATTCACTCAATTCCCTGTGCAGGACTCAAAGAACGAAGTTCCTACGATCATTTGGAACAAAGTTATGAATTTTTTTTAAAAAAGGGCATTTTTTGGTTTTTTGCACATAACTCAGCGACTTTTCAACCAAATTAGACGATTCTTTCGGGGAAAAACCAAATTGTGGGTGTACTTTAAGGGGATAATCTCAGATTAGGGTGATCTTTTTTCGTACCCTTTAAAACCCGAACAAAAAAACACGTTTTTTCGCAAAAAAACGTCTAACTTTGGCGATGTGTACCGAGTTGGAAAAAAATTTGTCGGCTCGATCCACAGAAAAGGCATTGAAACTTGTTCAATTACCTGTGCTGGGCTCAAAAAACGAAGTTCCTAGGACGATTTGGCACAAAGTTATGGCCGTTTGAAAAAAAGTGCATTTTTTTATTTTTTGACTCATAAGTCGGAAGTTTTTCGGCGAAATTGTTTGTTTTTTTCACGAATGAAATTTTCCTTCAAAATTTCTAATTTTTTAGACAATTTGAGTTGCACAAAATTTTCAATTTTTTTTTAAATTTTCTCGATATTACAGGTTTGCTTATGCCCATGGCATGAAGCACGGTGCTCGATGTGGCATTTTGCTTCGTACAAAGCTGTCAAAAGGATGTTACACCGGTATAGCAAAATGCCATACGAAAATTTGTATATTGCTTATTGCTATGTTCACTTCGTACTTTGAAGGTTTTTGAAAATTATTTTTGACAGCTGAGAATTAAAATTCATCAAATCTTTGTGTTAATTAAATCAATAATTAGTAATAATTATAATAAGAATATAACCCTTTAATAAACTAATTATTGATTTAATTAACACAAAGAATTGATGAATTTTAATTCTCAGCTGTCAAAAATAATTTTCAAAAACCTTCAAAGTACGAAGTGAACATAGCAATAAGCAATATACAAATTTTCGTATGGCATTTTGCTATACCGGTGTAACATCTTTTTGACAGCTTTGTACGAAGCAAAATGCCACATCGAGCACCGTGCTTCATAAGCAAACCTGTAATATCGAGAAAATTTAAAAAAAAAATTGAAAATTTTGTGCAACTCAAATTGTCTAAAAAATTAGAAATTTTGAAGGAAAATTTCATTCGTGAAAAAAACAAACAATTTCGCCGAAAAACTTCCGACTAATGAGTCAAAAAATAAAAAAATGCACTTTTTTTCAAACGGCCATAACTTTGTGCCAAATCGTCCTAGGAACTTCGTTTTTTGAGCCCAGCACAGGTAATTGAACAAGTTTCAATGCCTTTTCTGTGGATCGAGCCGACAAATTTTTTTCCAACTCGGTACACATCGCCAAAGTTAGACGTTTTTTTGCGAAAAAACGTGTTTTTTTGTTCGGGTTTTAAAGGGTACGAAAAAAGATCACCCTAATCTGAGATTATCCCCTTAAAGTACACCCACAATTTGGTTTTTCCCCGAAGGAATCGTCTAATTTGGTTGAAAAGTCGCTGAGTTATGTGCAAAAAACCGAAAAATGCCCTTTTTTTAAAAAAATTCATAACTTTGTTCCAAATGATCGTAGGAACTTCGTTCTTTGAGTCCTGCACAGGGAATTGAGTGCATTTTAGTGCCCTTTTGATGGATCAAGTCAAAAAAAAATTTTAAAGTCCATAGACATTGTCAAAGTTGGACATTTTTAAAATTAAAATTTATTATTTTTCACCGGGGTGCTAGAGGGGGGCGGAAGGGGTTGCGCTAAAATTCGCAGGCATGACTTTAAAGTAGACACTTCAAAGTTTTTCGTCCACAAAGATTCATCGAAATCGATTGAAAATACGCCGAGTTATAGCGGTTTGAAAATGGTCGAAATTTCACGAATTTCAAAGTGTTTCATTTTTTTTTTCCGCCAGTATATATTATATATATATATATATATATATATATATATATATATATATATATATATATATATATATATATATATATATATATATATATATATATATATATATATATTTTTTTTTTTCTTTATACGAGAATTTTATTTACTCTATTTCATGTAAAGTGATATCAGAAAATATGCGAAATAGCCTATCCTGCTGTCACAATATCTCTATTATACTAATATAATATAAGATATTACAAAAATTCTTTCAGAATCATAAAGTAGACTATTTAGTTTGTAATATTCATTAGGTACTAGAGCTGACACTTTTATTCACTTAAAAATGGCAAAATATGCGCAAAAAATGTATAGGTGAATTTTTCCAAAATATGCATTAAAAATATCATTTTATGCATAATAAAAAATAATTCTTTTCAAACAAAAAAGGAATTATTTATTTCTTCTTATGTCATCATACAAAAATATTACAGTACTAATTCATTTTTTATTTATAGTATTTCAATAAACAAAGGAGCATAAAAACTAAGAACATAAATAAATTGGAATTCATAAAAAATATAAACAAAGAAAGGAAAGGAGAATAATTATTATAGACTGCGGATAATATGCAACTCTTTTATGCTATGCAGAAAGAAGTACAAATAGTATCTGAAACTTGTTTTGTCAACTGTAGATTTTATTTCTAATACCAAATCAAAATATGTAAAAATTTTCATTTTTAATTTCTTTTTTTTCGACGGTCTCTTTGTCACTTTCGACATGGTCGACGGTTTATTTAGTAGAGCACTGAATACAACACTTATTTTACGTTCCTCTATTTATTATTTTGTGTACATATTATCAAAACGAAGAGATGTAAATAGCTCCTATTACGTAAGTCAGATTTTATCGTATACAACACCAAACTATGGTATATTTTGAAAAAAATAATTATAATGTGATCTGGAAACAAAAAAATTAAGGACATTTTTTAAAAATATCTGCAATATGCAAAAAATATGAAGTATGCAAAATATGCAAAAAATTATGCATATTTCGAATAAGACTAATATAAAACAAACTTCTGTAGTTAAATAAACAATTGTATTTCAATTAATTACAAATATGCATTTGCATATAATTTTATAATAATTATATTACCCTCTCACCGTCTGATTGAAGTATCTTTTTAAAAATATAACCATCTTTACGAGTATAGGTAATAAGGTAATAAAAATAATTTGGAACCTCTGTAACGCAATTTTTACATACCTAACTACTATTTACTTTTTTATCGGAGTTACAAACTTAATATTCCTCTAAGTTAATATTGGTAAAACATGACGCTTATTATTCAAAAAGATATGTACCTACTTATATTTTTCATGGTAGAATAACCAGAGTTCTTTGGCAATATAACAAATTTACGTAAAATTTTAGAAATGTTTTTAAGAAGTTGCTAATAAACCTATGCGGAAAATATGCACATAAACTGAAAATATGCATAAGTATAAAATATGCACGAAATCGTAAATTATGCAGTTTTGCGCACTACCAAATTAATAATACTGGCTATAATACTTCTATGATTATGATTCGTCCAGATGTCAAACTATTATTGTAGTTATGTAAATAAGTGTCAGCTCTATTCTGGAGAGTACAATACAAGAGAGATTTTTGTGCAGTTAAACCTGACTTGAGTTGTCAGAACCACAGTCGGTGAAATTTCAAAATAACTATTGTATTGTAAAATTAAATACGAGTTAAAAATCTATTTGATAAGACATACAAGTTGGGAAGATTACGATTTGAGTAAAATGCGTTTGGCAAGATTACGGTTATGCATAATTGCGATGTGACAAAAATACGTTTTGGATAAATTCCGTGCTGGATTATTCCAGTTAGGTATAGTTGCGTTTGGGCTAAACTACGGTTTACCTGAAAACGATTTGACAATATAATATTAGTCGAAGTTGCGGTTTGGTCAAATTACGGAATGTGAAATAACAGTTTGTCTAGAATACAGTTTGGCTAAATTAAGGGTTGGCATATTTACGGTTTGACAAAATTCCAGTTTGGCTTAATTATTTTTGGTCAAACTACACTTTGACAAAACAAATTGTGAGCTTCCCATTTTTAATTATTAGTTCCGCACCCCTAAATTATTATGTATTCAGATATTGTAATAAATATTTATATACCTAAATGTTTTTGTGTAGGTATCATTTATGTTGCAATTTCAATTCTCGTTCACAAAACTATTCCAAAATAGACTTTTTATTTTAATTATTGAAAAAGAAATTACTATTTGAGAAAACAAAATTTTTGAAATTTTTGTATGTATCTACTTCTTGTCGACTCCGTCATTTCTTTGTAAAAGTTTGTAGTATTTGGATTTATGTAGTAATTTCAAAATTTCTTCTTGACACATTTTCAACAAATCTAGTTTATTTGAATAAGTGAATACAACGCTAAAGTAGTACATAAAAGTATTGTTAACAATACATCTACAAAACTAACACAACTTATATTGTTCCACTATAACCAATCAATTCGCAGAATTTGACCACTTTAGCTAGGGTAGATAACTGGGGTACAATATTTACAGTCAGCCTAATAATTCTTTAAAACTTCTGAGGTTATTGATGAGCATAACTTGACAGTCGATCTGGATTATGTGACAGAGATAAAATATGTATATCTGACATTATATAAAATGAAATAGATAGATTCGATACAGGTCCGTCTGTGATTCGTAAATATTGGTTGACTTTACATTCCCCTTAAGTGAAACTGTCAACGTGTCAACTGTCTCTTTTCGTCTTACTATGATCACTTTCTTTAAAATACTGTGATATGATTGGACGCATTTACAAATTTAGATTTAGAATATAAAATATGGCCATATTTTAAATCTAAATTCTTCATGAACCAGCAAAGGCAGATATGTATATTTTATATTTCTAAATGTAAATTTGTAAATCTAAATTCGTAAATTAAATCCATCATAAACCAGCCATTAGCATTTTGTAAATTGTTCTGTCATAATATTTTAGGAAGTAAAGTATTATTTATAATTTAGAAACTTCAGTATTGTGTTGTCTATGAACCATGATTTTGTAACAATAATTATTATTGTTAATACGAAAAATTTAATTGATTATGATAGTGACAGAGTGACAGTGTCAATTTTTATTGAATTTTTCGGAATTATTATAATAATGTACAATTTTTTTATTAAAATTTTTAAAAAGGCATAACTGTAATTAATCCTCTAAGTATATAATCCTTGTTAAAACATAAATTTACCATCCTTGTACTGACGGTACTGACTGTAAAACATTCGCTACGTTAGTACATTTAATGCTGGATTTTGGGAGGTAGACGGGTCAATTACACACTTTGCTGCACGAGATTTCCACACATTTTCTAGTCCTTTTATACACGAGAAATAAAAAACAAAGTTTTATTTGAAATATTGGCGGTTTTCGGTGGTCTTCACTAATTATAATTCCGGGAAGTAAAACTTTACAAACTAAATTTTATTAATTTAAGATTATTTTACTCTGAAATGTCTAGAAAAGCCAGTGTTCTTTGCATTTTTCCTGATTGACTACACTGGGAAATTGATATTTCCGATTGTCAATTGCGTCATTTCCTAGATGACGAGTACAAAAATATGTTAAAACAATCACTACAAAATTTTCCCATATTTTCCATCCCCTACCATGGATCCCTGTATCTAGGTCAGCTCGTTCCATCAGTTTTTAATTGCACAATGTCCAGAGACAAGAAACGCAGACGGAACACAACACGCGTGACGTGTTGGACGTGTCACTGTGACTGTGACTGCGTGACACACTCTGTCACCGTGTGACACTTCCGGAGTTAAATACCGGCGATAGATCGTGTGACATTGACTTCCTGGCGAACAGCAAACGTGATGATTCGACGATAGTGACTACTGCATTCCAAAGAGCAAAAAGTTTAGAATGCACAATTGGTCCAAGCAATCCGAAAATGGGTTGAATGATGTAGAATTTGAGATTTTATGAAATGGAAAATTTCTTGGAGGAGCAATCAATTTATTTAAATCCAATAAAACACCACCGTTTCGACTGCTAATCAGTCTTCATCAGGGTGATAATTAGTTGTTAAAAAATAAAGAAAATTATGTAATAGTTATTTACGAACCAAATGCGGGAAGATTTGGATCCCACATGAGCGGATTTTTTGAAACACGAGCGGAGCCAGTGTTTCATTTACGCGAATGCTGGGATGGTGTCTTCCCGTAAGAGGTATGTACAATGTTTTTTGTAACGAATAAAACTATAATCAAATACATTCAAGTTGTAGTTGTAGTCTTGTCATTAAATATGAGGTTACGATGCTTTTTGTACTCACTACTACCAACAGATAGCGCGCTGCACACAAGTTTTATTTTTAAATATTGGCGGTTTTCGGTGGTCTTCACTAATTATAATTCCCGGAAGTAACACTTTATAAACTAAATTTTATTATTTTTAAGATGATTTTACTCTGAAATGTCTAGAAAGGCCAGTGTTATTGACTGCACTGGGAAATTGACATTTCCGATTGTCAATTGCGTGTTTCATATGTCACTTCCTAGGTGATGAGTACAAAAATTACTTTTTGTACTTTAATAATCAACTAAGATCCAGTAAGTTTATGTTGTTACTACCGTAAGTTCCGCTGGCATTCCTTCCGCTAGCGGAACTTTTTATTGCAAAAAAAATTAAAGAGCCTAAAATTGGGGGATGAGGCATTTAATTTGCCTATAATTAGCCTATAATTTTCCATAGGTTTTTAATTTTTTTGTGAGTTGGTACCGCTAGCGGAATGGAGGTCTTCAAATAGGGGGTAGGATGAAAAAAGTAAGAAAGTTTTATTTAAGGATAGGGAATAACCAGTCGTGGTCGAATTAGGAAGGGATACATGGCATACAAAAACTAAAACACACTTTACTTAAAATTATTTTACTTTTAATAAACACAAAATTAACGAATAAACACGAATAAAAGATTAATAATGACTTATCAATTCAACTAAACTTATAATACGGATTTATAACTAATCAAACTTAAATTTACGCTCAAAAGCGTAACTAAACTTATAATACGGATTTATAACTAATAAAACTAAATTTACGCTCAAAAGCGTAATGTCCGTAGCAACGGGCTACATCTTTGGACTTATCTGGAGCTCGACTGTCAAAGAACTGAACGCAGACGCCCAAAAGTCAAGGGAACGTCTGGCTTAGGGGTATAGAGGGATGCAGATGACCTCTGAACTATTGTATCTAAAAATACAATAGTAAATACGTAGAAAGAGATGACCAATACTTTACAACATTCGGGTTCAGAACAAAATTTTCGTTTAATATTTATTTATCTTTCAAAAGTTTCAATTAATTGATATTTTACAAATTATTATAAAAAAATCACTTCAAAATGTCAAATGTCATATTTTAATAAATTCAGCCTTACTACACAAACATAACCGTTGAGAGAAAATTCAATTAGTCAGGTTTAAGTAAACATGATAATGCGAAAATATCTTATTACTCGTATATAAGATTAGCCAAATCTTTAAAATAATACCTACGTTTTAATTAAATTGTTTACTCTCCCATTAAAACTTTAACAATTAAAATTTCGCGATTAAATAAAAGCTCGGTGAATTGTTCGGGTCTTATACATTATTCTGTCTAATTACTGAATTAAAACTTCTCTAATTACTGTTAATTCCATAGCGGGAATTTTGAAGGACGACACCTTTTACGATATTGTAGCTTCGCGCTGCCACCAAAAAGTTTTATTGTCATTATGATTTAATCACATTATTTCATTAATGAAATTGGTAATTTTCTAACAAAATTTTAGTAGATTTTAGTGCAAGACAGAAATGTTAATGTGCGGTTCATTAGAATGATTGAAATGTAATTCCATTGTACTTTAAAACAAAAGGATTTCAAATCATTGTAGGTATTTTCATCTGTGTATGTAGTAGGGGTACTTGCATGGTACTGAAAATTATATTTTTAACACTATGAACATAATGTTAGGTCTAAAACATTGGTAAAAATACAAATTGTATTTTTAAAAAATATATGTTTTTTAGTAAATTGTAAAAGAATGCCGGATGTCGCATAACTCAAATACGAATTACCCAAAAATTTTGATATTTGGTATTTTACAATTGTATACGAATAGGAAGAGCTCATTAGATTTTGGTACAAATATCTTCACCGGAAGTGATATTTTTTGAAGATTGAAAAGATTAAGTGTCAAAAATTTCTATAAATTTAGATAAATATAGTATTTATTTGTAATAAGAATAAGAGCAAAAGTTATTTACAATTTACGTTATAAAAAAATTGTCTTTATCTGGTAGCATTAAAAAACTGCAGTAAAATTTAAAAAATAAATTTATCAAATAAAACGTTGAAATCTTGTAATCCATGTTCGGTTGATTTTTGTTTCTGCATAAAAAATATTGACAGATGAGACGGGTGACAAGTTGGCATACTAGCGCTATATAAGTCATAAGTAAGCTATTAAATGTAGTAACTGAACGGAGGATTGCTTCAACGCAGAAGAGTTTTCGTGTAAATGAATTTTTTGATTCAGGTGATACTAATTTCTGTGTTTGAATATTTTAGATTTTTATTTGTATACCGGGAGTTTTTTTTATTAGTAAACATAGGGCAGGTCATTACCATAGTTACAGTGTTACAGA
Source organism: Agonum fuliginosum (assembly GCA_947534325.1). Taxonomy (NCBI): domain Eukaryota; kingdom Metazoa; phylum Arthropoda; class Insecta; order Coleoptera; family Carabidae; genus Agonum; species Agonum fuliginosum. Next base: position 24,716,365 of record OX384036.1, read on the forward strand.
ATGACAGCAATGTATTGGAGCGTCTTTTTTATCAGTAAACATAGGGATAATTACATACTAAAATAAATATAAATTAAAGAAATGATAAATTATTTATTTATATTTTCTACACTTAAGAACTAGGTAGATACCTACATTAAGCTAATGAGAATTTTTTTAAACGAATTAAATGCTCAAAATTGGAACCATTATCTTCTAAACAATATCCTAAACGATTATAAAAATAATTTATAGCATTTGCTGGGGAGTAATATTTTGGAAGCAGCACTAATTCGATTTTTTAATTGTTCAACATTCATTCTGTCACCATTGTACACATTATTTTTTAAGTGTCTACCTAGTTCTTAAATTCTCATTAGTTTAATGTATCTCCCTAGTTCTTAAGTGTGGAAAACATAAATAAATAATTTATCATTTCTTTAACTTATATTTCATATTTATTTTCGTATGTTAATTATTATCCCTATGTTTAATGATAAAAAAGACGCTCCAATACATTGCTGTCATTCTGTAACACTGTAACTATGGTAATGACATGCCCTATGTTTACTTATAAAAAAAACTCTCTGTATTTTAAATGGGCACCGGATTGTACGTATACATTTCAGTTTAAAGTCTAGATATGGCGGAAGGTTGTGTGATGGCCACGTCAGATTTTTATTAATTATTTTTGGGCTTGTTAATAAACATTTTGTAAAAATAAAAAATACGGGTCCCAAGTTTTTATCTTTTCTTCAAAAATATTCAATAAAAAATCATGCAAGTAGCACATTGTGATATAATCAAATTTTGAAAAATTAAAAAATCAAAGTATTATTTAATTCTGCCTGTCAAATTTTGTACAATACATATAACATTATTAAATTGTAGAATAAAATTTCTCTTTTAAATAGGCTGTTGTATTATCGTAATTATTATATTATGCGGCAGTTGACCTTTTAATAACTTCCTAAACATTATTTATTTTATGTAAAAATTGACTTTGATATTTTGGAAATAAAAAGTTATACTTGAAGTAGGGAATTTTTTGTATTAATGCAAATTATTTTAACCTCAAACAAAATAATATTATGACAGCACATCTAGCTCTGATTGGTCTTTATCAATTTATCAATGACGTGTAAGCACTGTATTGGCTTATTTAATTATAGTTTAATTGTTTAATTATCATATGAATAGCATTTTATGGATTAATATTATTTGTTTAAAATTTCAAATTCTTTTACAACAATTTTATCCTTACGTCGATGCAAAATCATTCGACAATTAATACCTACCTACTGTCTTAATTCTAGCTATTTTATACTTAGGTAGTTGCTTCATATTTAACAAAATTTAGTATAAATTGTCATTTAAGTGGACAATTATTTTAATGAGACAGTATACTTTTTGTAGAAATAATTGTTTTTATAGGTAGCTACATTTCTTTTTATTGGAAGTCTGTAAAAAACCTTTGGATACAAAACAAATAAACTGAAAATAATGACACAAAAAATTATTGACATTTATAAGCATAAGAGATATAAATGGCTTTTTACTTGAACTCTTGATAGGTACAAAATAAAATTTATGACATTCTTGGATTATTAATCATTTTAATATACTACTTCAATTTTCTGAAAGACTTAACCCTTTAATTATTAATGCATTCATCAAATTTTAGACATTTCCAAAGAATATTAGTCGAACTTTTTTCGTAGAGCAGCAATAGACTTGTTTAGTGTGACGTCACTTTCTGGTTCCAAACAAGAAAATGGCCACTCGTTGCTAAGGTAGTTGCTATGCTAGTTGATAAAACAGTTTGGTTTGACAATCAAAAATCATTTATAAAATAATTTATTACCGAACTAAACTTTATTACGTGTTTTAAGCCACTTTAAAACAATTAAATCTCAAAATAAATTTAAAGACGCAGTTATTGTCAAACGGCAAACGTCAAACCAGTCTGTTTTACCGACTTGCATAGCAACGGTCTTAGCAACGAACCAGTTTGGAACCAGTGTGACGTAACCGCTAAACAAGTCTATTATCCACCACCTTAAGAGCCTATTGCATGGCAATAATACGCATTGAAAAACGAGTAATTTTTGTGAGGATCTCAATCTAATATTGTTATACGTATGATGTTGAATTTTTGTATGTAGATTAAGGAAGAATACTAAAAGTGCGGCATTTTTAAAATCTATAATTAATGTAATTAGTTTGGCTTTAATAACAGCGAAATTCGGCGAAAATTGTATAAGTTTAGATATAATTTATGGCAATTCTGTTGATAAAATTATAGTTTTATTGTTTTTCCGACCTTTTTACATCTATGTTCTACTCATTTTGTCTTTAAACTCAATGATAACTTTTATAGTTTATTCATGAGATCCTCACGAAATTCTAGTGTTTAATTTCGTTTTATCTCTAATTGTTGTCGGAACAATATATAGTTTGAATTTTTCAATTCAACAATGCTTTGTCGTTACTAATGTAAAATTTCAGATTTTTATTTTGAGCAATATAGCCAGAATCGTGAATTCTGATTCTTATTGCACTCAAGAAGTATAGCCCCTTAATAAAGAAAAACTTTTATTACGTTTTACTTTTTATAGCACCTATTTTCTGTAAGCAAAGGCAACTAATTTAATTTAAATGTTAATAATTTATGTCTATGAAACAAGCTGAAAGACACAGCTTCTAATTAAAATGTTGTTTTAAATCAAATAAAATTTAACAGTTAAAATGGTATATTATTATTAAGTTTACAACTGAAATTCTATAATTCTATTGCAAAAACTATCTTGAGGTGCAAATTTAAAACGAACAACAGGATCATTTCAGTTTTAAATTTTGACAGTATATATTTTTAAAATATTGTTGCACGTACGTACGTACGTCTGTCCGTACGTACAGACGTCACGACGAAACTAGTCATAATGGATTCAGAAAAGATCAAAATTGATATTTCCATCAAAATCTGAGAACCAAAATTTTTCGCGATTACAATACTTCCTTTACTCCGTACAAGGAAGTAAAAATTATTCGGACAGAATAATATTGTAGATATAGGTAAGAATTCTCCGTATTTATTGAATTTATATCAAACGCAAATGTATAATTAACATAAATACTAAAAAGAATATAAATGAAGAAGGAATATGAAATTTCTACATTATAATGATGTTGATTTTGCAACAAGTAAACCTATTACAAATAACTTTTATATCTATTGAAAAATACGCTGTATAAAATCCTCTATTACTTTTATTTTTAGACAAAGAAAGTATCTTTCATCTGTTCAACATTTCATTTGTTCAACATGCAATTTGGATGTCAATAGCAAAATGTTTGCATTTTGATACAAATAAACAAGACAATATCAAACCAATTGTTTCGTTGGTTTTTGTTGCGTTGCAGCTAAAAATCAAACAATAAAAGACTACAAAAGCATAAAACCTGAATAACAGAGGCTACAGAGAGTTCAGCTTTCAAATTGCAAAAGTTTTTGATTGTGGCTGTTGCAGTTAATTGTTTGGATAATGTTATAAGTACTAATAATCTAATTACTGTTGTTTTAGATACATTTTATTTTGCTAAAATGTGCAATTATATTGAAATAATAAAGCGTGAAGACAAAACTTATCCTTGTATTTTAGATGACCGCTATAATTAGTTTTTATCTTCCGCTTACCTGTAAAGGAAGGTATTGGAATCAAGCAAAAAATCGGGTAGTGAGTTTTTAGTGGATGAGCACGAATTAGGGTCCTTACAACTCATTTTTGATAGTTTCCCGATGATGTCTGTATGTATATGTGTGTGCGTGTGTGTGTATGTGTGTGGTCCGGGCCGATGCCGTGTGTCGGATAACTCAAATACGAATTACCCAAAAATTTTGATATTTGGTATTTTACAATTGTATACGAATAGGAAGAGCTCATTAGATTTTGGTACAAATATCTTCACGGAAAGTGATATTTCTTGAAGACTGAAAAGATTAAGTGTCAAAAATTTCTATAAATTTGGATAAATATAGTATTTATTTGTAATAAGAATAAGAGGAAAAGTTATTTGCAATTTACGTTATAAAAAATTGTCTTTATCTGGTAGCATTAAAGAACTGAAGTAAAATTTAAAAAATAAATTTATCAAATAAAACGTTGAAATCTTGTAATCCATGTTCGGTTGATTTTTGTTTCTGCATAAAAAATATTGACAGGATTGACAGATGAGACGGGTGACAAGTTGGCATACTAGCACTATATAAGTCATAAGTAAGCTATTAAATGTAGTAACTGAACGGAGGATTGCTTCAACACAGAAGAGTTTTCGTTCGAATGAATCTTTTGATTCAGGTGATACTAATTTCTGTGTTTGAATATTTTAGATTTTTATTTGTATATTTTCAATGGGCACCGGATTGTACGTATACATTTCTGTTTAAAGTCTAGATATGGCGGAAGGTTGTGTTATGGCCACGTCAGATTATTTTTTTTCGTGAATATCTTTAATTGTTAATATCTTGTACAAAAACTGCGAACTAAGTTCTTTATTATAATATAGTAATTATTTTATTAGGATAATAATTGCAATCAAATTTCCATGTTTTAGTTCGAAAAAAAAAAACACTCATACAATATTTTTTGCAACTTTGTAATCAATAAGAACGGTAGAAATATTTCCGTGTTGAAGTCAGGCATACTTACCTACAAAAAATCGTATTTTAGAAACTTCTTTCGCTACATGTATTTTAAATTTTAGAATCTGCAAATTGGTATCCAAAATATTAATAGTATTATTACATTTTGTTTAGGTATGAGATCGTTTGTTGCGAATTTATCTCGCAAAATTTATCAAAATTTTGTTACAATAAATAGCTCTTAATTATTTTCTCAATGTTTTTCAGTAAATCAGTAGGCAACATTTCGTATAGTGTTTCGGAAAGTCGAAACCTAGACCAAGATTGGCTTAGTTTTGGTATTGGTCTCGAAAAGTCTAGAATTACTAATATGTCTTGGTCTTGCCTTAGTCTTGAACACTTTAGTCGTGGTCTTGTCCATTTAGTCCTGGTCTTGAATGAAGAGTCTTGTTAAAATATTAATTATTTTAACTACTTATCATTATAAAATCTACTAAATTTAGATTAAACTTATAATTTCAGCAATATTCCTTTTGAAATAATTAAAAATACGATATGTCACCAATCAGCAACAGTTTATTTAATTGCGAACAGTTATTACACTTTTGTAAAATAATTACTTTAACCTTTAATTATTTATTTTGAAGTACCTACCTACATTTTAAAATTAGATACTGTACTAATATAAAATACTAGATAACCAGATACTATAAAAGCTAAGTATCAAAATAATTTTTTATATTGACTTAATTTTTGAAATAAATTATATTATTGTTTTTATCAATAAACGGAAAACGAATCAAGACCCTTGTAAGACTCTTGTTCAAGAGTTTTGGTCTTGATCATCTTGAGTCTTGGTTTTGATTTTTAATTCTAGTCTTATCTCGAGTATTGGGCTTAAATTTGACCAATACCAAAACTAATCTTGGTATTGTACGAAGCACTAATCTCGTAAAAACCAGAAATTTTTCGTGTTCTACTCGGGGCCGATATGAAATTGAAATACGGAACAATTAATCTTCATAAATTCGTGGCTATTTTTATGTAATAAAAATCCCAAAACCGCCATTTTTAATACGTCAAATAATATCCCTGATGCTTCGCTGGGTCTTTTGTGCGTCGTGCGGCATATTCCATGGTTGCAATTCGAATTCGTGAGATTAAATGATTAAATTCCTCTCATTGTACATACACCACTAGGTTCAATATTCCTGCGCTTTTACGATCTACTTCTCTTACTGCTTCGTACCTTTGTTACGTCTGCCGAAAATCAGATGTAATTGAAACTGCTGCACGAATGCAGGGAAATAATAGGTTCGATTCTAACGAGTTTTATTTTTTTTGTGCTGAACGAACGCACAGTGTTAAAATTTAACCGTTTATCAAATGAACCGTTTTAATTGAACTGCTTTCTAAGGTACAATTTTATTAAATGTATGCAGTTAGCAAAAGTCAAACGATATTAAGAAGGTTGAGCGAATAGAGCTTTTATATTTTGTTTTAAAGCTGAACGAACGCACAGTGTCTAAAATTTAACCGATTAGGAAATGAACCGTTTTAATTTAACTGCTTTCTAAGGTTCTATTTTATGAAATGAATGTAGTAATCGTGAATCAAACGATATTTAGAAATTAGCTTCTGGTAGGTTGTATACTCGTATTCATAAGTTCAAATAAATCCGATATTGGTAATGAGATGTAAGTAAATTGGCATTGTCGGTACGGTATTGTTATGGAAATGGAAATATAATAATAAGCATAAAGCCTCATTTCCACCGACTGTTTTAGTGCTTAATCTTAAGAGCATCCTGTACAGGAAGAATGTACACGTTAAAGCATTTTACACTCATACACCTCATCGACACATGGTTGCACATTTTAACAAAAACAAATTTTTATATGGTAGATAAGGGATAAAACTTCGTTCTATAGTGAAAATTATTTTTTTTCAGCACGTTCAACGGTCGAAATTACTTACTTTTAACCGCTTGCAGGCGTTTAGAAGCACCTACAGATTTTTCTTTATATTTCGCAGAACATGATATTTTAAACTTGAATCATGTAGTTTAAAGTTTAATCTACGTTGGGGTAGTGTTACTTTTAGAAAAAACTTTCTGATTTCGAGAAAATTAGAGGTAAAAAATGTGAATTTTTGTAGTTTTCTTTATTTTATAAACTAAAACTTCGGTACAAAACAGAAAAAATGGCACTAATAGAACGAAGTTTTATCCTTTATCTACCATATAAAAATTTGTTTTTGTTAAAATGTGCAACCATGTGTCGATGAGGTGTATGCGTGTAAAGTGCTTTTTACATGTATATTCTTCCTGTACAGAATGCTCTTAATAATAAATAGGAATGCCTGGTTTTCTGATCACGCCATAACTTGAGAATGACTTGACCGATTTGAATATTTCTTTTTTTGTTTTGTTCGCTTTAATACAGGGGTGGTTTTTTAAAAAAATTGAGAAAACCCAAAAGAATAGCTGAAAACAGTAATATTATTACTTAAAATAGTGAGGTTTGAATCAGGGAGCCTAATCCGGCCGCTGGACATTCTATCTTCAGTAGATATGCAAGGCCTCAGCCCTTCACTAATTTGACAGCTAGCTCTCCGTCTAAGATATAAGTTCAAGTTTTTCAACATACAAGTAGGTATAGTCCACGCAGACATCAAGTATAACTAATAATCGTTATATTCTTATTTGCATTCACACAATGCCCAAAACCGCAATCGTTTAAGATTAGCCCGCAGATAAGAAATATAGTCGAACAGTTCAGTATTTGCCATATTTATTAACCCGAGTATATATTTTACCCCCAGTGTTCCACTGGTAGAGTAAGAGTTTTTCGAAGCTTATTACCAGGGTTGTATTGTATGCTCTGGCGCATCTCAGGCTTGTGGTTTCGACCATTGTGTGTCTGCAATAACCTCCTAATAAACGCTAATGATTATTAGGTAGTTGAAATAAAATTTTGTACTATAATATAACTCATTATGACACGCTTTTTGGTATTGTCATATTTACATTGCATTATGAAATTAGGTAAAGTTTAAATGCAGAACTTATTTACGATACACTTGTTAGTATTGTAATATTGATATTACGTTATTAAATTAGATAAAGTTTACGTTTCCGGCAATATCCAATATAGACCTTCTAAATTGGTGTCTGTTCATTAAAATCAAAACAAAAATGCATGGTTTAAGAAATTCTGAAATTCAAAGATTCTGTAACCGGTAACCGTTTTCAAAATTAATTTATTTTCACTAATGACACAAAATCTGCCATGCATGAAAGATTCCATTCACATAAAAGATACAAAACAAATTCACTGACTTCAAACTTAATACAAAATAAAACATGGCATATACTACTCGGAGAGTTATATAATTTAAAAGAAACTTCTCAGATCTTGTTATAGAATAAATTGCGTTTCTTTATATTCAAGACGCATTGAAGAGAAGGAACAACCCACCACCCGTTAAGTTCTAGACTCAGACAACTTGAGAATAATGACGTCATATACACTCGGCTCGTCATAACTGTGTTCTATTTTCCCATTTGACTGGTGCTGATATGATAAAGGCGGGTTTACATTGGTCGTGTAAATGGGTTAGTTACTAGTACTATTAGCTCGCCAGACCTCTACTCATCCAATGTAGTCAACAGAAGCTAGTACCAGTACTAGTACTAGTACAAGTAGTTGGGGTAGTGAAGTAACTAACCTCCCGGGTTAGCTACTCACCTACTATCCTTCCCCTTCCACATACATTCTGCACTATCCACTACACTCATCTCTGCACTATACCAATGTAAACAGTCACTAGTGATTAGGAATACTAGTGTGTTTTGACGTCTCATTTTAAAGATAATTGTTTTATAGTTAAATTCGGTATTTTTACTTAATTAAAATGAAAAAGTGGTCTTAAACGGAGACAATAAAGTTTGTAGAACTATATCGTGATCATGAGTGTTTGTGGGATGTAGATAAATTTTGTTATCTTTACTTTATTTCATTTAATAATAGATTTTGTACGAGATGATATACAACCACGAAAAGAATTCATTTTGTCACCTACAGAACAACTTGTACTGGTACTAGAACTATAGCTAGTCGTCTAAATTGTATTTCTGGTGTAAAAACCTACTAGCCTAGCGCTTAGTTGAATATACTAGTATAGTCCGCTACTTGTACCAGTAACTGTCTCAGTTACTCCTCCACTGTAAACGCGCCTTAATAACAGGTGCAGATGCGGCTAGATGTTATAAGTTGTGAGGTTATGACGTTGTTTGTGCAATATTGTGTTTTGTTTTTGTTAATGCAGTTCTGTTTATTTTCTTGACATTCAAATGGTTTTGTTCTGTTTGTGCTGTTGTTGAAATAAATGAAGGTAGAAGGAAGAAAATATGACAAGTTTCTAATCTTAATCTCGTAATAGAAAAGCAGAACAATTGATTTTTTGTAATATGAAATGAAATTATAAACGTACAGGGTGTTTCTGTACTTATAGATCAAACTTTAAGGGTAATATGTAACACGTTTTACTGATAACGGAACAAAAAGAATTTTCAAAAATTCGCAAAATTAAGGGTGGTTTACTTAAAGGAAACATGTTGAGCACCACTGGTTTCATAGCACTTTGTGTTGTTTTATTCAAATATTAACAATGCACGTAATTATATAATCAAAATATTGTGTAATGAACAAATTCTTTTCTTTCACAGTAATGAAACCAGTGGCAGTCAACAAGTTTTCTTTAAGTAAACCACCCTTAATTTTTCGTATTTTTGAAAATTTCTTTTTGTTCGTTATCAGTAGAACGTGTTAGGTACATAAATATACCTTTGGAGTTTGATCCATAAGTACAGAAACGCACCCTGTATAAATCATAAATTTAATGTTTATTTATTGAAAAAGAAGAGTTCTTTTAAATCTGCGCATCCTAATCATTACAAACAAACCGAATAGAAAAGTAAGTAATTCAGTTTTTCATAATGTGCTTATAGTAATAGCAACTATAAACATTATAGAAATATATTGCTAAACATATAATTTCGTTTTTTATCGAACTTAAAAGAAGATTGACATTGATCAATGCACGAGTGCATATTCGTTAAGAAAATCGCAATGACACCTCCGCTCTATTTTTGAATTCTTTTTACAATAGAAACTTGAAATATTTACTAAATTTGTATTTAACATTAATAAATATGTATTATTAATCTTATTAATTGCTTATTTGTACTCAAAATAACAATTTAACCAATTTTTAATTTAATTTCAATGTTACAGATTACGGTTTCCGCTTATTAATTTCAGTTTAATAACTCAAGCTACTAGTAATTTTTTTTGGAGTGTCTAACGCCACACAGCGTGAACGAGCGTGAATCAAGAAAACGGAGTTCTGTTGGACTCAAGAAGGGTTTTGTTAGCATAGATTAGTTTGTCAAAAAAACGGATTTCTGTTGGACTCAAGTAGGGATTTGTTAGCATAGATTAGTTTATGTCAAGAAAACGGAGTTCTGTTGGACTCAAGAAGGGTTTTGTTAGCATAGATTATTTTATGTCATAAAAACGGATTTCTGTTGGACTCAAGAAGGGTTTTGTTAGCATAGATTAGTTTATGTCAAAAAACGGTTCACGCTAGGTTCACGCTCGTTCACGCTAGGTTCACGCTGTGTGGCGTTAGCCCATGCCTTTTTTTATATAACTATGGTTACTATTATTGTAAACAATTCATCCATTGGCTGTTATTTGTGTCATGCGATTTTCCATAAAATATTTTTTGTAATGCATGCAGAATTTTTTCAAGTAATTTCTTCTATTTACTTGTTTAATATTTACTTGTTACATATTTCTGGTTTAATATGTAATACATAGCTCATCAAAGTTGCCTTTAAAAAATTATAACATTCCAAATGATCCTACAGGAGTAATTGTGATATACCTAACCTACTACCTTTATTTTTATCAATTTGTTATATGGCTGATGATCCAATTTTGTTTTATTTTTAGTTGGACAAACTTTCATTATTCCAAAGTATTTTCTTAACATAATAATTAAGCACAAGATAAAGAAACAAGATCCCCATCGCAAGAAATTGAGGTCACCTCTGTCATTACGTCCGCTATCTTCTAAACAAACACCCTTCTAAATCGTTCTTTCGTCCCCGCGGTAAAAAGTTTGTGCATCGCAGGTATAGCACTTCCGCTCCGAGTGATAAAACCCACCAAAAACAAGTAGTGAAACGGCTGAAAAGACAGGTTTACACCCGCCTACATTTGTAAACGACACTATTCACTACGTTTCTAGGTTATGTAGTATTATGGAGGAAGGAATATTCTTCTTTCTTCCGTGTGACGTGAATCGCTAGGAATGGACAGCTCGGGAATGGAAACTTACCGGTTACGTGGTCTGGTTTTGTAGGTTCATGTTTAGCGGTAAAGATAACGTGAGAATGAATATGGAAATTTACTTGTTAAAAATAATGTTCGTGGTATTCCAGATAGTATTCATATCAGTAGTACATTAAAATTTTATGTTATTTCATCTTCCCACTCATTTAGTTTATGATTAACAAATAAACTTTTAAAAAATTAATCGATGGTAAATAATCCAAGTAATGTAGGTATAATTTCCCTAACTATCTTTACATACTCCAACTTCATTATGTTTTTTTTTTAGAACTTAAATTCTCTTTAAAATTCAAATTCATTTTCAAGTTACAAGTTTATACTTTAATGCATATATCTTAAATTTGTTCAATGATTTTAATATTTTTAAAATACTAATAATTAGTTTAGGCTACAGTTAGAAAACAAACAGTAAATAATTGTAGTTATTATTGTTTTAAAAAAAGTCTGCAAATAAACAATATCAAAACGAAAAAAATTTAATTAACCTTTTGGACGAAAGATGTTCTGGAAGTTCCTTTTGTTTCGTAATCAAACATTCTCCTTAATTAAAACAAGTAGTAGATACCTAGAGTTGGTATATACAGAAATATGAATATAAAATGTACCCAGAAAGTGTGGATAGATATAAAATTATTAATGAATTCTTTTCCACACTGTTCTTAAACTTTATTAGCTTTTAATTTCTCCATTTCCTTAATGTTATACATAGGGTCAAGACGAACCTCTAATTTCTACCTTAAGGGTCTCGTCTCCTTAACAAAATATTTCGTGTTTAGAGGTGTAGCAGTTTCTGCTTTACTCATGGCATATTATAAATTTGAAGGTAAAACAGGTACTAGATGTTTGTGAAAGGATTAATCTAGGTTTATGCCCAGTTATAGTTCTGAAAAAACCTTTGGAATCCATATAAAAAAATTATAAATACTGTGTTTTAATAATTTTTTACATACTTTATCTTATTATTTATAGATTTTTTAGAAAATGTAACTCGGCATAAACCTAGTTGCATTCTTCGTCTCTGTAAATACATTTATGAAGTTTAGCTTTATGTATCAAACTTCGTGGGTATTTTAGAAATTGCTAGATTGCTTTTACGTACTTTTGCGAGCGTTTCTATGCATTTAACATAGAACAAACGTGGTGTTGAGCTACGTGGAGTCGATACCCTTAAAGCAAACATCAAACATTTCTAGTGATGCCTCCGACACGAGAAATTTCTCGTCTCATTCTCGTTTCGTCTCGAAATTACGAGATAACTGACGAGACCAAAAAATTTCTTCTTTCGGATTTTCGAGACGAGACGAAAAATTGATATTTTTCTCTTCAAAATTGTAAAAACATTATTTATTTTACTTTGTTCGACTATTTTTTAATGTTGATATAAATATTTTCATTTCTATAACAGAAATTGTGTGCAAATTGAACAGAAATGTACAAAACAAGTTCCTAAAAATTCACTTTTAGCCGAGAAATTTCTCTCGTCTCGAAAATTTGAGGCATGACGAGAATTGACTATTTCTCGTCTCGTCTCACGGCATCACTAAACATTTCTATCCTGATACACTTAATTTACCTCGTCCATATTTTTGCAAGTAGTTATTATAGTATATTAAAGAACAAGTTTTATAAGACATAATTTTTTCGCACGTGTTCAAATTTAGTAAAACGAGCCCTCGGGCGAGTTAACTAAAGAACAAGTGTGAAAAAAGTCTTATAAAATGAGTTCTTTATTCTATTTTTTCTATTTGGTGTCTTTTTATTATTAAAATTTAAATTATACTGCCACAATATACACAAGTCGATTTAGGGAAATTTATGTGTGTAACGTTTTGGTTGGTGATATTAATATTGCCATTTATTTAACTGTCACTGAACTATTCTAGGTGATCTGATAAGTACAGATATTATAAAAAATATTGAACTTATATGTTTTCAATTTCTGGGTTCATTAATTTTATTGAATAAAAAGTAATTAATTAAGCAAAACATATTTAGAGGTTATACTGAAATTTGTCAATTCTGAAGTTTGACGTTTTACAATTGAAATAAATGTCATCTGATACTGATCTGATACTAGCAATACCAACCTTCTATAAAAATATGTTGCGTGTCACAAAGTGAGCTCTAGCGACATTCAGTTGCGTTTCACAAAGTTAACTTTGTGAACGCTAAATGGAAAAACTTAGGAGGAATTGAATTACTGCCATTTTCTAGTTATATCCATGTTTGCCACCAATGATGCATAATTTGTTGTATATTGCAGTTGCTCATTCGTTGCATAATTAATTAATACCTAGCAAAATGTGTTTCATATTTAACAACTCATTAACCTACCACGGAATTAAATGATTATAATATTAATATCATCACGTTTCTCTCGAATAAACCTATAACTATTTACAATGCAATTCTGATTAAATTAGCGTGTAATAATGAATACGAATATGAACAATGCTCCGATATTTTGATAAGCGGTTAATGTAAATTCTGTCAGAACGTAAAATGTGATGAATAATAATGTTAATTTAATAAAATATAATCGGCAGAAATTGAAATGAAGCTAGTGAGCTAGATGATTTTAGTAGTTAAGGGTCTCGTCTCCGTAACAAAATATTGCGTGTTTAGAGATGTAGCAGTTTCTGCTTTACTCATTGCATATTAAAAATTTGAAGGAAAACAAGGTACTAGATTTTTGTGAAAGAATTAATCTAGGATTATGCCCAGTTAGAATTCTGAAAAAATCTTTGAAATCCATATAAAAAATTAATGAAAAAGTGTGTTTTAGGCAATTTTTTAGATGCTTTTTCTTATTATTAAGAGATTTATTAGAAAATGTAACTCGGCATAATCCTAGTTGCATTCTTCGTCTGTGAATAAATTTATGAAATTTAGCTTTATCTATAAAAGTTCGTGAGCATTGTAGAAATTGCTAGACTGCTTTTCCGTATTTTTAGCGAGCGTTTCTATGCATTAACATAGGACAAACGCGGTGTCGATACCTTTAATGTATCAAATGCGGTTGGTGATTATTAAGCGTTAAACGTTGATACGGATAGCGGGTAATTGTATTGGAAATTAGGGAGGATTGAGCAAATGATATTTGGGGTATTATGTCTACGAACTAATAGGACAAATTTGGAGCTCTAACCAGGGTCAGAAACATGAAAAAGGGGCAAGAAGGGTTTCTTGGGTGTAAGACAACAAATAAGGATTCAGAAACCGGAGAATAACTAAAGTAAAAAGTAATTTAAGAAAAAATCTGTTGTGACCACCACAGTACTTCCCTGGCCATAAACTTTAAACCTTGGTTTCGTAAAAGTGTTTTTACTTCCTTGTACGGAGTAATAAGGAAGTATTGTAATCGCGAAAAATTTCGGTTCTCAGATTTTGACGGAAATATCCGTTTTGACCGTTTCTGAATCCATTATGACTAGTTTCGTTGTGACGTCTGTACGTACGGACGGACGGACGTACGGACGGACGGACGTACGGACGGACGGACGTACGGACGGACGTATGTATGTCGGATAACTCAAAAACGTTTAGACGTAGAAAGTTGAAATTTTGTATTTAGGACTGTTATAGCATCTAGTTGTGCACCTTCTATTTTTTGTTTTAATCTACAAACCGGAAGTAGTACTTTTTTCAAATATTTCGTTAAATATTTAATTTAAGACAAATTTTTTTATTTTAAATGAAAGATTATGTGATTATTACCTACAATCGGTATTTTATAAATATTTTTGTATCTGGTATCATTTAAGAATAATTAAAATATGTATTTATAATTTAGTATTTCGGTATCTTGTAGTCCATGATCGATTAACATTTGTTACTACGTAAAATATAAATGATTATGACATGACAGTGACATTAGTAATATATGCTTTATATCTTCTTCTGCAGTTTAAATAAAATGAATAAATATAATTTGTGAGTATAGGAGCAGTAGTAGTAGTACTTATATATTAATATATTTGTATAATAAGTTAAAAGAATAAAGTAGGTATGGCGGGAGGTCTTGTGGTGGCCACGTCATATTTTTTATATTATTCTACATTTTAGTTATTACGAAAAGTATTAACAGTTAAATAGGCGTACAAAGAAGTCATGTTTTGTCCACGTTAGATTTTTTTATTATTATTTTACGGCCAGTGGTTAGCTCAGCGGTAGAGAACCGATTCACAGCAACTGACAATAATACCACTGGATTCCACTAATATGAGTTACATCTATCATTCTGTAATTGTGAGTTAATCCTGCAAAATGATCCCCATCAAAAATAAAAAAATCTTTTGTGGCCAGCACAAAAGCCCGCCATACTTACATTATTCTTTTTACTTATTATACAAACGATATTTTACTATTGTCACTGTTACTGCCATGTCATCATTTACAAGGTACCGAAATACTTAATTATAATTACATACTTTAATTATTCTTAAATGATACCAGATATAAAAAATTATAAAATACCGATTGTAGGTAATAATCACATAGGTAGGTAATTTTTTATTTAAAGTTAAAAAATTGTCTTAAATTAAGTAATTATGTATCGCAATATTTAAAAAAATTACTACTTCCGGTTTGTAGATTGAAACCAAAAATATAATGGTTTATTAAGATTTGTATTCAAACCTTAAATATAAAATTAGAAATTTTAATGTTTGATATTATCGTTATCGTCAACGAAAAAATTGTAACACATGGCTTAACATCTCGAAAACGTTAAATTTGTACTTTTGGGACCCTAAAACGTACTTATGCATCAAAAACTCACACTAGAAAATTTTGACCCATCACAATACTTCCCTTATAGAATATGAGGCAGGAGGTAAAAATAAAATAAATAAATAAAATTACAGTATATCTGAATATGCAGCTTTAAGATTATTTAAATAAATAATGAAAACCAAGCTTAGTTCTTTATTTATTTGAGTATACCTAGGAGAATAAAGTATGAAAACAAATAAAGTTATTTTCATTTAATTCTATAGGTAACGATGGCGTCCTCTAGAGGGCAGGGACGTTTGGGAGATGTGTTCATTTTGCGGGAACTGAAGTATCTTACGCCATTAGTCACATTACACGGACCTGAAGGTTCTATCGCATAACCCTGAAAAGTGAAAACCAGAGACATTGAGGGATGTACGGGGAATGTTACATAGATATCTTTGGTCAGAAGTTGTTGTTGATGTTTTTGTTTACAATAATCTCAGGCACAAACTTACAGACCTGCTGTGTAGCAACTTCATCTACATCGCAATTTGACTAATGTCGCGATATCACTTTTGCGATTGACCAGCGCTGAAACTGATATACATTACAATGTTATACAGTAAATGTGGTCCCTTTGGGTTTAAATGTAACCTCACATGGACGTAACATATTCACTGGATTTGATCGTGTTTTACTCTAAATAACATAAAATTTAAAAGTAACAAAACACGAAATAATATAATTTAAATTAAAACTGAAGGTAGATACGTACCGAAATGGATTCGGATATTTATTTTGGAATTGTAATGTTAATCGTATATGATTATTACCTACAATCGGTATTTTATAAATTTTTCTGTATCTGATATCATTTAAGAATAATAATTTAAGTACATACCACGATATTACTTACTTGAATATTACATTTCACAGATATGACAGATAATTAACATATTTTGTTATCATATCCAACCCGCCATACATGTGGAACGAATAGGTCCGCATTTTTTTGCTAAGTGCACTCACCGTATTTGTATTTTGCATATAATTTAGTATTTCGGTATCTTTATAGTCAATGATTGTTTATCATTTGTTACTACGTAAAATTTAAATGATTATGACATGAGAGTGACAGTGATAATAGTAGATTATCGTTTATATTTTCTTCTGCAGTTTAAATAAAATGACTAAAATATATTTGTGTTTAGTAGTAGTAGTAGTAGTACTTATAATATTAATATATTTGTATGATAAGTAAAAAGAATAAAGTAAGTATGGCGAGAGCTCTTGTGTTGGCCATATCATATTTTTTTAAAATGTACATAAAATAAGCTTTATAACGATACCATAATATCATAGTAGTTCTACTCTAACCATTTCAAAATGGCGGCGTGTGCTTTATTTTCCAATAACCCGACTAAGCCACAGCAACGCGTGGCCGGGTACAGCTAGTAAACAATAAAATATCTAAAATGAAGTCTATTTAAATTGAATAATATCTTTAAATTGTTCGACCATTTGGTTCTAGGTCGAAGTAAAAAGTATCTTCCAATTAATATCTTTAGGATAATACTTTTTGACATTACCTCCACTAGGATATATTCTTCTAAGATAATATCCAACAAATAATAGGAGATCAAACGAAGATTATTAAATAAAGTAGCTCGAGTCTCAAAGGCGGGACGGTATTCAAAATAACAAAATGTTTCTAAAATTCAGAAACATGAAACAATCCTTGTGTGAACAGAGCTTAAGGCGCTACACTTGTGTCAAAAATATAGTGAAAAAGGGAGCTTGCTATATTACAAACTGAGCTCTTGTTAGTACACCTAGACTGTTCATATTTTATATATAAGAAATTATATTTTTGAAATACTTAATGGTATTTTAGTAATAAATTAGTAAAAATACTCAATTTGGCTGATTTTTTACTATTTTTTGTTCTCAGATGTGTAATTTTTTTGACAAAAATATTTTCTTAGCACTTTCACGAACAATGCAAGGAATCGACTATTTAAAACAAAATTAATAAATATGCAATAATAAGGCCGTAGTTTGTAATATTAAAATGCATAATTTAATTCTTATTTTCTCTAATTGTTGTCGCAACAATGTATTGTATGAATTTTTCGATCAAATAATGCTTCGTAATTACGTATGGTAAATTACAGATTTTTATTTTGACCAATATAGCCAGAATCGTGAATTTTGATTCTATTGCAGCAATATTGCTTTCAACAATAGAGCCTTAACGATCGAGACAGTTGTTGAAAAATTAAAATCCCAATTACCTACCTATGTATTTATTACCACTGAACGCAGCAGCGTTGATAATCAATATTGTCTAAGTAAATGCAGATTGTGCTATCAATGCCAATGTGGGTGCAACTAACCATAGAAGCGATTAGTTGATATCATGAACATAATTCATATGATGATTTTGCCTGGAGGAGTACAGGATACATGACATACGTGCCAGTGTTATGCATGTAAATAAAGCATGACGTTAATCGCGACGGAGCAAACTTAATTATCATAATTATGTTTTCCTTGTTTTCATGTTTCAATGTGTGCATGTTAATATTTTAAGCTGCCTGGAAATTTACTGGACTACGTTTAGGCCAAGCTGTAGAGCATTTTTGCTTGACATAAAGACTAGTAGCAAACCGATTGTGCGATGATATAAAAGATAATAAGCAGATGAATAGGTATGTGTTTTTCACTCGAGTTTCCGGTCCATTTGTTAGTTATTAACAATTTATTGCAAAAAAACGCGATTTTTGTCTTTTTTTGCTTGTAACTTTGAAACTAATGGAGCAATCGGAATGCCCCAATGAAATGATAAAGAACATTATAATCCCTACTTTATCTCAAAATTTTAGCACTCCAACTCAAAAAATGACGGAGCTATGAATTTTCGAAAAAACGCCTAATTTTCCGGTTTTTCCTAAATTTTTCAGGATCTAATTATCCGATTGAGACGTCCGACCTCTCATTTTGTAGATATTTTAATTCTCTACAAATCATTTCATTGGGGCATTCCGATTGCTCCATTAGTTTCAAAGTTACAAGCAAAAATAGACAAAAATCGCGTTTTTTTTGCAATAAATTGTTAATAACTAACAAATGGACCGGAAACTCGAGTGAAGAACACATACCTATACATTTGTTAGTTATTAACAATTTATTGCAAAAAAACGCGATTTTTGTCTTTTTTTGCTTGTAACTTTGAAACTAATGGAGCAATCGGAATGCCCCAATGAAATGATAAAGAACATTATAATCCCTACTTTATCTCAAAATTTTAGCACTCCAACTCAAAAAATGACGGAGCTATGAATTTTCGAAAAAACGCCTAATTTTCCGGTTTTTCCTAAATTTTTCAGGATCTAATTATCCGATTGAGACGTCCGACCTCTCATTTTGTAGATATTTTAATTCTCTACAAATCATTTCATTGGGGCATTCCGATTGCTCCATTAGTTTCAAAGTTACAAGCAAAAATAGACAAAAATCGCGTTTTTTTTGCAATAAATTATTAATAACTAACAAATGGACCGGAAACTCGAGTGAAGAACACATACCTATACATTTGCTTATTATCTTTTATATCATCGCACACTCGGTTTGCTACTAGTATTTATATCACGAGAACGCTGCTTTAAATCCCTATAGCTTGGCTTAGTTGTATCTGGACGCGAGAAGCAACAGACCGTTTAATAGTTATTTATATTTATCTAGGCTGTAAAGAAGAATTTTTTTAATACGAATGTGTTATGTTATATTAGTCGTTAGACAAGAAAAATAACCACGTGTGTAATAAATAGTTATTTGTCCAACTAGAGAGGAAAGCGCTTCTTTTTCCCACTCGAGCTCGAAGTTTGTGTCACGAGCGAAGCGAGTGAGGCAATCGAGCAAGAGTGGAAAAGGAGCTTTCCTCTCGTGTTAGACACAACATTTTTTTCACGACATATTTAAAAAGTTTTCATTAGTAGGCAGATAAATCAAAATTGTAATAAATTTGTAGAATTTTTAACATCTTGTAATTGGAAAATAGTGCTAGATAGAAATAACATTTTGAATACAAATTGCAGATAGTAAAATTTAGTATACATTGTTATTAAAAAAAAATCCAGATCTCCAAGATACTACCACTTCCGGTTGCACGATCAACACCAAAAACCAATCAGATGTAATCTAGGGTGTCATAATATTATGTACAAACCTTCAAAAAAAAATATTCAGTGATAATTGAGTTATCGATACATCTATCTAGACACAGACATCATCGCGAAATTATCAAAATCGTTTTCTAGGGACCTCAAAACGTGCTTCTCCATTGAAATTTTAGCATGATTACAATACTTCTCTTACCAGATATGACTGGCAAGAGGTAAAAACATTTTAGATGAATTTGTCGCTACTGGGAAATAATTTTTAAACAGAAAAATACGTGTCTCTTTTATTGAAAACTGTATATTATAGGATATCCTTGAGACGGCAGGCGTTTAAAACAAGGACAATTTTTACTGGGTCACAGCAGTAAAAATTCAATTACCAATATAGCTAAACCCAATAATAATAACTTATCCTGTAATTTTCTCCCTACTATCTCAAATACTTTTCTTATTTTGGCCATTACGAATTTATAGCATTATTAAGCACATCGTAAATACTTCATTCTGTAGAAAATCCCGTAGTGCAGTAAATTTGACAGTTTAGTGAGGTTCTGTTCTATCTCATCCGGTAAATCTTGAAAGGTTCGCGAAATGCATTATGGGTCATTGCACGTACGTCGGGTATTGGTTCGTGAATATTTCATGGACTTCAAGCTTGGAGGAAAGTTCTCACTGAGATTTATTTCGGTATTAAACATTAGCGAAATGCTAGCTGTGCTTTAAGGTTGGAGTTGAGGGGATATCTTTCCTAAAAACTCTCTTGAGATCTTGTAAACAATTTTTGCTCTATTTTCCAAAATTTCTATGGTATATTTTTCATTTTAATGTTGGTAATTACTCACAAAATGAAAGCAATTCTAGTAATGCCCATATTCCATTTACTTATTCATTTTGTAAGGTAAATTTTTAATGAGAGGTGTCATTAATATTTTGTATGGATACGATCCTTACTTACAGACATTTAGTTTGGCTATTTTGCAATGTTATAAAAAGCTTTTTGTATATGCTACAAGAAATTCTCTTGATAAAAAATATTTATTACCTATACTCATTTGAGAGTCATTTAGAGTATAAGTAAATTTAAACCAATCATATAATGAACCTATATTTCATTGTTCTAGTTGTAGATAAAAAGTTTTTGTTGTTTTACTCGCTGCTTAATTTTATAAAATGAACAAAATTAAGGAGGTACACTCGACATTTAAAATAATGAGAGAGTTTAATGAAACTTTGCAAAATTAATCAAAACCTTGCAATAATGTTACCTGGATTTTTCCAGAATTTTGCACCGCATAGATATGGAACTACTTTTCAATCAACGTAAAAAGCATTTAACGAAATGATATAAATCTCCAATTGCTTTTTGAAAACGTACATTATTATCTCAAAGATCGGATACAAGTAATACAAGCATCAGTTACCACGTAATTAACATGAATTTAATCGAAAGACTAACGTTTATGCCTACTGGACAATATTGGCGACAACATAATATAATATAGACAAGTTAACGTTGAAAAGCACGAAATTTGAATATTATCTATCCTATAATCACAAATTTTTTACAAGAATGAAAGGTAATGTGTACAAATGATAAATAATTTATACCTAATGATTTGTATGAAATTTCAAGTACAGAATTCTATTAACCTTCCATTTTTACTATCTGTCAGATTGACATAAGAATTTGAAAAATGACATGTACACTGACAGCACAGCGTTGCCGTAGTTTGTACTGGTATTTGGCCGAATGGAATCTTATAAAATAAACAAGTTTTACATAATATAAATTAATAATATTTTTATTAGTCATACAAAAATCACACATCACAAAACAAAAATTGTCCAAACTTGCAACAAACTAATTCGTCACTGTCTAAAATTTAGCAGGTGGGCATTAAATTTTCGAAAGAATTCTTGACTTCTCAATTTGCCACAAGAAAAATAAGGGAGCACACAATTTGGACAAATATAGTTTTGTCAAAGTGTAGCTTGACCAAAAATAATGAAGCCAAACTGTATTTTAGTCAAACTGTAATTTGTTCAACTGGAATTTTGTCAAACCGTAAATATGCCAACCCGTAATTTAGCCAAACTGTATTGTAGACAAACTGTAATTTCACATTCCGTAATTTGATCAAACCGCAACTTCGACTAATATTATTTTGTTAAATCGTTTTCAGGTAAACCGTAATTTAGCCAAAACGCAACTATACCTAACTGGAATAATTCAACACGGAATTTATCCAACACGTATTTTTGTCATATGCATAACCGTAATCTTGCCAACCGTATTTTACTCATATCGTAATCTTCCCAATTCTATATAAAGACATACAGTTGGGAAGATTACGATTTGAGTAAAATGCGTTTGGCAAGATTACGGTTATGCATAACTGCGATTTGACAAAAATACGGTTTGAATAAATTCCGTTTTGGATTATTCCAGTTAGGTATAGTTGCGTTTTGGCTAAATTACGGTTGACCTGAAAATGATTTGACAATAAAATATTAGTCGAAGTTGCGGTTTGGTCAAATTACGGAATGTGAAATTACAGTTTGTTTAGAATACAGTTTGGCCGAATTACGGGTTGGCATATTTACGGTTTGACAAAATTCTAGTTGAACAAATTACAGTTTGACTAAATTACAATTTGGCTTAATTATTTTTGGTCAAACTACGTTTTGACAAAACTATATTTGACTAAATAAGCGGACGCCGAAATATAAATAAGACGAGAATAAAACAAAAAATTATTGTTTTAGTGACACCAATATTCCTGACCGATGATCAATAAGACAAACTTTACTTCGCCTTTATTCAGATGATTCTATCGTGAAACTATTTTATATTTGTACCATTTTCTATTTAGTTTTCCATTAAATATTCCCGCATTATACAGTTTCCATTTTCAAAATCAAATTACACTGAAGAAAAACACATAAAAGTAGAAAATAAAATCATTATCCTCCGACTGTTTTAGTAAACAGAAGAGTTAATGACATAATAATGTCTTTTAGCAAGAACTGGCATCTACGGTGGTGCTCGGATTACCGGCACGATATGTTGACGTCATGCAATATAGATTATTTCGAAATAGTATCGTTTTATCACTTGTTCTCATTTCTAGTTGAACTCTAAATATACAACATTATACCTCGCCTGTCTAGACCAGCTTCATGTATTATTTATTTTAATTTAGATTAATAGATGATAATCATAGCTATTTTTGTGATTTGTTCATGTAGACTGGAATTATGGACACGTATCTAAATATTATTATTAGCTGTTTGTGGTTTATTTCCAATGAAATGGATTATAGTAATTTGCCACAGATTTACATAATATGCTTTGGTTTTATTTTACCTTACCACTAATATTTCTAAATATACCTACATAAAACAAATATCACTACCTCCTAAAATCCAGCATAAAATGTACTAACGTAGAGTGTTTTGTGGACAGTACAAGAATGGTAAAATTTCATTTCAACAAGGATTTAATAGAGAAAGAATAGATCTACAGATGTCTTTAGTAATTATATTTAATTTATAATTATAATTTTAATCAATCAATTCATTTCTCAAAACGTAAATATTATGAGAGGATTAAATAATCCTCAGGTTAATACAATAGCTAGAGAGCCGCGGGTCCTGAGACGCGACGAGAAGAAATACGTCTTCCGTTTGGTGAGATGAAAGTCTATCCCTTGAAAACCCCCAAATTCCAAATATTTTTGAAATCGGAAGGGGCCCACTCGAGAACGAAGGGAAAATGCATATCAACTTTTTTGCAGATTTAAATATGTCTTCCGTTATGATAACTTTGTTTAAAAAGTGACTAGTAATCATTTGACAAAGCGGAAGACGAATTGGGCAGGGCGCACTAGTCGAAACCAATGTTTGAAAATTTTGACCTCCAAAATCGCCCATCTGGAAAATTCGACGTCTTCAATATGCTTACTTTTATGTTCATTTACTTTGTTATGGTCTTTACATCGGGAAAATCCGGGTGGAAGACTTTTTTAGTAGGGCCCGGCTTCAGGGTTGACCAAATAAACAAATTGAAAAACTCGCACGAGCGGCTAAGTTAAAAAATCGAAAACTGGATTTGAATTCAATCCTAAGCTTCCAGATTTTGCATGTAGCTTCTTCAGGGCCCAGAAAACCTAATTCCCAAAGGGAAGACTTTTTGACCAACATATCACCCCTTCCCACTTCTTTGAATTCAAACGAAAAATATTACGGGAAATATACAGAAAATAGGAGACTTGGTGAGTTGAGTCGTGAGTTGAGTTGTGAATTGTATGATGAGCTCAGAGATATGATGTGATTCGAGTCCTCGTGATTCGCTGTTCTGAATGCGAGTGTAAGTGTACCTTTATCCTGGCGTGCGCCGTACTGGCAGGACCAGTAGGTACATGTACCTTTTTAAAATTTTGATTAAAAAATTGTAAATGATTATAAAAATTCCGAAATATTAAACATAATATTCCAATTTATGCAAACTTTACACGATTATATCTCATGATAGAAATTAATTTTAAAAAGGCACATCTGTAGATCCATTCTTTTTCTATTAAATAATTATAAAAACATTATCCTGCAGTCAATAATAATCTGACTGTTTACTCGCAACGAAAACCCTTTTACAGTATTTTTCAACTTTAAAATTAATTTGCATAGCTAGGATGCGGCAAAGTACAAGTTTCGGGCTGGTTTCAGGCAACCGTAGTAGTGGGGAAAAGAGTGGAATAGAAAAAAAAGTAAAATCGAGAGTATTCTAGGAATTCGAAAAAAAGCATAAAAAACAGAAGCAACCAATATTTATTGTTATAAATATTGCAGATCCATCTATGTATTTTTCAACAAACGGATCCATTTCTGACAGTGTTATAATATAAGAAAGGTTATGTCGTCAAGTCAAATGATTATGAACCACACACTTCTCATTCGCATCACACACCTTACAGAATACAGAAGACGTAACGAATTACATCCATTATAAACCAGCCCTTAGCGGTATTTGATATTTAATCAAGTGTGCGGATACCAGTCGTCAATTCACGGGTACTCAAGGTTGTAAGTACACCACAGTGAAGACTTTATCGGGAGTGTGGAGCAAGACCTCACTTTAAGGGTATCGACTCCACGTAGCTCAACACCGCGTTTGTCCCATGTTATTGCATAGAAACGCTCGCTAAAAATACGGAAAGGCAGTCTAGCAATTTCTACAATGCTCACGAAGTTTTATAGATAAAGCTAAATTTCATAAATTTATTTACAGACGAAGAATGCAACTAGGATTATGCCGAGTTACATTTTCTAATAAATTTCTTAATAATAAGAAAAAGCATGTTAAAAATTGCTGAAAACACACTTTTTCATTAATTTTGTATATGGATTTCAAAGATTTTTTCAGAATTCTAACTGGGCATAATCCTAGATTAATTCTTTCACAAAAATGTAGTACCTGTTTTTCCTTCAAATTTTTAATATGCAATGAGTAAAGCAGAAACTGCTACACCTCTAAACACGCAAAATTTTGTTACGGAGACGAGACCCTTAATACAAATGCGACTAGACTAAGAGCAAGACAATAATTAAGAAGTATTTATAATGAATGAGTCTTAAGAGAATGGAAGTCCTTTGTCAGCTGAAGAAGTAAAGAATAGAATTAATAAGCACAAATGCCGTGACTTCTGCCTTATTTTCTGCTCTTAATGAATGCCTCGCACTGCTGTTGTTCTCTTATTCTTTCCGTTGTCTGCCATGTCATCAATTATTATTTGACGAATTTTTACCTCTCGCCTCATATTCTATAAGAGAGGTATTGTAATGGATCAAAATTGTCGAGTATGAGTTTTTTGTGGATAAGCACTTTTCTGGGTCTCTAGAATACTAATTTACTATTTTCATGATGATGACTGTGTGTGTATGTGCGCGCGTATGGACGTATGAATGTATGGACGTATGAATTATGTGACGATTTTTCGTTCACGATAACTTAAAAAGAATCAAACCGTTTATAACCAAATTTCATATTTAAGGTTTTAATAAGGACCTTAACACTGGATAAGATTTTGGCAGAAATCCTCAAACCGGAAGTAGTACTTTTTGAAGCTTGATATTAGTTTTCCTTAAATATATTAATTAATAATTAATTTTTGGAATTAAAAATAAAATAAAATATAATTATCTATGGGTACAGTTAATTTTGAATACAATTTGCTGAATCTGGTAGTATTTAACAATAAAATAAGGTGCAACTAATATTCTACTTTTTTGAAATTCCAGTATCTATTGTCCATGATCATATGAAATTTGTTTCAATACAAAATTTGAATTATTATGACAGTAATAGTACAGTTGACATCTTTTGCTTGCATCTTGGTTTACATATTACATGAACATGAAACTATTAAAATGTAAGTAAAACTATTAATTTGATTAGTAGAATAATTAGAATTAAGCGAGAGATCGTGTGCTGGCCACAGCAGATTTTTTTGTTGGTTGCGATAATTTTTGAAGTAAAGCGCAATAATGGGGTACAATGCGAAAAAGGCCAGGGAGAGACAATAATTCTATCTGGTAAAAAATGACATAAAATAATTAAATTTAAATATTAGTTTTTAAATGCTATACCTACGCCTTACCAAGTTTTAAAAATTATGCAAGCTGGATATATTTTTCGTCTTGATTCATGATAGATTTCTACTTCAATTGCTATCCGAGATTCGTTTGAGTTTCATATTATTCATATTCAATCGGAAATCTTCGATTTTTTCCGAGCCAAAACATTTAAAGGTTGGTCAAACTTACTGGTCACTGATCTGATTATGCGTAGACAAATCTAGTACGAATCTCAAATAGAAAAATAGAGCCTGGCGTATATTTATATAAGTATACTAGAAAAAAGTATAGAAATCGAACGGAACTCTGATGGGAATTTCTGATTTACATTATACCTACTAGAAATGGTTAGGAACTTCTCGGATGAATCTCGAACTAGAATTTGGACGAAAATAGTATAATGTCATTCAGCCTTAGGGCGTTCACATAATACGTCACACGATTTTTGGCCATTTTTGACCCCCCCCCGCCCCCTTGTCAAACTACGTCACAAATCGGTAACCTCCTCCCCTCATGTGACGTCACAAAAATATAACTTTAAATGTTGAAAGAAGTGAAAATTTATATAAATACATAAGTATTAATTATATCAGTTTATTTAATCACAGATGCTTTACAAGCTTTATAATAATATGATAGATATGAGATCGTTACGCCTTTTTCCAACACGATGTTACAAAATGATAATAACTCATTCTTTCATAATTTAAGTCCCTAACTCCGTTGCAGCAAACATTCGACAGCATCACCGTAAAGTGTTCCTGAAGACATGTTTGTATTATACTGATTTGTAAGTTGTCACAACTAAAATTGTTTTATTTTCATATTAACTGAAAATTCATAAGTAAAATTTTTGTGACGTCACATCATGATGATGAACACCCCCCTACCCCCATGTCACATTTCGTCACAAATCCTGGACCCCCCCCCCCCCCCAAGTGCGTGACGTATTATGTGAACGGCCCCTTAAGAATATGAAGTTTTGTACTTTAATTGAAGTAAGAACATTCGTTGGAGGGAGCTTCAAGTGTCATTAATGGTTGGCTAGACTATGGGGTTTAGTTCGTTGTTCGCCAAGTTCAGTTACTTTAATTATTTATTATGTACGAAATAGATAATTTACTTTTTAGAACATCTTAATATTTGTAACATATAGGTAAACATTACTTCCTCCAATACATGTATTACACATTAAAAGAAAATTCTGGATCTAGATATTTAATTTTTTCAAATTTTTAATACCTGCAACATATTTTTACTTTCCTAATAGGGGGATGTATTGTAATGGTGATTTTTTGACAGTTCGAGATTTTGATGAATATTCATGATTGTCAATAAATACTTCCACCTTTGAATTTATGTATTCTGTGATGAGTATTTCGTATCGTGTGTCATACTATATCATCAATGTGTACAGCAATACGATGACAATGACAAAAGCAATGATGATTTATTTATTAAATGAAATGGAAAGCAGTTTATCGTCATGTCAATGTGAGGATTTTATTGTGAAATGCTTCTGTCATTTGTAAATCAGAGAATTAGTCTCAATTTGACAAGCGTAAAGTCCTCACCCGTGACCCCATTCTTCATCCAAATATTAGGTATTGATCAATTGTTTCATACATTAATTATAAAAATAAACGTGAAACTTTTTTTACTACTGGTATTAAAACATAATTTTTCTATTTGGCGTTCACAAAGTTTACTATGTAAAACGCAACTGAATGTCGCTAGAGCTCACTTTCTGACACGCAACATATTTTTATAGAAGGTTGGTATTGCTAGTATCAGATCAGTGTCAGATGCCATTTATGTCAATAGTTAAACGTCAAACTTCAGAATTGACAAATTTCAGTATAACCTCTAAATATGTTTTGCTTAATTAATTACTTTTTATTCAATAAAATTAATGACTGCAGAAATAGAAAACATATAAGTTCAATATTTTCTATAATGTCTATACTTATCACCTAGAATAGTTCAGTAATTATATAATTTTGCAGTGATAGATAAATAAATGACAATATTAATATCACCAACCAAAACGTTACATACATAAATTTCCCTAAATCGACTTGTGTATATTGTGGCAGTATAATTTAAATTTTAATAATAAAAAGACACCAAATAGAAAAAATAGTATAAAGAACTCATTTTATAAGACTCTTTTTCTCACTTGTCCTTTAGTAAACTCGCCCGAGGGCTCGTTTTACTAAATTTGAACACGTGCGAAAAAATTATGTCTTATAAAACTTGTTCTATAATATACTATTAACGAACTGGTTTCCATGACGTTAAATAACATTTAAAACACACCTCAACAAACCGTGGCTTTGGCCGTTTTTAGTCACGGGCTGAACATAGCGACATATTAAGCACGGGGTGAAGTTGGTTTCTATATTTTTTGACATTTAATTTTGTGTAAAACTGAAGGAAATTAATAATTTGTTTCAATCATTGTAAAAAACTCCCAAATAACAGTTAAATACTCTTGCCTAAGTAGAATTTTGTAGCTATATTATAATATCGTTGTTATTTAACCTTAAATTATTATAAATGAAATATAACATATTTATGAATTTATGTTGTGTAATTTGTGGTCGTAGGGTAGGTATCATTTTAAATTTTATTCAGAAAAATTACTATGAATTTTTGCTTCAATTTTAAGAAAAATACTAAACATACCTACCTACTTCTTACCATTTTTACGACGGTATGTGTAACGTCATGAAATCTTATTTATAGTCGATTAGTAACAAACTGGGTAATGAATATTTGTCCAACTAGAGAGAAAAACGCTTCTTTCTCTCACTCGAGCTTGTTTGTGGCACGAGCGAAGTGAGTGAGGCAATCGAGCGAGAGAGGAAAAAGAGCTTGCCTCTCGTGATAGACACAACATTTTTTTCATATATTTTTTTTTCATATTATAAACATGTAGAAGAAACACATAACTAGAAATTAGATTATAATTGCCATCTGTCAGAATGATGTTTAAAAACAATGAATATTTCACATCATGAAATTGAAAAAAGAAGTTAAAACATATTTACTAATTGTAAAAAAAATAATAGTTTACAGTACCTATATCACTATAAAATCAGAATTTTCAATGAAATAACTTTACTTACAATTTTTTAAATATATCATCGAAAAAATAACACTGCTTACTTTCCTCTCTAGAGGAAAAATTTACTTTTCTCACTATTTCACGAGAAGAAAATTGTGTTTTCTTCGCATGTCGTGATAAAAATTAATTTGATTCACCCAATTATCAATATTTAATATAAACGTAATTTATGAGTAGGTAATTTGTGAATCAACTCATACAATCTACAATCTACTAGTGGTAAAGTAATTAAAAACTGAAAACATTTTCCACCAAACTTTTTATTTGTCCTTCTTTTCGGGTGTGATACAAACAATGTGATGATGGTTTTAATTTACGGCTAAAAATGAAAATAATCTGAACGATACACGACTTTGTCATTGTCTCGACAATTTGTCCATTCACCGGTTCATATGTTATCGTGCTATCGATTGGATTTAAATGGACAATGACAATATCTGCCCATTCAGTGCTTGAAAAACTGTTCTGTTATAAGGGATCTTAAGTTGCAAACCCTTTAATGGATATATTCTGTAGGAAAATGTTTTATAGTAAATCTTAAAACTAATGGATTCTTAAAGATTTTACATTTATCAAAATTGACAGCACTGTCTGAGTGAATAAAACAGTGTTATTCTTTGATCTAATGCCAGCAAACGTTCCTCCCTCTTTTTTGTTCAAATAAATAAGTATAAATAAAAATTAGCATGACAAAAAGTAATCCACTCTATGTTACCTTAACTATCGATAGTTAGGTACACTTATTGCTTACTAATAATAGATTTATTAAATAGCGTAATGCTAATACAACAACATAGCGGGTGTTCCAAAAAATGGTACGTTTAAAATAACTTTTTTCGGCGATTGACATTAAAAGTGCTGTTTTTTGACAGCTGACAGTCAACAAAGTGTCACTTTTGCTGCCTACGCAGCAAAAATAGTAAAAAACGCCTAGGCAGCAAAAGTAATTGTTACTATGGTACATCAACAAATTTGAGATTTAAAAAATTCATCAACAAACCTAACCGATACCTAACCTATTTTGTTTTTTCATAGCAACTGTCAACATACGCATAGCAACATAATTTGATTGCGATACCTATCAATAAAATAATCACTAAATTATTATTAATTAATTACAATCACCGAAAAAATAATGTGTTTAACAAGGCAAATAATACAGATTTGCTGCCTAAGCTAGATTCATAGCCTCGGCTCAACCTCGTCTATGAAACTCTAGCCGCGGCATCAAATCTAATATTTTTTGCCTAGTTAAACAAATAACTATTTTATTAATAAAGCAATCGCAATAAAATTTTATATTGGTAAACTAGTCATAAGGAGACATCAAAATATATATTATTTACAAAAATATCGCTTCCGGTTAAATCGGAAATGACATCAACTTTCTTATTTATAAATATATTTTAACTGGGTTTGAAATTACTTAGGAGCCGAAAAATCAATAAAAACTGACTGAAGTTTTTATGTTTCCATTAAAAGTTTCCAGTCAAGAAGCATCATCCGATTTATTATTAACTGGATATAATTGTAATAAGGTACCTAATAATAAAGTAAAATTTTTATCTACAAAGAGG
This sequence comes from Agonum fuliginosum, assembly GCA_947534325.1. Lineage (NCBI taxonomy): Eukaryota > Metazoa > Arthropoda > Insecta > Coleoptera > Carabidae > Agonum > Agonum fuliginosum. The sequence goes on from OX384036.1 coordinate 24,747,645, forward strand.
TAATTTAATTTCAATGCCAATCGGAATCGGTACTTTGCATGAAGAACTATAAAAATATTTACAAAAAGTTACCTAACAAAAACCAAATTCACATATTACAGTGTCAAGGCGGGAGGTTATGTGCTGGCCACATAAGATTTTTTATTATTTTCTAATATTTCTCACTTCCCACATACCTTTATTATCAAAATTATTGTATTCTTTAGTCTCCAGTGTCTTTAGTGATAATATTGTTGGTAGCATTTTGAGTGTCACTGTGGCAGCGTCGGTAAGTGACACTCGTCTGATGACAATTGTGCACGCACTCGGCACATAATGGAACGCGCATTGGTACATTGTTAGGAGCCGTAACTAATTTCATTCTGTCTGCTCTGCAGCTTTTCTGCTTTAATGCTGTCATGTCTGCTGGTTCTGTTTGCATTCTACATTGTACGTATGTGTAGCTTATGTATGTACAATGTTAAATGTTAGAGAATGTGAGAATGATGTACATCTAAACAATTCGACGAATGTAATGTTTGGTTTGTTTTACTGGTTTTATTTGGTAATGGATTTGCTGTATGTCTGAACATGGTTGCCCTATAGTCACTATGTTAAAAATATGTTAAGGATATTCACTCGCCATATCAAAAATGCAGAGAATTGAATGAAAATTGGGAATATCGTTCTTTATGATGAAAAAATGAACTACTAATTTTTTCAGATTTTTTTACCGTTTAGATGTAGAGAAAATAAATTTTAAAAATCGAGTTTATAGCATAGGATTAAATGGAACATCGCATAAATGACGCATAAAGTTAATCAAAAAATACAGAGAAAAATCTGAAAATTTGCACATAGTAACTACAAAACCTTATCTATGTCATAAGATTTTTTAAATCGAGCTTTACCGTGTTGATGAAGAGTATTTAGCTATTAATTAACACTCAAACTGAACTCGGTGACAGTAAAGACGTCATGATGTATAAACGTGGCAACATTGGCTGACAGTTTTCATATTGACAAATATTATAATGAAAAAAGTCAACGATTCTAATTAATTATTAAGTAATTTACTATTATTATTTTTATAAATGAATTAAATAAATAATTAATGTTTTTTAATTTCGAATTTATATATGAGACAAACGTTAAAATATATAAGTTGAGAGGTTAGGTGCCACCCAAGCAACCAACTGTGTGGAGCGAAAACTTGTTCTACGTTTTACATTGTTGCCGTTGTTTATTTGTATTATAAAATTAATTGCACATAAATTTAAATCATAATTTCACGTAATCAGTTATGACATCAGATAATGAATTAACATTCAAAATTCAAATAAATATTTATTTAAAGACGTTTTTTTTCGAATAGAATTTCACATTTAAAAGTTGTCACCCTGCAGCCTTTTACATTGAGATCATAGAGCACTTCCCCTTACCCCGCACCACCCGCGTGAATATCCTTAACTAGTGTGAATTCGGTTCCCTCTAATCACGCCTTCTGGTGTTTTAAAAATTATGATTTTAATTTAATTTATGTATCAATACAAGTACACAAAATGGGAAATCACACAATAACTATTCAGGTTCGGTTCATGATTCGCTGTGCTTTACGGGTTTCGTTTTTGTACTGCTTTTCATAATTATTGAAGACATGAGTGGATGAAGGTGCTAAGTAACATTTTTATAAAAATTGACATTTTGTAATGGAAGAAAGTGTTATATATGTATACATATCTATCATCGTACAAAGTCTGGAGTTGCTATAACGCATAGTTTTAGAGATATTTTATGGATGAAGGTGCTATGTACCATAATGTGTACAAAATATATTGGAAGAAAGTGTTATGTGCGCATAATAATGTTCCATGAAAGAACGTGCTATGTGACACAAATAACACCTTCATCCATTGAAGTTCGGGAAGTAAATGCTTTGTAAAATTTGAAGGCTCACATACTTCTTATTTAATGATGGTGTTATATGCAATAATTACCTATAATGATATAATTAACTAAAGTGACAATTTTATAGCAAAATACTTTATAATATCTTTTATATTTGAGGTATGAACCTGTTACAATAAAAAAATGGCAGCTGGACATTTTATTTTGGCATATTTGTAATAATTTATGCAGATTACAAAAATATCAAAATTTGCAGATAGGACCTTCTTCCTAAGGAGGGAGCATAAGAGTCCATGTAAAACGAGTGTAATTTCAATATTCAATTACTAAAATACCGGATAGACGAAAATTTAAAAAAAAATTTAGAATAAAGGTAGGTACTGTGTAAATGTCAGCCTCTCAATATCATTTTAATATATGGTCACCAACTTCCTTAATCTTCATGAGATAATTTGATTAGGATTATGTAACCTAGGTACTAAGAAGTTTTTCGTTTTAGTTTGAATAAGTAGGTAACTACAGCTATCTATTCAATTTTCTTAATGGTTAGTAGAGGACGGAAATATATTTTACGAATTATATTTTATCAAGCAACGAGCAAAAGAAAACCGAGTAAATTGCTACGTAACGTAGACGAGGATTTAAATATAGGTCAAATGCTTGCTTACCCTACGCTCACCAAATAATAAATTACTAAAATCCATTTACACTAAGACACCAACAAATTACCCAAATAAATCATTACCCAATCCTGTAATTACAAAATTACAATTACAAACAACCCGAATTCAATTACGACGAACTCTCGGAGAAATTGAATTTCGCGCGCATATCAAAACAATCTTTGTTTATTTCTCGGGCAATTATTCTCCAGATTATCAAGTCGCCGGTGCCTGTTCTCGATCTGTGCTAGTTCTATGTTCCTGATGCTGATTTGGTTCTGTTTCTGAACGTTTTGTATTGATTTAGGTATTTGTGAATTAGTTGACGTATATACGATACTTTTGTGACCCACAAACTAGCGCGAATCATTGAAACAAATAACTTTGTGATGTGGTGGCAAAATTTGGTGAGTTATGACAACCAATTTTTTTAGGTTATGTACTTTTATTTAATACGATGAAATTACGGATGACTATATTTTTTTTTCACGACATGCGAAGAAAACACAATTTTCTTCTCGCGAAATAGTGAGGAAAGTGAGTTTTCCCTCTCTAGAGAGGAAAGTAAGTAGTGTTACCACCAGTGTCATTTTACGATGAAACATTTCAAATTTTTTTAGTAAATGTATTATTTTATTGAAAATTCTGATTTTATAGTGATATCGGTAATTTATCAATTATTACATTTTATACTTTCTTTTTCTACAATTTAACGATTTTACAACTTAAATTTAATTTAGCATATTGGCCGCAGTAAAACATTTCGTTGTTTTTAAACGTCATTCTGACAGATGGCAGTTATAACCTAACTTCTAATGTGTTTTCTCTACATTTTCAATGTTTTTAAATATGTCGTGAAAAAAATGTTGTGTCTAACACGAGAGGAAAGCCCTTTTCCATTCTTGCTCGATTGCCTCACTCGCTTCGTTCGTGATACAAACTTCGACCTCGAGTGGGAAAAAGAAGCGCTTTCCTCTCTAGTTGGACAAATAACTATTGTGGTAATAAAAATTATTTATGACTGAAACCAAGTAATTTTTCCTGCTTCATTCATCATTCAGTCAAGAAATTTCCACTTTTATATTTTTTTATATCTAAATGAATTTTGGAAGAAAAATATTTAAGTTTTTACACAAAAGTGATTGGCTCAACGATAATATGTTGAAACTCAGGAACTGAAAAGCTGAAAGTTTCAAGTGGTTGGCGTTGAATTCCACCATTCTGCAATGGAGATGAAAATTGTGTTCTCTTTAAAATAAATTAAAATTAAAAAATAGAAGTAAGCTTTAGTTAAAATTTAACCAAAAAAATCAACTACTTGTTTATTTTTTAATTAAAAACGACTAAAAACTATAAACTATAGATTAGATTAAATTTTTTATCATACTATCAACAACTGTTATTACCTTTTAAGGCGCTACACTTGTGCCAAAAATATAGTGAAAAAGAGACCTTGCTATATTACAACCTGAGGTCTTGTTAGTACATCTACACTGTTCATATTTTATATATAGATAGTTAAAAGATGACTTTAGAGTGCTTACAAATTATATTTTTGAAATACTTAATGGTATTTTAGTAATAAATTAGTAAAAATAGTCAATTTGGCCGATTTTCGTCAGATGTGTAATTTTCTTGTCAAAAAATATTTTCTTAGCTTTCTCACGAATAAATATGCAATAATAAGGCCATAATTTGTAATATTTAAATGCATAAATTAATTCTTATTTTCTCTAAATGTTGTTGCAACAATGTATTGTATGAATTTTTCGATCAAGTAATGCTTCCTAATTACTTATGGTAAATTTCAAATTTTTATTTTGAGCAATATAGTCAGGATCGTGAATTCTGACTTTATTGCAGCAATATTGTGTTCAACAAGTGTAGAGCCTTAATATGTTATTAGTTACTCATAATACGTTACTTATTATAATTCATTAGTAATGACCTAAATACGTTAGATACCTACAACCATAATAACATCAAAATTGTAAGTAATTGACAGATAAAAACGCTATAGCTTTAAATAATATAACGTTTTATTTTAATAATTTTGGTAGGCACTTACCACTCTTGGTCAGTAAACTGAAATTAATTTTCTTAATCTTACGTGTCTTTTGCCCTGCCAAAATAAACATAAAATAAGGCCCAGCTCCAGTTGCATATTTCAATAATGTACCTAATACTTGCAATGCTGAGGATTGAAGATTGAGGGTTTATTTTTTAAATAATTGTTTGTAAAAAAACTTAATAGAAAAATGTAATTTTTATGTTTTAATCATAATCATTAAATACCTATTTTGGTTTTCTTGATGTTTCTATTTTCCCTTGCTTTGATTAATAACGTTCACATTTTTACACTGGAGTTTTAAAAATAGATCTTGTATAGATTGTAGATAATTAAATTTTAAACATGAAAGATTTATTTGTACAATGGGACAGAAAATATAAAAAATTATATTATAATAGTCATAAATATACATATAATAGCTACAAAAAATATATAAATTTGTAACTGCATGTTTTTGTTTCATAATTCAACTCGCGCATTTTTAAATTCCCGTGATATAGATCCTCTGAATAATGAACTCTAAAATCTTGATGATATGTTGCTTTTATTTCCATAACCCCTCATGTGTGATATTAAAAACTTTCAAAATAAAAAAGTAACTAAAGTAGAAAAAATGTTTATTAAAGAATAAAAATTGTAGCAGTCTAATGATATACGTGAACAGTGAACACATTTTTGTTGGTCATTCAAAAAAAAATTCTTTTTATTTTTTACACGTTTTATTGAAACTTTTTTGTTATAAAACTTATTTAGGAATCAATAAATTTCGGAAGAAATTAATTACCCATCTATTTTCTGCGAGACACATTCTTAAGAGGTACCAGCTATGATAATTAAAATTATTGCAAGTGCAACAGTTTAAATAACCTAATCTAAAAGTCCTGGTTCAGTTTACAGTTTCATGCACTAAACCTGATTTCCACTGGGTCAAATTGCCTCTGTGTCGAAATAAATTTGCAGTAGTCTCTCGACATACGTATGTAAGTGGTGGGGATGCGTTTTGGCACAGAGGCAATTTGACATTGCGGCAATTGGACACAGCAGGTATTTGACATTACGGCAATTTGACGCAGTGGCGTGTTCCCTATTGAATAGCTTTTTACTATTTTACACCAACATAACATAAATAAGAATTCTGCAACTCTTTCTTCAGTGTAAAAATTATGAATTTATAAATAAGTGCAACACTGTTGTAAATAGTCTGCAAAGGTAAGTCCTATAAAAATGAAGATAATACCTTAAAATGATTATTTTATTTGTCGACAGAATATTTTTGCGATGAATTTAATGAACAATTTGCATTTAAAACAATACTACCGTGTACTTGAGTACGTTATCGCTATGCAAATTTGAATTTAGCGAATCGTAGACTATGGTAGCTGCATAAATTATATTGTCGTGTAGACGATATTCGACGAGTGCAGTTGCAGTTACACAGTTGCAGTTCGGTTAGAATCTATAGAAGCAGAATGCAGAACACGTAGATAATTATATTGGGACAATTAGCTTCGAGCTGACGTTAACATAGTGGATGTTAGTATTGACTTTGTTTTATTGACCTATTATATTTTGTTCTATAACGTATAAGGGAGCAAGGGCGGTATTGTGATGGCTCAAAATAATTTTTAAGTTTCATATTTTTGGTAGTTGATTTAACGGTCGGCATGCATTTAAATGTGTATTATGTAACGCACTTTTGATGTGCAATTTTTTTCTTTTTTTTAAATGGGAACATATATTTATTTTTACAGTTTTGAAAACAACCATATTTTTCTGAATTAAAAATGTATATTTTTTTCTTTTTCAATACAATTTTTTTTATAAAAAATATTTTTAATCTGAAAATATTAAAAGAAAAGTTATATACTAGGTAATTCAAAACAACAACATAATTAATTAATGTAGAACTTAAAAAAAGATATGAAGAAGACAAATTTTCACAAACTTCTTTTAGAATTTATTTTAATTATTATTACCATATTTTAGGAGTTTTGAATTTATTTTTTGGTGAAAAATTAAATCGAAAAATAAAAAATCTATACGTTTCTGAATTCAGATAGATATGATCTTTACTTCCTTAAAAAAAAGAAAAAAAAATTGCACATCAAAAGTGCATTAAAAAAATATTTTTTCTTGTTATAATATAGAATACGAGTACATAATACTGAAAAAGTTCACATGAAAAAAATTTCTCAATTGTCATTAGGTAGTTTACGAAATATCAGCGGGACACTAGAAACCAAACCACCCTGTATAGGTAACTTCGCATTACATTTCTTATCACTTGTAATATCACATGTGCATTAATTCTTTCCGGAAATTTTTTTGAGTGCTTTCCAACAACGTCTTAATTAGCTCGAGTAGTACACGAGAGCTAATTATGCTGTTGGAATGCACGATAAAAAATTTCCGGAAAGAATTAATGCACGAGTGCATATTCGGTAAGAAAATCGCAATGACACCGCCGCTCTATTTTTGAAATCTTTTTATAATAGAAACTTGAAATATTTACTAAATTTGTATTTAACATTAATAAATATGTATTATTTACCTTATTATTTGCTTATTTACACTCAAAATGACAATTTAACCAATTTTTAATTTAATGTCAAAGGGACAGATGACGAAAAATTTCCGCTTATTAATTTCAGTTAAGTTACTCAAGCTACTAGTAAAAAAATTCCGAGAAAATTTGTATATAACCATGGTTACTATTATTGTAATCCATTCATCCATTGGCTGTTATTCGTGTCATGCGATTTTCAACACAAGAAACTATATTTCCATAAAGTTAAACCTGAGTTTTCAGAATCACAATCGGTCACACTTTGTGATCTGCCTTATTTTATTTGATTAGTTCTTCTGCTACTATTTATTAATCTATGACTTTTCCTCCAGAAAACAAAAACATAATTGCCTACTCTACCATTATGGTCCCTAACTTCTGTCTGATTTAACCAACACGGTTGGTCTTATACTCTTATAATTTTATGTTTGCTGGAAATTATCATGATCAGAAAAATAATCAAATGAAAACAGCTGTTATCACATAACTGTATCATTAATTTCACTTTACGTGCATTTACTTTAAGAAACTTACAAGTGTAAGTGTAACTTTTATTTAGATGCACAAAATGCAGTAAATCGTCTTTATCTTATCGCAACTGCACTTAATTTTTCAACTTACCTTTAACCAATTTCCGTAGAAACTTTAACACAATCAGTAAAGTTGAGTTTACAATTTATGGCCTTAAGCCTACAAACTGTTTCATTTTTTCTTCATTAACAGTTTATTTCCTAGAGCTATTAAGTAATTAAAAACTAATTAAGTAGCAAAAAAGAATAAAGAATATCAAATATTTATTTATGGAATTTTGAAAAAAAATTCAACACGTAGTGCGAAGAAACTAAACTTTTTAACAAGTATTTTGCTGCAAAATTTAATTGAGATAATTATAATAATTTATAAATGTCATCCACACCATAATATCTACGAAAGCTAAAATTTTGCTTTAGACCCCAATTTTCACCCGCCTTCTGAAAATCGATAGAGCAGAAAATTCTGAATCGGGTAATATAGGTTTTATCGATTTACCTTTTTATAACAGGATTCGACAATTTTTTGACGAGATAGAAGCGCTTGGCTACCGTACTAATATTATCACTTATAATATCACATGTGCATTAATTCTTTCCAGAAATGGCCATGTATGATCGGTACCGGTATGGCGCTTTGGTGGCCGATCGGTACCGGTATGGCGCTTTGGTGGCCGATCATACATGGTCATGGTGAAAATTCGACATCTTTGTCCTGGTATGGCGGGCACTTAGCGACACGTCAGCGGTATGGCGTTTGTATATCCTTGTTCTATATTTAATCCCGAACAAATATCGCCAAAGAACAACGTGTGGCCAATGATACATGTCGACTGTAAAAAATGACACGTTTCGGCTAATATGGCGGACATTAGGCGACGCCATATTGGTATGGCATATTGCGTTTCCGTGCTTTGGCAACCTCCCGAACAACATAAAACAACAATCATCGTGTGGCCTATTCCCCATGGGCATGTCAATTTTTGACAAGTTTGGTAATTCGGCCCGTGTAAAAGCTACACTTTAGGGGCGCCATACTTGCGTTTTGCGGGTGGGGGTATTACTGGCTATCAATCACCAAAGCCTCGAAATGTGGCAAATCATACACCCACCTGACCTGCCGGCTTCCGGTCTAACAGCTACAACGATGGAACCGAAAACTCCTATTATAGGGCCTAAAAAAAACTGGACCACAATTCCGACCGGCAACCTCCACAATATCGTTTTTTAACTCTTTCTAAACTCAAATCATCAATCAGAATGAGGTCATCGGTTTTTGCAAACGGAATGTTTCTCAGCGCCCGGTCTATTTGGTGAAAAATAAACAAACATTTATTATTGTTTGTTGTGTCATGAATATACGCATACTATGTTAATATTAAAAAATATGCACTGGAATAGTTGTTTATATAGATAGTTTCTATGTTTTTTGTGAAAAACTGCATTTTAATTGATTAAAATGAAAACCAAAATCCTAGTTGCGCATCAGAATAAAGAGAAACAGAGTTCACCTCACTGTGGCACATCGGTTCCCATTTCTATGCTACACCGCCTCAAGCGAACTCTTCTTTCTCTTCCGGACTTTAATCTCTCCACAACATCTTTCAGCAAGTTTTCCCTCTTGCATAATATTAACATAACATGTAACATGGCATATTAAAGCCGGTCTTCAGGCACGTTGTGTATGTAATTAAATGAAGGACATTATTCACTTGTACACGTGGACTAGACATTGGAAGCAGGGGGGGGGGGGTATGCTTATGCTATGTTCAACCTTCGTACTGACGTGTGTAGGTGGAAATGAGGGAGATATTAAACATGACAGAGTAATGAAAATATTCTGGTGAGGGGATTTTCAATGAGCGTTTAAAGGAGATCTAGTCGATAATATTAAGGGCGCGCTTAAAAGTGAAAAAACCGTAATACGAAGTCTGCAATGGTAATGTTTTTAACCCGATAATAATAAAAATCATATTATAGATCATAATTTGATTTATAAAAATATATTTTCTTTTTCTGTAACTAGTAGTGCCACGTCAGCGTCACTTTAGAACTTTTACATGGTTCATTTTGCACATGCTTTCTGCATAAATTTCGGATAAACGATGTAACCTACAATGAAAATTATGTTACACAATGAATTGCCTTATTCTAAATATTATGTCTGTAATAATAGTTCATTTTGCATAAAATTCATTGCAATTTGATGAATTTTGCTCTCTCTTCTTTCACTTCTACTGCAAATTATATTTATTTTCAGGTACGTATTCATATTTAGCATAAGGCAATCTAAAACTCTAATGATTCTATTGATATATTAACCTCCCTTCCGCTAGCGGTACCAACTCACAAAAAAATAAAAAAAAATATGGAAAATAATAGGCTAATTATAGGTTAATGAAATGCCTCATTCCCCAATTTTAGGCTCTTTATTTTAAATTAAAGGCTATTTATAGGCTCCAGAATGGTATATATAAACTTAATATAGGACAATGTCTTAAATAAATATTTAAGATACTTGTTGAGGGGGAGTAGCCGAGATTACATGGAGTACCGGCAATGAAAAAACCATGTTTTTAGGTTAGCCTGCGGCGCACTTTAAAATATAACTCGAGGACTGCGCGCTCCGCGCTCCAACTTGCGCTGCGCGCGCCTTTGGGACTACAGTGAGCCGTTAGTCGGGGACAAGGTCCACCTGGGATAGTGAGACGTCAATTGTGGAGCCTATAAATAGCCTTTAATTATCAACTAAGTTCCAATAAGTTTTTGTTGTTACTACCGTAAGTTTCGCTGGCATTCCTTCCGCTAGCGGAACTTTTTATTGCAAAAAAATTAAAGAGCCTAATAAAATTGGGGGATGAGGCATTTAATTAGCCTATAATTAGTCTATAATTTTCCATAGGTTTTTTGTTTCTTTTTGTGAGTTGACACCGCTAGCAGAATGGAGGTGATATATTATTTATGCCTATTGCTTGTTCTTATTTGCAAGAAATTTATGCAGATAAAGTGCATAAAAATGACTATGTGAAAACGATTTCGAGCGCAACCTTAAATGTAAAGTTTATACTACTTCTGTGTGTCTATGTGTGAACAGGGCTTTAGTATTCACAATACAATACAACTCATTATATTTACTCGAAATGATACGAGTATTTACGTATGCTTTGTGATTTGCGATGCAGTTGTGTGCAATATGTATCATTATTATGTATCTATTTTATATTTTATATTAAACTTCAAGTCTCGAATAAAACATAATATTTCGTTTGTTAACGATTCGATTATTATATACGTTTTTGCTGAATTCCTAGAATACTATCGATTTTACTTTTTTTTTCATTTAATTCTTTTCCCCACTATTAGGTCTGCCTGAAACCAGCCCGAAATTCGTACTTTGCCGCATCCTAGCTATGCAATGTCATTTTGAAGTTGAAAAAATATTGTAATAGTGTTTTCGTTGCGAGTAAACTGTCAAATTATTATTGACTTTAGGATAATGTTTTTATATACATGTAATAGAAAAAGAATGGATCTACAGATGTGCCGTTTTAAAATTTTAAAAATTAATTTGTATCATGAGATATAAAGTTTGCATAAAATAGGATTTTTTTGAAATTTTCGGAATTTTTATAATCATGTATAATTTTTGTATCAAAATTTTAAAAAAGCACATCTGTAGATCCGTTCTTTCTCTATTAAATCCTTGTTGAAATAAAATTTTACTATTCTTGTACTGGCCATAAATCACTCGCTACAATAGTACATTTTATGCTGAATTTTAGGTAGTAGAGGGGCCTCTTAAAATACGAAGTTCACATGCAGGAAATAATTCTTAGAAAAAAATTAAAAATGTTTGATCGATATTTCGAGGAATATTTTGCCATTTTTACTTCCTTGTACGGAGTAATAAGGAAGTATTGTAATCGCGAAAAATTTCGGTTCTCAGATTTTTACGGAAATATCCGTTTTGACCTTTTCTGAATCCATTATGACTAGTTTCGTGATGTCTGTACGTATGTACGTATGTATGTACGGGCGTACGTATGTGTGTCGCATAACTCAAATACGGTTAGACGTAGAAAGTTGAAATTTTGTATTTAGGACTGTTATAGCATCTAGTTGTGCACCTCCTATTTTTGGTTTCAGTCTACAAACCGGAAGTTGCAAATTTAAAAATTTCGATAAATATTTAATTTAAGACAAATTTTTTTATTTTAAATGAAAGATTATGTGATTATTATCTACAATCGGTATTTTATAAATTTTTCTGTATCTTCTATCATTTAAGAATAATTAAAGTATATACTTATAATTTAGTATTTTGGTATCTTGTAGTCCATGATCGATTAACATTTGTTACTACGTAAAATTTAAATGATTATGACATGACAGTGACAGTAGCAGTGACAATAGTAAAATATCGTTTATATCTTCTTCTGCAGTTTAAATAAAATGACTAAAATATATTTGTGAGTATACTAGTATAATAAGTTAAAAGAATTTTTTATATTATTCTACATTTTAGTTATTAAGAAAAGTATGAACAAACAAGGCGTACAAGGAAGTCATGTGGTGCCCACGTCAGATTTTTTATTATGCCTAGTGCACACAGAGAAACTTTTTGACATGTTTCCTGGAAAAAGTTTCCGGAAACTTCAAAGTTTTAACGGCGCCTATAAAAATGAGGCGTTTTCAGGAAACATTGTGAAGTGCAACTAACTTCTTATTTGTCAAATCGTCAAATGTGATCATAAACATATTTATTGTTTAAAATAAAAATCTCCATTTTCTGGAAACTTTTTTCAGGAAACTTTGTGAAAAGTTTCCCCGTGTGCACTAGGCATAAGTCTTCAAATTCCAATCATCATTTTCATAAAACATTTTTCTATTTCTTTATAAATTTTTGGTTTCTCTAAAAATTGTTGAAAATCTTATACTCTATTTGAAATAACAAAATAATTTTCACAGTTAATTGGGAGTTTAGGAGTCTATTACACAAATACATTTTCGATATTTACAAATACTCAACAATAATGAACGCACAGCATTTACCAAGCAGCACATAGCAATCAATAAAATCACAAGAATCTATTTGTCAATAGAGTATACAATAAATACTTTTCCAAGGTGCTTTCAGCTGTTTGATAAAGTTAAAAGAAACATTAATAATGAGTCAATAAAACCATTATTTCATACAGAATGTAATAATTACTGTAAAACAACAAACATCCCCTCAATGCAAAGCATCATTATTTTCATATCCTCCCATTGAACACTCATTGAAAATAATGAAAACCTTATTACGTCAGCAGTGATAGTTCTGTCACATGCCACGGGAGACAAGAGAAAAATTGCATTTTTAATTGGTTTCTTTCGTCCGATAGATTGAAAGCAAACTACACTTGACGAGCGAGACTACAGTATGCAATCTTCACGCCGCGCCTTCAATATGCAACGAATGACAATGACAGCATCGTCTGCAACGAGGAGTAATATTACATCACCAAGATTCTTCTTTTCCTAGAAATCTTATAGAATAAACTGAATGAATTGTTTGAAGCTTTAGAGAATTCGTAATTTAAGTTTAAATTAGACATTCGAAAGAAGAATTCAATGGAATATCTTTGTTATTCTAGATAGACGTCAATATAGAACTATAATTTTAATTTTGTAGAGGAATAATGGTACACGGGAAAATAATTATATGATTGCAAAGGAATAATTCAAATAATTATATTGTTTACAAATTTCAGTCAGTTGTAAGAGTAAATATACAGGGTGTATCTGTACTTCGGAGAAAAAATTAAAGGGTATATACTGTAAGACGTACTGATCATGGAACAAAAAGAATTTTTTTTAATTCGCAAAATTAAGGTTTACTTGAAATGAACATTTTTAGAACCACTGAAACAGCGTGCTTTATTGAAAAAAACATAATTTTTAATTACACAACATCAGACATTTATTTGGCGTTGTGTAAACAATTACTACCTGTATTATTAGTAGATTTAAATAAAATCATTAAAAATAGCTATCAACCAGTGGCTAACAAAATGTTTCCTTTAAATACCATGCAAATTATTTTGCGAATTTTAAAAAAATTCTTTTTGTTCCATGATCAGTACGTCTTATAGTATACCCTTTAATTTTTTTCCCGAAGTACAGAGACACCCTGTATATGTAAATTTATGCTCTTGTATATACGGCTATTAAATAACGAGACTGCGCGTGAAGTAGGCGTCCTAGAGGGGGAGGAGGGGAAACGAATGCAGCGTTGGATAGCTGGAAGTGTCTACTATTCCGGTACGAAAACACGTTTTTGTCGCTGTAGTAGTATTTTTTCTATAAAAGTTAGAAACGAACGTGTTTTCTTTTCGTGCCGATAACAATATATATTATAACATTGGATTTTGCACCAGGACAACACACCTGCCCATAACGCGCTGTCTGTGAAGCGTTATTTAGCCGCTAGAGGTACTCCAGTGCTCGAACACGCGCCGTACTCGCCTGATTTGGCACCCTGTGACTATTTTCTATTTTCGAAGATCAAGTATGTCTTAAAAAGAACCCGGTTCGAGTCGATGGAAGAGGTGAAGCGAAAATTTCGTTTCCCCTCATGCCCCTCTAGGACGCCTTCTGCGTGCGCAGTCTCTTTATTTAATAGCTAAACCTCGTACAACCTTTTCTAAGAACTAACAAATATATTTGGTCTTGTATTTATAATTAATGTAAAAATTTAATAAACCAATATCCTCGTATTATCTGCCTATACTCGGCTTTTAATACAAAAGATAATTCCACAACTTAGTAGTAAGGGTAGTTTACTTGACGTGTGTCAATTTTAAGTATCACTGTTTTGATGGTATATTAGATATTGTGTAAACAATTACTTAATTATTAAAAATAACTACCGACAAGTGGCAAAAAATGTTTGCTTGAAATACGATGCATTTTTTTACTAATTTAAAAAAATCTATACGTCATACGGTATATACCCTTTAATATTTTGTCCTAAGTTGTGGCATACTTGACTTCGGGTTTTGATGGTATGATATAGTATAAATTAATGTACCTATTAAGTATCTATCGTGAAACATATTTTTATATCTGTGGCTTATTTCTCATAATCTTATACAGGCTTTTCCACAACTTAGGACAAAAAATTAAAGGGTATATACTGTATGACGTGCGGATCATGAAACAAATTTTTTTATAAAAATCGCAAAGTTAAGGGTAGTTTAATTGACTTGTGTACATTTTAAGTATCACTGTTGTGATGGTATTTGATAATTTGACATTTATTAGTGTTAGACATTATGTAAACAATTTCTTTCATTGTAAAAGATTTGTAAAAAATTATTACAAATATCTACCGACCAGTGACAAAAAAATGTTTGCTTGAAATAATTTAAAAAAATCTTCTTGTTTCACGATCAGCACGTCATACAGTATATACCTACCCTTTAATTTTTTGTCCTAAGTGTTAAGCCTGTTTTACATTATACTTTTTTCGGCTAGATTCTAGTTCGAGATTCATCCGAGAAGTTCCTAGCCATTTCTAGTATAATGTAAATCAGAGATTCCCATCCGAGTTCCGTTCGATTTACATACTTTTTTCTAGTATAGAAATATACTCCCGGTTCTATTTTTCTATTCGAGATTCATATTAGATTTGTCTACGCATGCGCAGTTCAATCATAGAAATATACTCCCGGCTCTATTTTTCTATTCGAGATTCATATTAGATTTGTCTACGCATGCGCAGTTCAATCTCGAGTCAGTTTGACCCTTGGTTTGACCAACCTTTAAAAGTTTTGATATTTTGTTTTGATTTGTTCACGTTGACGTTTATGAGTTGTGCACTTGTACGTGTTATTCAAGTTGTGTTAATATTTGTTCCATTATGAATTCTAACCTCCAAATCTAAAGTTGTCACTTGTCAGAATAAGTTAGAATATTATTTATTATTTTGAAGTTGCCTAACTTGGACCATTTCGGAAAAAATCGAAGAATTCCGATTGTATACGAATAGTTTGGAAATAAAGTATGAAAATCGAACGAATCGCGGATGGAAATCAAACGAGAAATCTAGCATGAATCTAGACGAAAAAAGTATAATGTAAAACAGGCTCTTGTATATTTTAACGCCTAATTATTAAAACATAACAACTTGCAATAGTATTCAAATAATCATTATTTTACGTATTATTTGACAGATAGTACGTGTGCAAACAATATTTTCAAATTACTGACAAAAAAAATAAATAAAGATTTATTATTATTATTATTATCATTATAACAGTACCTAATGGAATTAATGCCAAACACATTAGCTTTAATGAGAAAATTAATTTCGTCTTAAATTTAGTTTTAATTCCTATTAATATAGAACTTTTTCATTAATTGATCATTAAAATACTGGTTGTTTATAATACCTTTCTATCATGAAAGAGTAAACCTAACAAAAATAAACTAGGTATTGCGTGCAGCTAAAACTTTTGTAACTAAATACTGTGTAGTCTGTAGTGTAAGACAAAGTTTGTGTATACCAATATAACTTACATTATAATGGAAATACGGTTATCAACTGCTAAGAGTGCCTGCGACATTTATGGAAGGATGAACTATGAACTACAGCAGTAAATTTTACGGTTTAAATAAATTTTGAACATGGCGTAAAATATTCTAAGATTAAACTTGAAGTTGTATGGTAATAAATCATAGCTGAATAGTGGTCTAGCGAACTACATTATCTGCTCTACTATAAATATGATACATCAATAATTACTGCACTATACAGGGTGTAACATAACTTGAGGTATATATTGTAATGGCATACAGTATTGATTCCGAAATTAAAAGTTTATTTTTTGAAATTCCTATACAGGTTGGTGGAGGTGAAATGCAAACATAGGGAAATATATGACAATGGAGTTATCATGCTAGGCATCTTGATATACATGGAATAAGTACTGTCAATGTCAAAGTAACTGTCATATTATTGAAATTTTTATTTTCATTAAAATATTTTCTTTGCATAATGATGTATGTGTACGAGCAGAACGAGAAAGTTTACATGCACTTTTAGATTTTATTATTATTTCTGTTATTGATTACTCTTTTGATTGATTACTCATTTAAATACCAAATTTTGTATTTAAGGTTTCAATACGATTCTTAAAAGCCCAATATAATTTTGGTTTCAATCTACCCACCGGAAGTAGTACTTTTTAAAAATAATTAATTTAAGACAAATATTTTTATTTTAAATGAAAGATTAAGTGATTATTACCTACAATCGGTATTTTATAAATTTTTCTGTATCTGATATCATTTAAGGAGGTACACTCGACATTTGAAATAATGAGAGAGTTTAATGAAACTTTGCAAAATTAATCAAAACATTGTAAAAATGTTACCTGAATTTTCTCATAATTTTTCACCACGTAGATTATCCAAAAATAAATATTAAAAAACTACATTTTACATGGCCTCTTATGGGACTACTTTTAAATCAACGTAAAAAGCATTTAAGGAAATGAGAGAAAATTCCAATTGCTTTTTTAAAACGTACGTTATTATCTCATAGACCGGATAAAAGTAATACAAGCATCATTTACCACGTAATTAACAAGATTTCTTAATCGAAAGACTGACGTTTATGCCTACTGGAGAATATTGGTGAGAACATAATATAGACGCGGCAACGTTGAAAAGCCCGAAATTTGAATTTAACCTGGAAAAAAACATTATCTATCTATAATCACAAGTTATTCAAAAGAATGAAAGGTAATATGCACAAATGATAATAAATAATTCATACCCAACGATTTAAATGAAATTTCAAGTGCAAAATTCTCTTCACCTTCCATTTTTACTATCTGTCAGATTGACATCTGAACGTGAAAAATGACATGTACAGCACAGCGTTGCCGTAGTTTACACTGGTATTTAGCCGAATGAAATATTATAATTAAACAATTTTTAAATGACAAAAATTAATAATATTCTTAATTAATTAATTTAAATCTCATTTTATTAGAAAAAATTCAAATAGACTGCGTTTACATACAATAAAAAATGTTTATTTTTATTTTTTATAAGTTGGAACCCTGATATGAAATACATTGCGAGTATAGGAGATGCCCCTAACCCCCCACCACTCGAGTGTACCTCCTTAAGAATAATTAAAGTATAATACTTATAATTTAGTATTTCGGTATCTTGTAGTCCATGATCGTATCATTTGTTACTACGTAAAATTTAAATGATTATGACATGACAGTCACAGTGACAATAGTAAATATCGTTTATATCTTCTTCTGCATTGTAAATAAAATGACTAAAATATATTTGTGAGTAGTAGCAGTAGTAATAGTACTTATATATTAATATATTTGTATAGGTAATAAGTAAAAATAATAAAGTAGGTATGGCGGGAGGTCTTGTGGTAGCCACGTCAGATTTTTTATATTAAAACCAGTGGGCCAAAACTGTTTCCTTCACAAACCTCAAATTAAGTTTAGAATTTTGCCAAAATTCTTTTTGTTGCATGATTAGTACGTTAAGTGTACCTCAAGTTATGGTGCACTCCGAATAGATACTTTATTGAAAAGCCTCTTCAGATCTAATATTCTCACTTGGTTGGAAATAATGAAACGCTCTTTTTCTTATCGCCCACATTTAACAGCGCACTAAATCACTTCTTGTGTAATTTCCGGGGATCTAGTGCCTTAATTCCAAATCTCCCCCATTCTCTGCGTTTACTCGAGCAAGAAAACCAAATCCATTTGAAAAACGTTTCTATAGTAAATAGGTTTACTTTCAAAGTTGCCAGTGCATTTGTAATGCGTCCTAGAAAGCTAGAAGTGTATAAGATTGACCAGGGGTGCACAATAATTGGGAGAAAAGTATATTATTTCCTCACGCAAGTGTATAATGATGTCGATTATAGCTATATTAATGAGAAAATTATGCTATTATCCAAATGTATGTACTATGCAATGCGCCAAGGATTTTATTTACTACCATTATTTTGTGAAAAAATCTAACGTGGACACCACATGACTTCCTTGTACGCCTATTAAACTGTTCATACTTTTCTTAATAACTAAAATGTAGAATAATATAAAAAATCTGACTTTATTCTTTTAACTTATTATACAAATATATTAATATATAAGTACTACTACTACTGCTACTATACTCACAAATATATTTTAATCATTTTATTTAAACTGCAGAAGAAGATATAAAGCATATTTTACTATTGTCACTGTCATTTCATAATCATTTAAATTTTACGTAATGTTAATCGATCATGGACTACAAGATACCGAAATACGCCGAAATACTAAATTATAAATATATACTTTAATTATTCTTAAATGATACCAGATACAAAAATATTTATAAAATACCGATTGTAGGTAATAATCACATAATCTTTCATTTAAAATAAAAAAATTTGTCTTAAATTAAATATTTATCGAAATATTTGAAAAAAGTACTACTTCCGGTTTATAGATTGAAACCAAAAATAGGAGGTGCACAACTAGATGCTATAACAGTCCTAAATACAAAATTTTAACTTTCTACGTCTAACCGTATTTGAGTTATGCGACATACATACATACGTACGTCCGTCCGTACGTACGTACAGACGTCACGACGAAACTAGTCATAATGGATTCAGAAAAGGTCAAAACGGATATTGCCGTGAAAATCTGAGAACCGAAATTTTTCGCGATTACAATACTTCCTTTACTCCGTGTACAAGGAAGTAAAAATAATATTGTTCATCCTATACAGTGAATTTATTTTAATGTTAAACATTGGATTTTTACCTTCCGCTTACCTGTAAAGGAAGGTATTGGAATCATGCAAAAAATCGGGTGGTGAATTTTTAGTGGATGAGCACGAATTAGGGTCCTTACAACTCATTTTTGATAGTTTCACGATGATGTCTGTGTGTATGTGTGTGTGTGTGTGTGTGTAGTCAAGGGGTGTTAGTCGCATAACTCAAATACGAATTACCCGAAAATTTTAATATTTGGTATTTAACATTTGTATATAAATTGGAAGAGCTCCTTAGATTTTGGTACAAATATCTTCATCGGAAGTGATATTTTTTGAAGATTGAAAAGGTTAATTGTCAAAATTGTATATAAATTTGGAAAAATATAGTATTTTTAAAATAAGAATAAGAGGAAAAGTTATTTGCAACTTACGTTATAAAAAAATTATCTTTATCTGGTAGCATTAAAGAACTGCAGTAAAATTTTAAAAATAAATTTATCAAATAAAACGTTGATATCTTGTAATCCATGATCGGTTGATTTTTGTTTCTGCGTAAAAAATATTGACAGGTGAGACGGGTGACAAGTTGGCATACTAGCGCTATATAAGTCCTAAGTAAGATATTAAATGTAGTAATTGAACGGAGGATGGCTTCAACACAGCAGAGTTTTCCTGTGAATGAATCTTTTTGTTCAGGTGATGCAAATTTCTGTGTTTGAATATTTTAGATTTTTATTTGTATATTTTAAATGGGCACCGGATTGTACGTATACATTTCTGTTTAAAGTCTAGATATGGCGGAAGGTTGTGTGATGGTGATGGCCACGTCAGATTTTTTATATTCATGGTTACGAATACGAATTGTATAGCAATGTATACATAGGGAATCAATTTAACTGAATTATTCTTGAACAATATAAGATATTTGTGCAGCCATAATAGCTCAAAATCTTTGGAAACCCCTAGAATCAAAGCCACCCTGATATCAACTGGGGGTGAACTAATAGTGTACCCGGAAGTGTCCGGGTCGAGGGCGAGTCTGTCCGATGCAAGGCGGAAGTAGTCGAAGAGGAATGAAGTTGACGGAAGAGTGAATTGAAACTAATGACTTGTCTGTTTAAATGCATAGCCAGAGTTGATGAAGAGTGTTAGCATTGTCGCCAATGCCATTCACGTGACGGACGTATTTTCCAAACGGAGGAGTTTTATTCCAGAGGTTTTTGTCATTTCCGGATTGGTTGAGGCGGAAATTAGAATGAATTGGATGTTTGTTTACAAATTAGAGAAGATTAACATTCCGTATTTATGTTGTGCGTTGGTTAAACATGTGTTTATTAAATTTGAATGGCATGAACTTTGAATTAAAACATTAAACAAATTACAGCATTACATATTAGTTATTTTATTTTTATTTAAATTTTCTCAATCCTGAAGAAGATGTAGAGGTGTCGAAAATAATTTTGTTTCAAATATGGAAGTAGCAATAAAAAATGTTGTTGCTTTCAAGCCGAAAAACTTGTTTTCAGTAGGTTGGACACAACTGATTGCGTTTTGGAGAACTATAAAAGCTAAAATAGGCATCTAAAATAGGCTGAAAAAGTAAAATAGGCACACAAAGCTACAAAATTTGAATAGTAGACTACGAAAAAACTTTTCATTTGACGTAAAAATACATCCTATGTATAATAAAAAAAACTAAAATGCCTGAAGTATATTGCAGTTAAAAAATAGGCAATTGCCTAAAAATCCGGGCTACTATTTTCTCCTTTTAAGGCGGGAATGTAGTTGTATGAGAAAGAGGTAAAACAGTGCTCTACGATTTGTATAATATTGAATCTAATACTAACGTGAGATCATTGAAATTTTTTAACAACAATATTTAATATTCATTCTACAGTGCGACGCATCGATTTTTCCAAATTTTTTCATATAGTCCAGGCAACGAATGCTCAAAAAAAGGTATAGAGGGAAATGCTTGGAACACAATTTTTGACTTCATAACTTTGTTTGGACTAGTTAGGGGGTGAACATATCAAAAGTCCCCGCCCGTAGCCCTTAAGCCGAGGTGTGGCGGAGGGTTTGAAAGTCTCATTTTTCGGTTTTTTGTTTATATCTAGGAAGCTATGCGTCCTACCGACATGACCACTCTATACAAAATGAAAGCAATGAATTTGCAACAATTTAAGCCCAACCGCAGCTCTGTACGTCCTTTAGTTTCCGAGATATGACACTTCTAAAATTAGCAATTTTTACAAAAAAATGAAAGTTGAGAAATTTTAACTTTTTTCGTTATTTTTGTGTTTAATTAACTGTAACTTCTGAATGAATAAAAATATCGTCTTCCGGTTTCTTTCATTAAATTTCACGAACATTTCTCTATAAAATACGTTATTTTAAAAACTTTTTAGGGCGTTCATTAGGCCAAAATATCAATTTTTTTTCGACAGAATTATTCAAATATTTTGTGTTTATTGTGTTTAATGAGCTGTAACTTCTGAACGGATAAAGTTATCAACATCCGGTTTCATGCATTAAATTTTACGAACATTACTTCATAAGATGCAGTATCATTTTTGGGTATTTATTAAGAAAAAACACCAAATGATGACCGAGAGAAAATTTAGAAATTTTTTATTTATTATAAAAACATTAGATATTTTGGCACAATGAACACCAAAATTTTTTTAGAATAATGTGTCTTATAGATAAATGGTCGTAGAATATAATAAAAGCAACCGGAAGTCATTTTTTTTATCCGTTGAACACAATAAATATTAAAAATTTAAAAATTTCTCAATTTTCTCTCGGAAAAACATTTGGTGTTTTGTCTTAATAAATACCCAAAAAAGATTTTAAAATACTGCATCTTATGGAGAAATGTTCTTATAATTTAATGCAGGAAACCGGATGTCGATAACTTTATCCGTTCAGAAGTTACAGCTCATTAAACACAATAAACACAAAATATTTGAATACTTCTGTCGAAAAAAAATTGATATTTTGGCTTAATGAACGCCGTAAAAAGTTTTTAAAATAACGTATTTCATAGAGAAATGTTCGTGAAATTTAATGAAAGAAACCGGAAGACAATATTTTTATTCATTCAGAAGTTACAGTTAATTAGACACAAAAATAACGAAAAAAGTTAAAATTTCTCAACTTTCATTTTTTTGAAAAAATTGCTAATTTTAGAAGTGTCATATCTCGGAAACTAAAGGACGTACAGAGCTGCGGTTGGGCTTAAATTGTTGCAAATTCATTGCTTTCATTTTGTATAGAGTGGTCATGTCGGTAGGACGTATAGCTTCCGAGATATAAACAAAAAACAGAAAAATGAGACTTTCAAACCCTCCGCCACACCTCGGCTTAAGGGCTACGGGCGGGGACTTTTGATATGTTCACCTCCTAACTAGTCCAAACAACGTTACGAAGTCAAAAATTGTGTTCCAAGCATTTCCCTCTATAACTTTTCGTTGACTGGACTAATAGTATTGTTTTAAAAAAATGCCGAATAAAGAGAAAAATACTACTTTTACATGTTTAATTTAGGGCATTTTAAATACAAAATCTATTAAAATTCATGCGTCGCACCGCACTGTAGGTAACATGTTATACAGTATATAAATAACGCGTTTGATTATTTCTTTTGTCTTATAGATACAATATCATACAAATACGATGCCACTTTTAGAGCGCGTTTGCTATTGCTGCCTTTGTTCGACACACTCAATCTGTATATATCTCTCCTTTTTCTCGACGAAATCGTGGACAGCTACATTCCGGCCTAAATCAAATCATACACTTCCTTGAAAAAAAGTTTCTCAGAAAGTGCATCACTATTTTACAAAAAAACACATGCCTCAACATAATTTATACATTGAAATATTTTCCATATAATTCTCAATTAACCAACTCCAATTTCCCCTCATCTCCTCGTCATAACGCACCTTTACCCCTGTAACCACCTTTCCTTGTACATTTCCACCCCAGATCCTAGATAGCGCGCACTTCCTCACTGCAGCAGCGCCGCCTTCACCGCAGGCTCGTTAACGACCTCGGTACCTGGTGCCGCCAAGCACCGTACCGACACCAGCTCCGTCGTCATCACCAGAGCAACGCAGCACAGCGTAGCGCAGCACAGCACGGAGCTGTCTGTGATTTATAACAGTGGTGCGCACACTCTTGCTGCTTTCATTATTCTGCACTTGGTGCGGGAACCTTAGAGTTATTTAGGAAGTTAAGGGTGAGGGGAGGGTGGTTGGAGGTTGTTTGGTATGTTGCAGTTTTGTGAGAATATTTTGGAGAATCTACTAGGGATTGTAACCGGCTTACCGATTTAAGGAGGTTGGGGACGCCTGCACCTGCAGTGGCGTACCCAGACATTAGCCTTAGAGGGAGGATATGAAAATAAAAATATTTTTGATAATGTAAAACAAAATTCGCTCAACGCCTCCACGCACGTTGGCTGATGTCATTCAGTTGCTGTAATATTTATTTTTACAATAATTACTAATTCCCTAATCAAAAATGCTTTAAATTCTTACATTTTTCCTTCCTTTGTACGAAGTAAAAAGGAAGTAGTATTGTAATCGCGAAAAATTTCGGTTCTCAGATTTTCACGGAAATAACAGTTTTGACATTTTCTGAATCCATTATGACTAGTTTCGTCGTGACGTCTGTACGTACGTACGGACGGACGTACGTATGTATGTCGCATAACTCAAATACGGTTAGACGTAGAAAGTTGAAATTTTGTATTTAGGACTGTTATAGCATCTAGTTGTGCCTCCTATTTTTGGTTTCAATCTACAAACCGGAAGTAGTACTTTTTTCAAATATTTCGATAAATATTTAATTTAAGACAAAATTTTTTATTTCAAATGAAAGATTATGTGATTATTACCTACAATCGGTATTTTATAAATATTTTTGTATCTGGTATCATTTAAGAATAATTAAAGTATATATTTATAATTTAGTATTTCGGTATTTTGTAGTCCATGATCGATTAACATTTGTTACTACATAAAATTTAAATGATTATGACATGACAATGACAATAGTAAAATATGCTTTTTATCTTCTTCTGCAGTTTAAATAAAATGACTAAAATATATTTGTAGCAGTAGTAGTAGTACTTATATATTAATATATTTGTATAATAAGTTAAAAGAATAAAGTAGGTATGGCGGGAGGTCTTGTGGTGGCCACTTCAGATTTTTTTATATTATTCTACATTTTAGTTATTAAGAAAAGTATGAACAGTTTAATAGGCGTACAAGGAAGTCATGTGGTGTCAGGTTTCTGTAAATTTAAACTTTTGATATCTTTTTACCGTAAATACTTTCAACTTGTTCGGACATCTAAGTTCTAGGATGAAACATAGGAAAATAAGTGAAGGTATTTCGTATCGTCAATTTTTCGGTCAGTTAACTACATGAAAGTTCCCAATTTCTGATTTGATTAAACACACGGAATTTGTCAAAAGTTATACGTTGGTCGTATGCTGAATTAGGTTAGGGTAGGAAGTTATTTCTTATGTCTCAGTTTAATTTATCGTGAAATTCCTAACATTCTAACAAGAAATTAACATGCACAAGAGGAACATAAACGTGCCATTGTAAACTTCAATTTCAAACTATGCAATGAGAATGAAAATGTACCTACTTTGAAACAATTTTTTATAACAATATTTTAAATTCCGTAATGTTTCTAAAGAAGGGTTCATAATGAATGAAAGAAACTTATCAGGTCCTTACACATTTAACTTTGTCGGAGAGTTGTAAAAGCGCATTTCTGGTCATCAAAACGTTTGAAAAGCGCAGAAATATAATCAGTAAATTTATGTACAATAAGCGCAGATCGTAACGTTCAATAAGCGCATTTTTCGAAAATGAGATTTCTGACCATAACAAGTTAGTCCAGATCGTCTTCGAGTATGATGAGGTTAAGTTCAGAAAAATGTTAGGCAAGAATATTTTCTAGTTTTAAATAATTCAAAAAATCTTGTTAAAAATACTCTTCGAGTATGATGGGGTTAAGTTCAGAAAAATGTTAGGCAAGAATATTTTCTAGTTTTAAAAAATTCAAAAAATATTGTAGAAAAACTGTCGTACAATCCCTAAAACCATTGTCTGTTCCCTTCTGCGCTTATATAACGTCAATTTCTGCGCTTTTCGTACGTCGATAAGCAAAAACTGATAAAGGCCAAATGCGTTTATATAACGCACCCATGGGATACTATTTCAGGAAGACCTGGAAGTTTGTTTTCTGAATTTTTATTGATTTTAAAAACCAACTCGTTATTTTATAAGATAGTTGCAATACTAACAAAAGACCCATACTTTCCAAACTAAACACGACTATTTTCAATTACTCGTATAATCTCACATGTGCATAAATTCTTTCCTGATTTTTTATTAAGTTGTTGAAATGCGTAATTAAAATTTCCTGGACATGCATTAATGCAGAGTGCAGATTCGGTCAGAAAATTGTGCTGACTAATAACACCGCCGATCTATTATTGATTATTAAAGCCGGCTTTACACAAACGTATGTACCGCTTATACTTTATAGCATATTTATGTCATTTATATTTTTTTATATTATCTTATCTGCAAATTATCTAATAATCTTATAATGTCACATGTGCATTAATTCTTTTCGAAAATTTTTTTATCGTACTTTCCAACAACGTCTTAATTACGTTGACGGAATGCACGATATGCATCTCTTTTACACTTATCAAGGTAGTTTGTTTAAGTAAATTAGTAGCAAATTATTAATTTCAATTAAAAATCATTTAAAGAATACAATATTATGGTACCCCTGCGATGCTAGTTTATAATTTTTGTCGCTGTGGGGACGCGAACATTATTTCAGTAAGTGTGTGAAATATATAATGTAATCATTGATAATTTAAATTTTGCACAACGCAAAATAGGCACTTGTCAAATTGGACTTGGTAATTTTATAATAAAATAGCGGTGTTAGATAAGAAATAGTTTTTTTTTATAAAACATGCATCGATGTTTAAAACACGCAAATGTGTGCAAAATTACAAGACAAAAACACGCTGTGTTTTAAACGTTGTTAAGCAACAACAATGAAAATTGTAACCAATCTTCTAGATATATATTAATGACATTATTTGACAATCATATTTTTTATTAAATGTAGGTGTTTTAATCCCATCGAAATGACCATTAAGAGCCTAATGTAGTGAAGTTGCGCGCAGCAAAAACATGCTTTTGAATAGGGATTGAAATTGAGACTAATTTTGGTCGAATCGATTTAATTTTTTTTTTCATTTAAAGATAAAGATGAACTCCGCATCCGCTTAGTGTTGAAATTTTAGTTTTATTTTTTGTTTGAATGTTACAATGCCATAAACTTGTCATAATTTGCCTTACTTCACATAACTGTTACTTAGTATATCAACAAAAATTGCAAATTTCAACACTAGACGGATCTAGATTGAACTTTTATCTTTCAAATGAACCCTTGTTTGTAGTACCAATTTTATTCCGCCTACGAGATCGCTTTCCCTATTGTTGCCTTTGTTCGACACTCTAAGTCTGTATAAATCTATCCTTATCTCGCAGACAGCTACATTTGGGCCTTAAAGGAAATTGTACACTGTATACAGTTGCCGAGAAATAAAAATAATTTGAAGTTAGAGAAGTCCTGTGTTGACCATTATGTTGCTAGAGATCTACTAGAGCTACAAAGCAATAACCTGTCCTATATTTAGTCTCCTTCATACTTCGTTATCAAACATAATTAAAACACCCCTCACATACATCAACTTCATTCATTTATAAAACTTCATACCGATCCTACGCGCTCATAATTCCTGCATTCTCTTGAAATGAATGTGGGAACGTTTGATCGATCGTTTCGTGTTGTATAGTACAAATACATTTCATCTACCTAATAATCATTAGCGTTTATTAGGGGGTTATTGCAGTCACACAATGGTCAAAACCACAAGCCTGAGATGCGCCAGAGCATACAATACAACCCTGGTAATAAGCTTCGAAAAACTCTTACTCTACCAGTGGAACACTGGGGGTAAAATATATACTCGGGTTAATAAATATGGCAAATACTGAACTGTTCGACTATATTTCTTATCTGCGGGCTAATCTTAAACGATTGCGGTTTTGGGCATTGTGTGGCTGCAATAAGCATTTAACAATTATTAGGTACTTGATGCATGCATGGACTATACTGCATCTCTCATTACTGTTTGCTATAATTATGCATCAAAATACTCATTCTATGATACGTCAGAACCACATACTGAATAACTGCCCACAAACCATGGCGCACTGAATACACAGAGACAATGACAACGCACTCAGTCGTGATTTTACAAGAGGATGTTACTGCGTTTCAGTTCGAGGTAAATATATTTACTAATTGACGGATAATTAGTACGTGATGCTATGATGATCATAGTTAGTGATGGGTCTTTCGTTCATTTTTAGTGAGTCAGTTCATTTCGCTCCGCTCAGTAAAGTGAGTCGTTCACACTGAGTCGTTCATTCGAACGACTCTGTAAAAGAGCACTGTGCGTGTGCGTTTCAAATGACACCGTGCTAGTGTGCTGCTCAGCTGAGCTGCTCTGCACATGCTCACAGCTCACAGCACTGTGCGGTGTGCGCTCGCCGTGTGTGCATATGCGATGTGGCATGTGCACATGTGCCAAACTGTATGAACCTGAACCTGAGCATTTTAGTTGTTAGTTGTGTTGCTTATAGTTGTTGTATATGTATATTGACAATGGAAAATAAACAAAATAAAAATTTAGCAAAAGGAGTACTGTCTGGCAACATTTTGAAGAATGTTCAACAAATTTAACAAAACGTTTGTTGTTGTCCAGTCCTACATTGTTCCCACTTCCCATATTGTTGATTATTTTCATTGTTGGCCGTACAACAGAAACGCATGCATTCTTCTCAGAATACAGTGCAATCAGTCAAGCCAATAGTGCTCTGAAATATGTTATGTACCGTGCGCTGTCTGTATGTTTCGTTCGTTTCGTTCATTCCACTCGCACTCGTTCGTCTTTCTGCGTTCAGCGAGCGGAGCGGTGAGCGGAGCTAGCACGTGTGAACTGGTGTGCCGTACTGAACGAACTAAAGAGTCGTTCGTTCACGGCACACTAAAATGAGTCGTTCATTTTGAACGACTCGTTCATGAACGACCCATCACTAATCATAGTGTAATAGGCAATTTTCTTTCATTCAAATATGAATGCGTCTTCGAAGCATAAGCGTTCGCAGGTGTAGGGAGCAATAGAGCGATTGCCTTGTCTCTTCTCCTCTCGCTTCTCCTGCAAGATTCTTTTTTATGAACATGTTTCAAAACTATCATTCCTATAACCTTGTACTTCAAATTAGAATACTGTAAAAGAAAACCCCCTGAAGACATTCTTTTTACTTCCTTGTACGGAGTAAAAAGGAAGTACCTACTATTGTAATCGCGAAAAATTTCGGTTCTCAGATTTTTACGGAAATATCCGTTTTGACCTTTTCTGAATCCATTATGACTAGTTTCGACGTGACGTCTGTACGTACGTACGTACGTACGTACGTACGGACGGACGGACGTATGTGTGTCGCATAACTCAAATACGGTTAGACGTAGAAAGTTGAAATTTTGTATTTAGGACTGTTATAGCATCTAGTTGTGCACCTCCTATTTTTGGTTTCAGTCTACAAACCGCAAGTAGTACTTTTTAAAAATATTTCGATAAATATTTAATTTTAGACAAGTTTTTTTATTTTAAATGAAAGATTATGTGATTATTACCTACAATCGGTATTTTATAAATATTTTTGTATCTGCTATCATTTAAAAATAATTAAAGTATATATTTATAATTTATAGTATTTCGGTATCTTGTAGTCCATGATCGATTAACATTTGTTACTACGTAAAATTTAAATGATTATGACATGACAGTGACAATAGTAAAATATGCTTTATATCTTCTTCTGCAGTTTAAATAAAATGACTAAAATATATTTGTGAGTATACTAGTATAATAAGTTAAAAGAATTTTTAATATTATTTTACATTTTAGTTATTAAGAAAAGTATGAACACACAAGGCGTACAAGGAAGTCATGTGGTGTCCACGTCAGATTTTTTATGAACATGTTTCAAAACTATCATTCCTATAACCTTGTACTTCAAATTAGAATACTGTAAAAGAAAACCCCCTGAAGACATTCTTTTTACTTCCTTGTACGGAGTAAAAAGGAAGTACCTACTATTGTAATCGCGAAAAATTTCGGTTCTCAGATTTTTACGGAAATATCCGTTTTGACCTTTTCTGAATCCATTATGACTAGTTTCGTCGTGGCGTCTGTACGTACGGACGGACGTACGTACGTACGTATGTGTGTCGCATAACTCAAATACGGTTAGACGTAGAAAGTTGAAATTTTGTATTTAGGACTGTTATAGCATCTAGTTGTGCACCTCCTATTTTTGGTTTTAATCTACAAACCGTCCATGATCGATTAAAATTTGTTACTACGTAAAATTTAAATGATTATGACATGACAGTGACAATTGCAAAATATGCTTTATATCTTCTTCTGCAGTTTAAATAAAATGACTAAAATATATTTGTGAGTATAGTAGCAGTAGTAGTAGTACTTATATATTAATATATTTGTATAATAAGTTAGAATAATAAAGTAGGTATGGCGGGAGGTCTTACGGTGGCCACGTCAGATTTTTTTATATTATTCTACATTTTAGTTATGAAGAAAAATATGAACAGTTTAATAGGCGTACAAGGAAGTCATGTGGTGTCCACGTCAGATTTTTTATGAACATGTTTCAAAACTATCATTACTATAACATTGTACTTCAAATTAGAATAGGTACTGTAAAATAAAAATCCCTGATGACATTATTTTTTGTTACATATTTTTGTCTTTATCATATTTACCTGAACCAAAAATGATGTTTTATGTAAGAGTAAGAAATAAGGTAGTATTTTCCACGTGCTTTCAACATCGGTTTTTGGGAATTTTTTTAAATATATTTGACAACAAACTTCAGCTTCGATAACTCAAATTTCAAATTTTAGTAGTGAATACTTTTCTTAGGTGATTTTAATAAGATTGTAAGTTTACGTTAAGTTTGTAATGGAATAATGAAAACACTTAAGACTAAGAGTGAAGAAAAACTTTCGACGTAAAACCGACATAAGCTGAAATGAACAAATATTAACGTCACTCACAAATTCAAACCAGAAAATGGAATGTGGAATGGCGAAGTCATTTGATTTTTGAGAAACAATTTCTGCTCCTTTCATTTAATCTCAACCTTGCAACCAGACAACAATTTACCTCGAAGCCCGTATTTAAGACATACAGTTGGGAAGATTACGATTTGAGTAAAATGCGTTTGGCAAGATTATACGGTTATGGATAACTGCAATTTGACAGAAGTACGTTTTGGATAAATTCCGTTTTGTATTATTCCAGTTAGGTATAGTTGGTTTTCGGCTAAATTACGGTTTACCTGAAAATGACTTGACAATATAATAGTATTAGTCGAAGTTGCGGTCAAATTACGGAATGTGAAATTACAGTTTGTCTAGAATACAGTTTGGCTAAATTACGGGTTGGCATATTTACGGTTTGACAAAATTCCAGTTGAACAAATTACAGTTTGACTAAAATACAGTTTGGCTTCATAATTTTTGGTCAAACTACAATTTGACAAAACTATATTTGTCCAAATTGTGCTCCCTAAATTTCGTTCCCAACCTAGCCCACTTGACATGAATCGTCCATGGGATGTTTAAAAATATCTTATTCTTGTACTTTAAGTGATGTTACGTAAGTCTATCCTAGCCACATCCTGAGTACGATCAAAAATTACATACTCAATACAAACATCTCAGAGAATTACATAGGATGCATAATTGTGATATTATTACCAAAATCCAAATTGAGATGTAACATATAGATAATGTTTCCAAGGGCGGACATTAGCAATCGCAAAGATATTATTAGGATGTTAATGGACAAATATAGCAAGTAACAATCCGGGATGTTCACATTATTGAAATGTTCTGGGGAATTTATTTTATCAAGTAGCTCTGTGTTTGGTATACTATTCGGCACTAACGAAATAATTTGTGTAATATTCTCTATTTAAAATAAGTTTTAGTATAAACTGCATATAAATAAAAAATATATTCTAGGTGTACGGAGAACACCTTGAACACGCTACGTCACTGCTTCTGATATTGTAACCTTACTTTCCGAATATACCTCGTATTATATACCGTCCAAATTGACATTCCATGTTCTGTCAGCACTCATCAGGTTCTTAGAGCACCTCCTGTGTTTTAGCAAACTTATCATGTAATAATAATATCGCCTGTTTTTGCTTCATTCATATTTAATCCACGTCCCACGGTCCAAGCCTTGCTCATGTACACGTTGTGCACAATATTGTGTAGAAAAGGGTCTCAGCTCAGGTCGACTCGCCTCTTCTTGTCCCGCTTATAATTTCTCTTGACGCCTTCCAGGAATAATCCTGTTAGGAGACTGTGCACAAAACAAAAAGCTGACGATGAATTCGTAATATTAATTTGCGGTTGTCTGGAGTTGTTTGCGGAGAGATTAGCAGAAATTTATTTGATTAATAATATGAGATGAAGATGACAAAAATGTTCTTGTTTCGTTTATAATGCTGTTAATTTAACTTAGTCTTAATGCTAATCTAGTGCTTTACTTAGCTTGAATTTACTTTTTACCTCTCGCCACTCAGTTCTGCAAGAGAGGTATTCTGCCGTCCTTAGGAAAAATGTCCTACCTGCAAAAATTTTGTTTTAGCTATTATTTTATATAAAAATTTGTGTGGAAACATCTATGCGGATTTTTACTATAAAAATTGCTTTATATAAATATAATAACCATGCATAATAAATTCTACCTTTTGTTAGGGCAGCTGGACATTCTATTTTGGTATATTTGTAATAATTTATGCAGATTATAAAAATCTCAAAATTTGCAGATAGGACATTCTTCCTAAGAAGGGCAGTATTGTAATCATGCTAAAATTTCGATAGTGAGTTTTCAATGGATAAGCATGTTTTAGAATCCCTAGAACACGATTTTAATAATTTCGCGATGATGTCTGTGTGTGTGTGTCAGGATGGATGGATGGGTGGATGGATGTTGGAGGTACGAAAACTCAAATACCTACCACTAAATTAAAAAAATTGAAATTTGGCATATAATATTCTGACATCCTAGATTAGATCTGATTAGATTTTGTTGTTAATTGTGCAACAGGAAGTGGTAGTTTCTTGAAGATCTGAAGAGTTTTTCTGGAATATCCTCAAAATTTATGGATTAACAAGAATATTTTAGAAGAGATGAATCTTAATTTTGGACTTCCATTATCTTTATTTACGAATAACACAAATATAATATTGCACAACGTTTCGGTAACAGATCTTAGTTACCGAAACGTTAAAAGAAAGGAATTTTTTACTATCTACAATTTGTATGCAAAACGTTATCTAGCATAATTTTTCAATTACAAGAAGTTAAAAATTCTACAAATTTGTTACAATTTTGATTTATCGCCTACCAATGAAAACAAAAAATAAAACATTTGAGTGTTAATGTCATATAAATTTTTTAAAACATTAATAATATTATAAAAACTGCAATTTCCAAATTGCCTTACAATAGTATATTTTTTGTAAGTATCTTGAGCACAGTTTTCTGGGTCTAAAACAAAACAATTTATCCAAATTTGCATATGTCCAACGTGGGAGTAATAGATACTTCATTCTCATTATTTTTTGTGTTTAGTAGGTATATTAGTATGATATAATATATTATATCACTACCTTAATTTGATATACCTATCTTTTTAATAAAATGGTCACGTCAACCACTATTATAACCTCGTAATTAACGAATTTTTAAGGCTCGGTCTTCGCCTAGGCCAAAAAATTATGTCGGACGCAGACATTTCGCAGTCTAGGTATACAAATAACTATTTTATCTATAAATTACCTATACTTAAAAATATTTATAATTAGAAAACTACAAAATTCTCATAAGGTGACCTTAGAAGAATTCCACTTGTACCTACATAATAGTTATTTGTGTATTAAGAGCATAAAGTGACTCTTTGTTACTCGCGCACGGTAATAGTCCAAGAGGAACAAAGACACTTTGTGCTCGTAATACACACATAATTTTATCTACGACTAAAATTATTTGTTGTAATAATAATAGTATTCAGTTAGTTCAATCTGGCGTTCAATCAATTTATGTTTGATTCGTAACCATGACGATACCAATAATATCGAAATAAATAAATAAAAAATTTGTTTGATTCTGTCATTTTCTTTTATTTTATGTAATCAAAAAGTACTTTATTGAGCGTTGTCATAGGAGACACGCAATAAAATGTTTTTTTGCTTGATCCTCAGTAACAATCAACTTTACGTTGACAATTGAAAGCATAAATATAAACTTTTCATAGTAGTCGTAGATAAAATTATTTGTTGTCAGCGTATTCCATAATATCATATTACAACATAACGATTACATTATGATTTATTCCTCGATTGTTATCTATTAGATAAATATTTAAGCAAGTTGCAAAATATTAAACAATTAAGTTATGTAATGAAGCTGTTTTATTGTACAAGTTAAAATAATGTTTTCACAACATTCTTTTATTTCAAAAAGTTAAACGAACAATGTTTTTAAAAGAGACAACATTTTTAATGAACAATTTAAACACGTTTGAAGAAACGTTTTTCTTATACTCGTATTTTTGCATTTAAATGAAACGACGCGAATAAATTGAATACATTTCTGTTCGTCATTTAAAGTTACAAGCTTTCAAAAGCTTAATAAATATTTCAACATGATGTTCATTTATTTTATTTTGTTTGTTTATCCGATATTTCTATACTTTCTATTAAGCTAATTGAACGTTTCATATTCAGTATGAATTTGCTAATAAGTTGCATTTTAATGTATTTGGTAATTGATTTTAAAAATGAATACGTTTATTGTTTATTAAAAATTAATCTGCTAATAGCTAATTCCAATGAATACGCATAGAAAATTTATAAAGCACAAAAACTTTTGAAAAAACAGAGTGGGTAGGTTGGTACTGAAAACTATGTTTTGATTAAATATTAAAATAAAAGTATGAACTTTCATTCAAAGTTTTTAACTAGGTAGGTACGTAGGTTTAACGAATACATTAAACTTTTCATGGTAGGTATTTCTTGCAACTATTTCTCATTATTTTCTCGCCCTAAATGTAGAATAGTTGTAGTTATTAATTGTATTTTTTTAGTTTATTGCTTTTATAATAATAATAAATAATGTTAAAATTTCAGACATTGTATTTAAGTATCTTGTTTAAATGAAATATTCAACCAATAAATTTAACAAATCCTGAAATATTTGCAACCCGAAATACAAAGCACTAATTCGTTAATTACTTAGTTTCCAAATTTACATTATCTAAATAAATATGAAACTTAAATTGACCAGAATATCATTTAGAACATTCAAATATCAATCGAAACTGGCGCCATCTCTATGAAAAATGTGCAAAACAAATCAGTAATAACATCAGTGATATAACAATCAACGCGTGATGATTTCGTAGTGCTTTATTTACTAAAATCTGTAGTTTTTTCGCGATATACATTTACAAAACTATGTGTAGTGTGTGTCTAAGTAATATCTCATTGAAACCTGGAAGTAATTTCAAGGCCTTACGATGAATAATACAAGGTAAAAATCGACTTATAGTTTTTCTAAGTTATGTACAGGCTTAACTAAATGTAATATCGAAAACATGATTGCACCATTGGATTCCTCGTAGTTTTGTTAGTAAAGTAACCGTAGTTTCATATTTGTAGCTGTTTTGGAATAATTTCTACGAATTTTTAAATAGTTTATTGAGGAATTGTTCACTACTACATAGACACACAGCTCGTGTACGTGTACGTTCAAGAATCTCGCTTCGGCATGTATAGGCAATACTTCTTAAGGCGGGTTTACATTGGTCGTGTAAATGGGTTAGTTACTAGTACTATTAGCTCGCCAGACCGCTACTCATCCAATGTAGCCAACAGAAGCTAGTACCAGTACTAGTACTAAAGTTCATGCCAAATAGAAATGGGAATGTCACTCATTCCTCGCGCATCTTCTGTCTCACACCAGCAGCGTACAAAGAAATACCATTGGCCCGTTCAAGTAAGGAGGGTGGAGCAAACGCAAATGCGTCTTCTGCGCATCGAATCTAATTCCCATTTCTATTTGGCATGAACTCTAGTATACAACAGTACAAGTAGTTGGGGTAGTGAAGTAACTAACCTCCCGGGTTAGCTACTCACCTACTAGCCTTCCCCTTCCACATACATTCTGCACTATACCAATGTAAACAGTCACTGGTGATTAGGGATATACTAGTGTGTTTTGACGTCTCATTTTAAAGGTAATTGTTTTATAGTTAAATTCGGTATTTTTACTTTATTAAAATGAAAAAGTACTGAGACAATAAAGTTTGTAGAACTATATCGTGATCATGAGTGTTTGTGGGATGTCAATAAATTTTGTTATCTTTACTTTATTTCGTTTAATAATAGATTTTGTTCGAGATGATATGCAACCACGAAAAGAATTCATTTTGTCACCTACAGAACAACTTGTACTGGTACTAGAACTATAGCTAGTCGTCTAAATTGTATTTCTGGTGTAAACACCTACTAGCCTAGCGCTTAGTTGAGTATACTAGTATAGTCCGCTACTTGTACCAGTAACTGTCTCAGTTACTCCTCCAATGTAAACCCGCCTTTATACTTTAAATATATATTTTGAGAGTTATGAACTTATAAACATAGCTCAATATGTAACGTGATTGACTGGGTTCTGACAACTCAGGTTCAAATTTTGACTGACACACCTAAATTGGTCAAAATCGTAATTTTGTTAGTAAATAACCGTAGTTTCATATTTGCGGCTGTTTTGCCAAAATTTCTACGAATTTTAAAATAGTTTATTGAAGAATAATTGTTCACCTTATTAATTTTGCAAAGAAAGAATTTTTTAATTCAATGCTATTGCTCGAACTGCCCTACCATAGCTACGATGTAACAGTCATGTATTTATACCGATCGATAAATTACACTGCTACACCTAAATTAGGTAAAAAGCGTGTTAGATTGTGTATGATAGTAGGTATGCATTCACGTACAAAATAAAAGCACCATTGTCAGTGTCCAAATCACTGAATCATTTGTCAATTCCTTTGAAAGCACAACCGTAACCCTTCAGCAAATATTTTACCTTCTGTATCACAATGTCAACCAAACCAACACAGTCAGTCAGTCACAAACTCTTTTTCTCTTCACACCAGGTCCAAGACATGACATCCGCGTCGCAATTGTTTAACGCCGTGCGAAGATAACACATAGAGTGCGGTGCGCCGAGCGATATATTGTTGTCACTGAACAAATGGAATTCGATTGTTCTTTTTGTTGTTTTATTCTCCCTGGTTTTTATCTAATGGACTTCAGAAGAAAAGCGCTGTCTGCGCAGTAGAGGAAATTATACTTTGAATGTGAGATGGACTTTAAAAGGAAAGGTACTGAGTATGTTGGACATAAAAAGGGTTATGTTATTATTTTGTTTACTGCAGCTTTGCTGTTTTGCTGTAGTTTCAAAGAGAGTAGAACTATTTATCTTACAGTCCGCTCGAATTACACTGTCTGGATACTGTTTCTCGAGGCTTATTTTACAAAACGTTGCACAACAAATGCAACAGTACGAAAATAACATTTTTCTAAGGTCTTAATTAAAACTTAGACTTTTCTACTCTTATATGCGAATCATAAGCTTTTTCTTTCAGAGAAAGAACTTTATTTTACTTGCCTGAAAGACAAAAGCAATTATTTATTTCGTTTTTAAGTTACAACATATTACTCGTATGTTCATTAAACACAAAAAATACAAAAAAGCTAAAATTTCTCAAGTTTTTTTGCGGAGAAAATCTTTAATTTTTGACTTAACTAAGGACGTCAAGAATTTTTTTAAATGTAACTTATAGAGAAATGTTCGAAAAATTTATTTTATCCGTTAATAAATGACAGCCGTATTTGTGTACGGAGACATAATTTCGACTTAGTTTTTAATTATTGCAATGTTCGGAATACATGTTCACGGTTTTCTCGAAAACTGTGCCACTTACATAAAAATCGTTAAGAATCTATCTTATAGAGAATAATGATCTACATTTTTTCTTATTAACAGTTTTTCACCTAATATGAACAGTTTCTGAGATAAATGCAAAAAACTGATTTTTGGACGCAATTTTCGTCACCCGCGCCGTCTTGAATTTGAGGCTCAAGGAGTGAAAATTCGAGCAAATAACATACCTAGCAGTATTCAGCAGGTTTCAAAGCATCAATTGATACATAATTTGCCTCTAGGAGTTATTTCTAGACGTCTTTTGAAATTCCTAGACTAAACTGCTCTTGACAACAACATATAGCAACCAATAGAATTACACGAATCCATCTGTCAAAATTGTTTCGTTATTACAGAGTATAAATTTGAAATTCTAGATTTGAATTTTCTGATGAATGAATCTTTTGATGCAGGTATTTTATTAGGTACTTTTCTAATTTTCTAGACCTGCATCTTCTAGTATTGCATTTTCCTGTACCTATACCTATATGAATATTCTATAGATATTTACTTTTGGTGTTGAATGGGCTGAATCCAAATGGTTGGATTCCACTATAATAATAGATCTACCAATCTGATATAGGCCGTTGACCCTGTTAAATAGTTACGAACTAAATAAAAATAAAATAAATAAATAAATACATAGACATAATAGTAAAGCCTCGTTTCCGCCGACTGTTTTAATGCTTAAAAACTATGTTTAATGCATAAATCTGCTGTTTCTAAATATGGAAATGAATACCTTACTTACGAAATTAACAGATCTTTCATTCCTTAACATCATAAAAATGCCGAAAATCATTAAATTACAAAATTCGACAACAAATTTCACCTCTGCTGAATTAATCATTAAACAAAATAGGGGCCATCTAATAAAAAATCATTATGCATTACGCCTTACGCACAAAGCTTTAAAACAGTCGGTGGCTTAATTGTACATTTAAAAAAATTTGACTTGGACACCACATGAGTTCCTTGTACGCCTCTTAAACTGTTCATACTTTTCTTAATAACTAAAATGTAGAATTATATAAAAAATCTGACGTGGCCACCACAAGACCTCCCGCCATACCTACTTTATTCTTTTAACTTATTATACAAATATATTAATATATAAGTACTACTACTACTGCTACTATACTCACAAATATATTTTAGTCATTTTATTTAAACTGCAGAAGAAGATATAAAGCATATGTTACTATTGTCACTGTCATGTCATAATCATTTAAATTTTACGTAGTAACAAATGTTAATCGATCATGGACTACAAGATACCGAAATACTAAATTATAAATATATACTTTAATTATTCTTAAATGATACCAGATACAAAAATATTTATAAAATATCGATTTTAGGTAATAATCACATAATCTTTCATTTAAAATAAAAAAAATTGTCTTAAATTAAATATTTATCGAAATATTTTAAAAAGTACTACTTCCGGTTTGTAGATTGAAACCAAAAATAACCGTATTTAAGTTGTTATGCGACACACATACGTCCGTCCGTATGTACAGACGTCACGACGAAACTAGTCATAATAGATTCAGAAAAGATCAAACCGGATATTTCCATCAAAATCTGAAATTTTTCGCGATTACAATACTTCCTTTTTACTCTGTACAAGGAAGTAAAAATTTGCACACAGTAACACATTATTCGTTTATATCAATCCAATATGAATACACCTCATCACCCTTGATAAAGATCCACATCTACATCTAACAAGATACGATGACATAAAGAGAAGTAGGTAGCACCATCATCCACATGATGTCGTATCAGCACAAGGACGTTGTGTCTTTGAAGTGTTTAAAATCGCTGTATCGCGTCTTTTCCGCGTAATTCAATCCCAGGACGCACGACTCACGGCAAATAGCGATGAGAATCGATAACAAGTCTTCTGAAAATAATTGGGTATCGCTTACGGAAAGTTTGATATCCGCGAACGCGTCTTGTACGCGCTGTGACAATTAAATTCTCTGGAAATTGTTTCATAACTACAAGAAGATTAAAGAATATTGGTAGTGTATTACAACGTAAGAAGTGGCATGCACACAACCTTCCGCCATTTCTAGACTTATAAACATAAATGTATACGTATACAATCCGGTGTCCCTAAAATATACAAATAAAAATCTAAAATATTCAAACACAGAAATTTGCATCACCTGAATCAAAAGATTCGTTCACAGGGAAACTCTTCTGTGTTGACGCCATCCTCCGTTCAATTACTACATTTAAATATCTTACTTATGACTTATATGGCGCTAGTATATCAACTTGTCACCCGTCTCACCTTGGTCTCACCTGTCAATATTTTTTACACAGAAACAAAAATCAACCGAACATGGATTACAAGATTTCAACGTTTTACCTGATAAATTTATTTTTTAAATTTTACCGCAGTTCTTTAATGCTACCAGATAAAGACAATTTTTTTATAACGTAAGTTGCAAATAACTTTGCCTCTTATTCTTATTACAAATTAATACTATATTTATCCAAATTTATATAAATTTTTGACAATTATTATCTTTTTCAATCTTCAAAAAATAGCACTTCCGGTGAATTTATTTGTACCAAAATCTAATGAGCTCTTCCTATTCGTATACAATTTATTGTAAAATACCAAATATCAACATACATACAAACATCACCGAGAAACTATCAAAAATGAGTTGTAAGGACCGAATTCGTGCTTATCCACTTAAAACTCACAACCCAATTTTTAGCATGATTCCAATACCTTCCTTTACAGGTAAGCGGAAGGTAAAAAGTGATAATGTTGAAGGAGGCAGTTTACTTCTAAGTAGTAGAGAGTAGAGTCTATAATAATACAAGCTGATTTAAATTATTAACTAAATATTTAGTCGATTTTCTTTTCAAGAACGCGATAATATAATATCGTAACATTGATACGCATTTAAAAAATCTTGAAAAAGTTTTAAAATTTTTGTCCTATTTACATAAAAACCAGAATTATTGTACAACATGTTGTATAGTTGTTATTTTTATTCTTTAAGTACTTGTACCTACCATTCGTCTACTAGAAACTCAATTTACTAATAAAAAGCATCTGAACTAGATTCCGATAAATTTTTATACAAAGTTGCGCAAAACTAATCACCCATTACCTTTTTTTTTAACGTGGGCAGGGGGCGCCTCTTCAAAAGAGACCTAACTTAAATTAGGTAATCACCCATTACCTAATTTATGTCTACTTTACGAAGTCGCGAAGATCATATCGGTCAAGTGGCCGCCGCCATAGTAAATTTAAATTCCATGACTTGTGTCAAAACTTCTGGCGCTAAATTCTTCACTTCTTGTCGGACGGTCTCCATTACGAACGACATAGTATGTGGCTTGTTCGTATAAACCCGTGACTTAAAAACCCCTAAGAAAGAAGTTTGGAACGATCAAATTGGGCGATATGGCCGGTCAGTTCAAATCGCCAAATGAGAGATCAAGCGGCCAGGAAACGCTTGCTTCAGAATGTCCTCTGTCGTGGAACCACATGTTCTCCAAACCCAATTCGTTAATTTGCAGCATCTAAAAGTCAGAGATCATGGTTCTGTAGCGCTTACCAATCCTTTATTTTATCCATGCGCCAGTCACAGTAACAGTGTTGCCGGCCACGTCTACTAATGTCCCGTGTCGAGCCAGCCTTCTTGGGGAGAGCATGTAATCGCCGCAGTGTTTATCCAGTTAATGCAACACGATCAGGGAATTTACGTTGAGCCAAAACCATCGACCGATTTATTTGTCAAAAACATATTGACACAATTAATTAATTGACCTCCGTAAACCTGCCCCCCCCCCTAATAGAAATTGTTATATCTAATAAACTAATAAGGTACAATCAAATTTAATGGTGGTACAATTATTCACTAATGAAGCACAATTAGGGGGCTCAGATTCACGGAGGTCAATTATTCCGCGTTCTTGAGGAGAATAGCGATTCATGGTTCGTCTATGTGTATTTTGCATCTGCAAGTCAGCTGCAAAAATGAAAGCATCATCTGATTGGATTTTGCGCCACCTAGTATTCAAACCATATATTACCTAAGCTTATTAGAAAATAAGACAATATATTCGAACTGCATTCCCGTCCAAATATTTTTTCCATTTATTTTTGTTTAATGTTAAATTATATTGACAAATGTGAAATGCATGGATTAAAAACATATGCTTTAGAATTAATTATATAACCAAAATTATAATAATAATTCATTTTTGCAGACTATTTACATAGTTTAGAAATGTCAAATAGACAAACAAGAAATACAGAATGCCACTATAACTACATTTCTTTAACAAGTAAAATTTTAAATTAAGAGTGTCCTTATTAATTTGTGCAAATAGGAAAAATAGATTACAAAAGTTAATAATTATGGTCATAACAAAAATGACGGTAACCAATTAAGTTTAAATGTACATTGTACAAATTGCCGTACACGAATTATTGCAGCATCCATATTATCCTCCAATGAATCAATTACCAATATCTCACCAGACACGACAAACTCAAACAGTACAAGTACCAACACATAACAAGCAACAACAAATAACATATTTGCTCGTCCTTATCACATCCCTCTCCACATCACGTTGGCTCTGGTCATGTCGACGTCTAACTACTCGTGGTGCTGGTGCAATTAGAACCGCCCGGCTTCGCTCGTATTTGATATAATGATCTCTGCTGGGCTTGGGGGGGGGGGGGGGGGGGGTTGGAATGTTAGTCTAACGATGTTACGGGCGAGGAAGCTGGACGAGGTACAGGAACAGGATAGAGAAGATGTGTTACGTGTCTCTAATTGTCAATCGATTGTTGGATTAGAGGATAACGAGAAATGGAGGACTAAAGGACGTGGGTGGATGCGAGTTGGTGGGGATTTATAAGTTAGTTGTTATGGAAGTAAATCTTTTAATAATTTAACACGTTAACTGCGGTGCAAAAATATGGTGGTATTAAAGCCGGAATGTAGCTGTCTACGATTTCGTCGAGAAAAAGGAGAGATATATACAAATTTAGTGTGTCGAACAAAGGCAGTAATAGCGAACGCGCCCTAAAAGTGGCATCGTATTTGTAAAATATTGCATATAAGACAAAAGATATAATCAAACGCATTATTTATGTACTGTATAACATTTTACCTACAGTGCGACGCATGAATTTTAATTAATTTTGTATTTCAAATGCCCTAAATTAAACATGTAAAAGTAGTATTTTTCTCTTTATTCGGCATAAAATCGATGCGTCGCACTGTAGAAAAAATATTAAATATTGTTTAAAAAAAATTCCAATGTTCTGACGTAAATATTAGATTTAATATTTTACAAACCGTAGAGCACTGTTTTCTCTTCATATACAGCTACATTCCCGCCTTAAGTTTCTAACGTTACATATCGCCAGCGATATCTAAGTTGTGATTACTGAGGTGCATATATATATATATATATATATATATATATATATATATATATATATATATATATATATATATATATATATATATATATATATATATATATATACAGGGTGAGTCAACGAAATGCCCGTCGTCGATATCTCCCTTGTCGTTAAAAATACAGCATAAATTTATTAACAGGATTTTTCGTCTACTCAAGGAGCATAACTTAAAATTATTTTCACATATACAGGGTGTTGCATAACGACTTGGCAATAATTGTTCGTCGTTTTTTAAATGAAACACCCTATATATTTTTATATATTTTGAATTGTATTTTACTTACCTATACGAACATATAAATTTCATTTTAGTTTTCCGCGGCGTTGCCAAGTTATTCAATTTTTTCTCTAAAAAAAGCCGAATACACGTATTGTTTTATAAAGGCGTACTGAAGTTATTTTAATAGTAAAAATTATGAATTTTTTTTTCTGAACAACTGTAACTATACTCTTTGTTCTGACATAACTTTTTTTAAATGTTATTATACAGGGTGTTCAGTACAGAGAATCAAATTTACTCAATTTCAAATGGCTATAACTCGTCATTTTCAAATGGAACACCCTATATTTTATTATTCTGTTGTGTGTATTTTTGCATCTTCTTATGTTATAAAGGATGTCCTATGTCTAAAATCATTAATTTCGAAATTAATTAAATTAATGTTTTTAGGCATAGGACACCTTTTATAACATAAGAAGATGCAAAAATACACACAACAGAATAATAAAATATAGGGTGTTCCATTTGAAAATGACGAGT
The DNA here is from genome assembly GCA_947534325.1 of Agonum fuliginosum. Lineage (NCBI taxonomy): Eukaryota > Metazoa > Arthropoda > Insecta > Coleoptera > Carabidae > Agonum > Agonum fuliginosum. Next base: position 24,791,679 of record OX384036.1, read on the forward strand.
TATAGCCATTTGAAATTGAGTAAATTTGATTCTCTGTACTGAACACCCTGTATAATAACATTTAAAAAAAGTTATGTCAGAACAAAGAGTATAGTTACAGTTGTTCAGAAAAAAAAATTCATAATTTTTACTATTTAAATAACTTCAGTACGCCTTTATAAAACAATACGTGTATTCGGCTTTTTTTAGAGAAAAAATTGAATAACTTGGCAACGCCGCGGAAAACTAAAATGAAATTTATATGTTCGTATAGGTAAGTAAAATACAATTCAAAATATATAAAAAGATATAGATTGTTTCATTTAAAAAACGACGAACAATTATTGCCAAGTCGTTATGCAACAGCCTGTATATGTGAAAATAATTTTAAGTTATGCTCCTTGAGTAGACGAAAAATTCTGTTAAAAAAATTATGCTGTATTTTTAACGACAAGGGAGATATCGACGACGGGCATTTCGATGACTCACCCTGTATATATATATATATATATATATATATATATATATATATATATATATATATATATATATATATATATATATATATATGTTAATGACTCAAGACCTATTTTCCTTACACACATTATTTTTAGTACGTAGCATGTAAAGAAGTATCGAGACTAACTTGTACTCAAGCCGTACCTACTTTCGAGGATCGTTGTGGCAACTTTGTAGAAAAATAGCTAAATGTTCAACCTTTCCAGCGATGTACGCAAAGTTGTGAATAAATTTGATTCTCTATGAAAAAAAATAATAGGAGACCATACTTTTCAATACACCCTCGTACATACCTGTTAATGTAAAACAACGGTTCTCGTTAAATATGGAACAAACCCCCATTGTCATCAGAATTCATTTTATAGGTAATTTATAATAATAATAGCATGAAAAATTATTACTATTTAATTTTTTTATTACATAATTCTTAATTTAAAGTTTATATTTACTTATAGTTCTTGTTCATCGCGAATGACTGGTTGAGAACCTGTTCTACGTCAATAAATTTTCCCCCACCTAAAAAATTTAACCCAGACGAATATGTTTGATGACGTACAGGTCACCTCAACAACGCAGACAAACTATAGAGTTTTCATATCTATGGAGACGAATTTTAGTAACCGAAAGTTTTACGTTACCGCATTACCGCTTCTTGCTATTGGAGAAAAGGGAAAGTTAGTTACATAAACGCTTACTGTTAGGGTTTGTCTAAAATACCTCCAGTCATAGAACCAAATAATCCTGAAACTGCGGATCTAATTTTTTTTTTGGTATTGTCGTCTTATTGTGTATAATATGAAGTTTATTTCGTCACCCAATTTTGATAGAAACAGTAAATTGGTAAAAGCATTGAATATTTTGTATTACACAAGAATTTTAAGAAATTATAAATATTAAAAATTGAAGGTTCCTATTTAGAAATAAAAATGTAATACTGTGAAATTCTCTGTTGGAGCTGAACAAAACAAAACACACAATTTGCGAAACAAAACCATTTTACATGCATATTTTATTTAAATCTACAATGCAATTGTAATTATTTGCATATCACATTCAGTGTAACAAAATTTATCTCATTTCAGTTGAATTATTCTCATTTGACAGAAATTATCACGTTTGAAGCATGTTTATCGAAATGTGAAATGTACATCGATTACAAAATAAACTTAATTTTATACTGCGTTGACAAAAAAGCGGAAAATGAAGGAAGACTGCGGAAAAATTACGAGGCGAGGCGACAAATGCGTGAGATGGGGGAAATAAAACAAGAACGGCCAATCAGCGATTAAGAGAAATTTATACAGCACGCTTTGCCCTTTATAACCTTCACATTAAATTTAATTAAAGATTTAGGAACTGTTAAACTCATTGCAGGCCAAAACAAATTATATCTAAATCAGAAGTTTGCACATGCGTCAAATTAAAACAAGATTAAAACTTTACTTTTGCATTCGCTTCTTGAATTGAAAGATTATAGATGTTTTCAGAAAAACACATAGTAGTAATATCGTGAGCAGGGCTGAACCGTAATGAAACCGTAACCGAAAACCGCACCGATATTTAACATTTCATGTAATCGTAACCGAAAACCGAAACCAATATTTTATTTTCTTAATCGTATCATCAACTGTTATTACCATATTTATTGCAACATTTATTGATAATTATAAACAACATAATACTTTAGTTAGGAATTTATAATTTTAACATTTAAAAAAAATATTCTTACCTAAAAAGCATAATTTTATAAATTTTATGGTCCAAAGAACGCGAATTTATCTCAACGCGTTCACGATTTATAGTTACTTATTTTTGCGTTCTCATCGGAATTGAGCGAATCAGCCTGCAATACACTAGTGGCAATAATTCTGGACACTTTTAGAGTAAAATTTCGTGTTTTCTTGTAATCTTTGCAAAAAATGGTAATACTAAGTCAAAATTTTTACATTTTTATTTTATGGTGGAATTCTGGGCATTATCTTAAAATTCTATAAACTTATAGATCTGTAAGTTATGGAAAATCCGTAACTAACAGTCTTATAGGTTTCGCTAAAATGGTATTCTGACTGCATGTCTATAACTTTTGACATCTGTAAATATTTCTTATAGAATCTTAAAAACAGTATTACCAATAGTTCCATACTATTATTTTTGTAACATGTAAAAATAATGAATTAATTATTGTACCATGCTTTTCTTGAAAAGAAATAATATTTTAGTATAAAAATAAAGACATACTTAACAAAATTTGCAGCAAAACATGCAAAATCTTATGAAATATTTTCTTGTTATTTCTATTTTATTATTAATTTTGAAGAAGGCCATTGTCACATTGACGCGACAAATGATTATACAAATTTGACACAATGAAATACACATGACCGTGCTGATAAAATTCGAGAATATACTTCGAAAATATGAGGTAAAACATAATATGCTACATAATTAAAGATTTTTTTAGTGAAGAATTTAAAATACAGCAAACATAATAATTAATTAATTAATTTTATTTATAGATAAAGTAAAATAAAAATTATTATTATAGTTTTCAAGCTAAAAATACTACACACTCGAAGACAAATATACCTAGAGAATAAATTAAATGCAATAGGGGATGGTGCAAGAACCTTGTAAACTACTACTACTGATAATATTTTATCAGAGATTTTAATTAATCAAACTATGTTTAAAATAATCATTGTCATTCATATTGAATGAATTCAGTTGAACTCCTAAATTTTACTGTATTATTTCCAAGCGATTTCCAATCATGATGATATTTTTATAAACTATGAAGCAAATTTTTAAAAATATATAACATTCTATACACATATATTTCTCAGCAATAATGTTCTTCTGATAATTGGTTTGAAATTGTAAAATTTGCTAGTTATGATTCATTTTTCAATATTTCAGACACATGTCAATATTTTCATAACGTACTTATGGTGAACCAGTAGCTGTCTATAAATTTATAGAAATCTATAAGATATTTATAGAAATCTGTAAGCTATAGGTTTGTCCAGAATAGCATTTTTTAAGATTGGTCTATAAGTTACTATAGATACGCTTATAGAAGTTATAGAACTGCCTAGAATTCCAATATTAATCTATGTAGGCTTAAAGTTTCTACTCAATATTTAACATGTTTTCAAATGTAATTGTTGTTAAATTCTTCTTTAAAAAAATCTGACGTGGACACCACATGACTTCCTTGTACGCCTTGTGTGTTCATACTTTTCTTAATAACTAAAATGTAAAATAATATTAAAAATTCTTTTAACTTATTATACTAATACTCACAAATATATTTTAGTCATTTGATTTAAACTGCAGAAGAAGATATAAAGCATATTTTACTATTGTCACTGTCATGTCATAATCATTTAAATTTTACGTAGTAACAAATGTTAATCGATCATGGACTACAAGATACCGAAATACTATAAATTATAAATATATACTTTAATTATTTTTAAATGATAGCAGATACAAAAATATTTATAAAATACCGATTGTAGGTAATAATCACATAATCTTTCATTTAAAATAAAAAAAATTGTCTAAAATTAAATATTTCTCGAAATATTTTTAAAAAGTACTACTTCCGGTTTGTAGACTGAAACCAAAAATAGGAGGTGCACAACTAGATGCTATAACAGTCCTAAATACAAAATTTCAACTTTCTACGTCTAACCGTATTTGAGTTATGCGACACACATACGTCCGTACGTACGTACGTACGTACGTACGTACGTACATACGTACGTACGTACAGACGTCACGTCGAAACTAGTCATAATGGATTCAGAAAAGGTCAAAACGGATATTTCCGTCAAAATCTGAGAACCGAAATTTTTCGCGATTACAATACTTCCTTACTTCGTACAAGGAAGTAAAAAATCTGACGTGGACACCACATGACTTCCTTGTACGCCTTGTGTGTTCATACTTTTCTTAATAACTAAAATGTAAAATAATATTAAAAATTCTTTTAACTTATTATACTAGTATACTCACAAATATATTTTAGTCATTTTTTTTAAACTGCAGAAGAAGATATAAAGCATATTTTACTATTGTCACTGTCATGTCATAATCATTTAAATTTTACGTAGTAACAAATGTTAATCGATCATGGACTACAAGATACCGAAATACTATAAATTATAAATATATACTTTAATTATTTTTAAATGATAGCAGATACAAAAATATTTATGAAATACCGATTGTAGGTAATAATCACATAATCTTTCATTTAAAATAAAAAAAATTGTCTAAAATTAAATATTTATCGAAATATTTTTAAAAAGTACTACTTCCGGTTTGTAGACTGAAACCAAAAATAGGAGGTGCACAACTAGATGCTATAACAGTCCTAAATACAAAATTTCAACTTTCTACGTCTAACCGTATTTGAGTTATGCGACACACATACGTCCGTACGTACGTACGTACGTACGTACGTACGTACGTACGTACGTACGTACAGACGTCACGTCGAAACTAGTCATAATGGATTCAGAAAAGGTCAAAACGGATATTTCCGTCAAAATCTGAGAACCGAAATTTTTCGCGATTACAATACTTCCTTACTTCGTACAAGGAAGTAAAAACGATCCGCGCGGATCTTTTTAGTCACTGGTGCTATACGATTTCAAAATTTGCATTTTTGTGTCAACCAATCAACAATTGAGTACGTTTGTTACATCAAAAACAAAGGGTATCTTACAAAATATGAATTTTGTGCATTTTACAATTTGTACTTAATTTGTAATATTTTTGTTTTGCTGAAATTTTCCTGAAACTTTCGTAAAATTGTCGTATAAAATTAAACAGCAGGCATTGCTATAGGTTATATTTTGATTAAAATACAAAATTTAATCAAAAATCATAAGTTAACGAACGAATGCAATATATGTATGAAGAATTTTAAAAGTGTCCATAATTTTTGCCACTAGTGTACGTGTTTTAGATATACTTGAAGTAATGAATCTAATTTAAAACCGAAACCATTAAATAACCGTAACCGAAAAAAACCTAAACCGGAACGAAATCGATATTCTTTATTTTAATTTATCGAAACCAAAACCAAAATTTAAATACCGTAAAAACCGTTAACGGAAACCAAACCCCAATAGGTACCTATCTATATGAAGTAATTTAAAAATACATTATGCATCTTTTTAAATACTGTCTTGAAAAATAATAATTGTACAGACACAACACTGACTGAAAGCATAATATAAAAAATAATATTAAAATAAAATCCATGTTCAGCCCCAATCATGATAGTTCATCAGAAGAAAGAAATAAAAAGTATAAAAGATTGCAAAGTGTAAAGTAAAGATTGCAGTTCGTGTAAACCACGCCTGAAGCCAATACTTCACAAAGGTAAAAGAAGCGAGAACACAAGCAAGCTGAGTTAATCCCAAATCAAGCGAATGAAAAACATGTGAGGAACTCTAAAAGGATAAAAGCGATTAAGGATAACGCGTACCACGACGGTGGAGGTGTATTTAGTCAGCTCATAGTCAGTTGCATTAATTAAATTAGTGCATTCAAATTTGAAATGCATAAAAACGACTATTTCCCTCATTATGTTTCAACCAATTAAAATGCACTATTTTTTACAAAAAACCATAAAAACTTTCTATATAAACAACTATTCCAGTGCTTATTTTTACTTCCTTGTACGAAGTAAGGAAGTATTGTAATCGCGAAAAATTTCGGTTCTCAGATTTTGACGGAAATATCCGTTTTGACCTTTTCTGAATCCATTATGACTAGTTTCGACGTGACGTCTGTACGTACGTACGTACGTACGTACGTACGTACGTACGTACGTACGTACGGACGTATGTGTGTCGCATAACTCAAATACGGTTAGACGTAGAAAGTTGAAATTTTGTATTTAGGACTGTTATAGCATCTAGTTGTGCACCTCCTATTTTTGGTTTCAGTCTACAAACCGGAAGTAGTACTTTTTAAAAATATTTCGATAAATATTTAATTTTAGACAATTTTTTTTATTTTAAATGAAAGATTATGTGATTATTACCTACAATCGGTATTTCATAAATATTTTTGTATCTGCTATCATTTAAAAATAATTAAAGTATATATTTATAATTTATAGTATTTCGGTATCTTGTAGTCCATGATCGATTAACATTTGTTACTACGTAAAATTTAAATGATTATGACATGACAGTGACAATAGTAAAATATGCTTTATATCTTCTTCTGCAGTTTAAAAAAAATGACTAAAATATATTTGTGAGTATACTAGTATAATAAGTTAAAAGAATTTTTAATATTATTTTACATTTTAGTTATTAAGAAAAGTATGAACACACAAGGCGTACAAGGAAGTCATGTGGTGTCCACGTCAGATTTTTAAATATTGACATAGTATGCTTACTTATATTCACCGTAACCATGACACAACAAACAATAATAAATGTTTGTTTATTTTTCACCAAATGTCAAAATATTTAAAATGAATTTAAAAATTATGCTAATAAATAAAATTGTGTTATTTGAAATTGTTAAATTTGTTTCATTTATGAAATAGTCAATGCGTATACCACTCGATCATCAAAAATAATCGAAAATCCTTTTGCCTCCTTGTTCGACGTATTTCCGCAAAACAACTCTCGACCTCCGGTCTCGAGTTGTTTCTGTGGAAATACGTCTCACCAGTCGGCAGTATTTTCGATTATTTTCGAAGCTCTTGTGGTATAATAACTGAATAAATACCGAAAGATTCCTGAAAAAGGCGAAACCCAAAAAAAAGTGTTTTAAAGTCAATTACATTTATATTATAGGTTTATAAACTACATTCAAAGGCGCATTAAATTACATAAATAATGCATTTTTACTTCCTTGTACGAAGTAAGGAAGTATTGTAATCGCGAAAAATTTCGGTTCTCAGATTTTGACGGAAATATCCGTTTTGACCTTTTCTGAATCCATTATGACTAGTTTCGACGTGACGTCTGTACGTACGTACGTATGTACGTACGTACGTACGTACGTACGTACGTACGGACGTATGTGTGTCGCATAACTCAAATACGGTTAGACGTAGAAAGTTGAAATTTTGTATTTAGGACTGTTATAGCATCTAGTTGTGCACCTCCTATTTTTGGTTTCAGTCTACAAACCGGAAGTAGTACTTTTTAAAAATATTTCGAGAAATATTTAATTTTAGACAATTTTTTTTATTTTAAATGAAAGATTATGTGATTATTACCTACAATCGGTATTTTATAAATATTTTTGTATCTGCTATCATTTAAAAATAATTAAAGTATATATTTATAATTTATAGTATTTCGGTATCTTGTAGTCCATGATCGATTAACATTTGTTACTACGTAAAATTTAAATGATTATGACATGACAGTGACAATAGTAAAATATGCTTTATATCTTCTTCTGCAGTTTAAATCAAATGACTAAAATATATTTGTGAGTATTAGTATAATAAGTTAAAAGAATTTTTAATATTATTTTACATTTTAGTTATTAAGAAAAGTATGAACACACAAGGCGTACAAGGAAGTCATGTGGTGTCCACGTCAGATTTTTATTACTTGTTATTTAGCTGGAAATAACAACAATTTCCTTAGTAAGACAGTGACTACTTGATAAAACTTTCTGAACTTATGTAATGTCCATGTCACACCGGCGTGGCATGAAGCACGGTGCTCGATGTGGCATTTTGCTTCGTTCAAAGCTGTCAAAAGGGTGTCACACCGGTATAGCAAAGTGCCATACGAAAATTCGTACTTTGAAGGTTTTTGAAAATTATTTTTGACAGCTAGAATTAAAATTCATCAATTCTTTGTGTTAATTAAATCAATACTTAGTTCATATTATTGACAAAAGCTTAAAGGGTTATATTCTTATTATCTAATTACTTACTGTTACTATTTTGACATCAATTATTCACCAAATGTCAAAAATTATATTGAGGACTCATTGTGAAATCAGCAACAAATTTCCATTATATCAAAATGTTTGATGGAATAGCGGCGATATAATTTTTACGTTATTAATTTGTTCCATCGAGCACCGTGCCAGTGTGACAAGGGTATAATGTAAATATTTTTTTATCAGTTCAATATTTTATTAATATAACAACAATTATTGTTTCAACAAATGTGGTCAAATTTGTCTTAAATTTACAACTTAATGCAAATCCACCCATAACAATTTTAAACAAAGATTCATACATTTTTCAAGGACATCGGGCAGCCAAGATTTAGTTCAAAATTATATAGCTTTTTATCAGAACTTCAAAGTTATTCATAAATCAACAAGAGTAACCCAGTTAGCACAAACATATTCTAATAATATTCTATGGATATAGATTTCGAATATTATAATATTCTATAGATCATCTGACAATCGTCCTAGATATTCTTATAATATTCTGAGAATATAAGAATGTCTCCCTAAACAATCTGCTACAGACATTCCTAGAATATTTCAAAGAATATACGTAGAATATTTTGCGGTCCTTATACGGATGTTTTCAGAATAATAAAGGAATATTCATAAAAGAATTAATAGCAAAATTATTTTTTATTTACAAAAATAAACTGGATTACCATGATGATTCCACAATTTGAAACCTTCAGTAATATTAAAATATTTAAAGTTTACTTAAAATACCCTATGGGATCAGCCGTAAAATCATCATCTGTAGGGGTCGGTAACTATAGACATGTGTTCCGATCCGACCCCCGACTAGAAGGTCTTATCAGTTCAGTATATCGAAGTCACCGATTGACTTGAACTTGTTTAGAGTTTCGTCAAGGGTTATGAGCCCAAGAAAGTACGGGTAGGCAAGTGGTTCGGAGAGGCATGCAAATACATCTAGAGCCATCTACCGGAAAATTATACTTACATTATTTATAGTATATTATATGAATAATCCTAATAAATTATTCAGCAATTCATATTCTAAGATTATTCAATTACAAATATTAATGGTTTATTATATGACGATATTCTACGGATATCCTTTTTCGATATAAATATTCTAGTAATATTCTGGAAATAATCGGAATATATACATGCGTTTCAGATATTAAACGAATATTCTTCGATTATCTTGTGCTATCTGGGAATAGGACCCTTCTAATATGAACAACTAAAAATAACAATTTCAAGTGCTTATACTTTGTAGAAGATTATGATAATCTCATGCTATGTTTATTTAACGAGATGAGATTGCGCTTAAGGAAATTTTCCCCGCTTTTACATTTTCCTTTCAAGAAGAAGAAGTGGGAAATGTCACGGTCACGGCTAGTATGTTCGCTCTTGCCTTGCGCTCTTAGCTGTAAATTTGCCACGTTAACTTTACTCATAAACAATAAATCTTTCTTTACACACCTTATCCAAATAGCTGTCAGCGCTATAAATACACTCACACACGCCCATTCGCTTATGTGCTGATAATATGCCGACAAAATGTCAAGTTCAAAGGGAGCAGATCGAATAATTTGGTTGTTAGAGGCTTTAAATTTACTGTAAATAAGGACCATAGCTAGGTTTTGTTTCTAAGAAGGGCCAATAGTTTTTAAACTAGCGTCAGAAGTGTCAGTTTGTTCGCTTATAGGTATATTTTATGTTTGTTTTGCGTAAGTTATATTTTATAATAATCTTTATTGATTTGCCCCCATATTTACCAATCCCTACTTACCACCGTCCCTTTTTTACCACCGTAATTCTTTTACCAATCCATTTTTTACCAACATTATACTTTTACCAATCCATTTTTTACCACCGTCCCTTTTTACCACTAATTCTTTTTTACCACCAACGTATTTACCAACATATTCTTTTACCAATCTATTTTTACCACCGTCCCTATTTTTACCACTAATTCTTTTTACCACCAACATATTTACCAACGTGTTTTTTTACCAATCCATTTTTACCACCGTCTCTTTTTTAACAAAGCTAACAAAACCGTACTAAAGCCCCACAAACTCGGTTTTGGTATTTACTACACTAACAAAGTTAACAAAACCGTACTAGAGACCCACAAACTCGGTTTTTGTTTTTACTACACTAACAAAGCTAACAAAACCGTACTATGTGTTAGCTGCGGTAGGTGATCCGTTTCCTGTCTGCAAAAAACATTGCGCCGGTAGAAACCCATTCCCAGCTATGCGAAACCTATGGAGACAAGTGTATGAGCCTATAACACGTGCGCAAATGGTGCAGAGAGTTCAAAAACTGGCGTACTGACGTCCATGATGAAGAGCGTTCCGGACGTATCTGCGTGAGTTGGCGGCAGATTTTTTGACTCGGGCATTCAAAAGCTCGTACACCGCATGCAAAAATGCATTGACCGCAGTGGCGACTATGTAGAAAAATAGGTAAAAGTCTGAACTTTCAAAAAATGTACGCATTTTTGGAATTAAACATGTTTTACACTGTGAAAAGTCACTGGGAACCTTACTTTACGGACAACCCTCGTACTATCAAACAATTCTATTATTTACTAATATAGTGTTGCGTAATAAATGAACTTTATTATTTTTATTCACAATATTTACAATATATAACTTAAAATTTACCATGTAACGTCTTTTATATCACTGTTTCTCTGATAACATACATAATCTACAGCTTTTCGTATTTTTTTCATGTCGATAGTCTTCTGAATCTCGTAATCAGGATGAGCATACTTAGAAATATTTGATAAGTCGTCGTCCTCATTCTGCCAATTGTCGTATAACATAGGTTTGTAGCCGACTGGTTCATCAAAAGCTTTGCGACAATTCTCTACAATCCAGTTTTGTTGCTCATTGGAAGGAATTCTGCAAATGTACTAGTTAGGCCCAATTTTACCATTTTCCTTTTAAAATGCGGTTAGTAAACATGCGGTTAAATATAACATGAAGTTAACATGGAGTTACTGTCGCGAACGTTTTTCCACATAAATAGAAGGCTCATGTTAACTAACTCCAAGTTTATGGATATTTCTCATTAGGTTGGTATGGTTTTTTCATAATCAGTTGTATTTTATACAGATGGCGACATTGAATGTTGACAGATGATTGATTCAAACCTCACTATTTTTCATTGTATAATGTAATTTCAAGTAGGAACAATAAAGTTATTTATTCTTATTGCATAAGTATTGTACACCGAGAATAAATATGTACGTAGGGAAGTAATAATAAACAATAAATAAAACTTATTTTTATAGTAGCATGACTGAGAAGCAAAAAACTGGAAAAAGAAGGATTGGCAATTTTTTTTTGGGGGAAGAATATATTCTATGTAACAAAAAACTATTGTTGATTCCCTTACTTATCTGTTACATGTCGAATAACATCTTCAACCTCTTCAATGATGTTTTCAACAGTTCTTGTTGATAGACGAAACCTTTAAAAAAATTATTTTCCACTATACTTTTCAAAATTATTAGGCGTTACTTGTAATATTATTAGTGCCCTTATAGGCACCTCTTCGTCATCGCTATATGCATTTATGTTATACGGATTCATTGTGGCTGTTAATTTTTTAGATTAAGTTAAGTTAGCAAACATGAAGTTAAAATCTTAACCGGTATTTATTTCACAGGTTAAAATAATATGTACTTTAGCTTGATGTTAAGAATAACACCAGTTGGAAAAACGATTTTTGCAGCTAACATGAAGTTAACTCCATGTTATATTTTAACATGGAGTTGGTTAAATTGGGCCTTAGAGGTGGGAAAACTATTGTTTACTACGATTTTAAAACATCTACCTAATAATAATAAAATTCTTATTGCAGTCACACAATGCCCAAAACCGCAATCGTTTGATTAGCCCGCAGATAAGAAATATAGTTGAACAGTTCAGTATTTGCCATATTTATTAACCCGAGTATATATTTTACCCCCAGTGTTCCACTGGTAGAGTAAGAGTTTTTCAAAGCTTATTACCAGGGTTGTATTGTATGCTCTGGCGCATCTCAGGCTTGTGGTTTTGACCACTGTGTGACTGCTATAACCCCCTAATAAACGCTAATGATTATTAGGTAGATGAAATGTATTTGTACGAAACTCGATAGTATGATAGTGGAAAGAAGAAACTAACGATATATCGATAGTAGGTACTATCGATGGTCAAAATTAATCGATACTATCGATAGTTAAACGATAGTTTGAGTTGACAATCAATTTTACGTAGTAACAATAGTTATTTGTCCAACAAGAGAGGAAAGCGCTTCTTTTTCCCACTCGAGCTCGAAGTTTGTGCCACGAGCGAAGCGAGTGAGGCAATCGAGCAAGAGTGGAAAAAGAGCTTTCCTCTCGTGTTAGACACAACATTTTTTTCACGACATATTTAAAAACATTGTAAATGTAGAAGAAACACATAACTAGAAATTAGGTTATAACTGCCATCTGTCAGAATGACGTTTCAAAACAACGAAATGCAGCCAATATGCCAAATTAAATTTAAATTGTAAAATCGTGAAATAGTAGAAAAAGAAAGTATAAAACATAATAATTGTTAAATAATAGTTTATTCACAATCGGTTGGTAATATGTGCGTTTCCAACCTTCTAAACAGTTGGGAAGCGAGTCATTGTTTACTTTACTTCCCAGCTAGCCGGAAAAAACTTCCCGGCTAGCGGGGAAGAGAGCGTTTTCCAGCTAGGTAAACGTCACTTTCAGAAGCTTTTTTTGCAGCTTCTCGCAGTTCTAAAGGAATATTTTCGTCTTCACCATCTTCACTATCAGACAACATGATAATTAATATGCTCGATCTCGATAAAAAGCAGCAAGAAACTAATTATTGACATAATCAATAAACATTTTTTCAAGTTACCTGGCAATCCTAGCAACTTTTTCATAGATCTCTATGTTGAAGTATCAAAACAAATTATAATAAAACTGTCATAAAATATGAATAAAATGAATATTTAAAACGGGCATATCAATAACCAATTGGATTGTGAATAAAATAGTATACATACCTCGCGGGAAGGCTCATTCCAGTCTCGCGTTCATAGATGACTTCGGTGCAAGCACCTCAGTCATCTACTGAAACGCTCGGCTGTAATGAACCATTTCCCCGCTCGGTATGTAATATACTATTACAGTATATCACTATAAAATCATAATTTTCAATAAAATAATAAATTTACTTACAATTCGTAAAATATTTCATCGTAAAATAATACTGGTGGTAACACTGCTTACTTTCCTCTCTAGAGAGGGAAAACCTACTTTCCTCACTATTTCGCGAGAAGAAAATTGTGTTTTCTCCGCATGTCGTGAAAAAATAATATTAAACAATCATGGACTTCAAGATAGTGAATACTGCAGTTTCATACTCTAAATTATTTAATTAATTAATTCAGTTCTAAATAGAACAAATGTACAGAAAAAAATTTAAAATACTAATTGTAGATGACAAAAATATAATCTTTCAAATCAAATAGAAAATATTGTGATAAATTAATTTTTACCTCTCGCCTCCACGTTTTAGGGTCTCTAGAATACGAATTACATATTTTTGAGATGATGTCTGTGTGTGTGCGCGTGCGTGTGTATGTGTGTGCGTTCGTTCGTTCCTTTGTATGTTACAATTTTTTCGGACGCGATAACTCCAAAAATATCAAATATTTAAATAGGTACCAAATTTTATATCTAAGGTTTAAATACGATTTTCAATAGACCAATTATTGTATTTTGGCATCAAATCATAAACCGAAAGTAGTATACTTTTTTAAGATATTTCGATAAATAATTAATTTGAAACAATTTTTTTTATTTGAAATGAAAGATTATGTGATTATTATCTACAATCGGTATTTTATAAATTTGTCGCTATCTGCTATCATTTTAAGCTAAGTTTCCATGCATGCGTTTCATCCGTTGTGCGGACACAATCGCACGCGTAATGACGTATGTAAAAACGGACGTTTGTATGCATACTGAACGTTTCATCCGTTTTGACGTTTAGTATGTGGCCCCCTCACCCCTTCAAGTTAGTTGCTCTTGGATTCAAAAAGTGTGACATAGTCAACAATCGAGTGTCATCTGCTGTCTTTATTATACTTCGTGACTTAAGCTAAGTTTCCATTCATACGTTTCATCCGTCGCGTTTTATCCGTCGAGAGATCTGATTCGCTAAATTTAATTTCGTGAAAATCAAGACAGTAGCGGATCAACGACGGACCAAGTTCGTCTACTTTCTACTTGATCCGTAGAACGGATACGTTTCAGTACCACGTCGTTTTATTTTGACTGTTTAATGTAGGTATGTAAATTCTACATATAAAATTCCGTGTTTAGAAGGTATTTTATGGTTTGTTATATTATAAATCTGAATAATTATGAGATAAAATTAATTAATTTAGTTGACATTAAACGTCAAAACGGATGAAACGTTCAGTATGCATAGGAACGTCCGTTTTTACATACGTCATTACGCGTGCGATTGTGTCCGCGGAGTTACGGATGAAACGCATGAATGGAAACTTAGCTTTATACATATTATAATTTAGTACCTATTTCGGTATCTTGTAGTCCATGATCGTTTAACATTTGTTACTACGTAAAATTTAAATGATTATGCCATGACAGTGACAGTGACAATAGTTAAATAAAATGACTAAAATATTGTATAATAAATAAAAATAATAATGTAAGTATGGTGGGAGGTCTTGTGCTGGCCACGACAGATTTTTTATCGAAATATTTAAGCAATACTACTTCCGGTTTGGGGATTGCTTCCAAAATATAGGTAATTGGGTTTTAAGATTCGTATAAAAATCTTAAATACAAAATTTGGATGTTAAATGTTTGATATTTTTTCAGTTATTGCCAAATTCCCTTCAGGAAACTAGTAGGTACTATCGTTTCATCAACTATCGATATATTGATAGTTTTTTTTTTTAACTATCGATTTATCGATAGTTTTCCCACCTCTAGTACTGGAATTTGTTAATTTGTTAAAATACACTGCTCAAAACAAAAATCGAGCCACTTGGCTGAACCAAGAAAATGCTTGTTTTTAAAATGTGAGGCATTTCTTTCAATGACGTTATCACCAAAATCTGGAAATTCGCTCTAGAGATACATTCCTCCTACGTTCTCCAAAAATCCCGAAGAGATTCGCTCCCCCCGACCCCCTGAAAAATCGCTTTATGTGATGTCATGTTTGAGCAATGAAAAATCTCAAAGTTTGAAGGCTTGTAGCTCCAAAAAATCCTATCTTAAGGGGGCTGTTCGACTCGATTGTCACAAAGCCCTATCAATTTGCTTTTCAGAGCTGAAAATTTCGTCCTTATTGGTGAAGAATTGAGTGAGTTATCGCGTTTCAAAGGAACCCCTGTTTTTAAGGCTTTTTTTCGAAAAATCATCGGATACGATGCGTGTATGCGTGTGCATGTGTGTGTACATGTGTGTGCATGTGCATGCGTGGATTTGCACTTATCTTAGCCATTTAATTTGAAGTATGAAATTCGATATGACACTATAATTTTTAAAAAAATGTCCATGTTCGATCCCCATTTTTCCTTTGAAACGCAATAACTCACTCAATTCTTCACCAATAAGGACGAAAGCTCTGAAAAGGAAATTGATAGGGCTTTGTGACAATCGAGTCGAACAACCCCCTTAAGATAGGATTTTTTTGAGCTACAAGCCTTCAAACTTTGAGATTTTTTATTGCTCAAACATGACATCACAGGGGGGGTCGGGGGGAGTGAATCTCTTCGGGATTTTTGGAGAACGTAGAGGAGGAATGTATCTCCAGAGCGAATTTCCAGATTTTTACTTCCCCGATCTATGTAATAGAGGGAAGTATTGTAATCGTGATTTTTTGACAGTTCGAGATTTTGGTGAATCTTCACGTTTCAGACCCTACTGAACCCAAAAAACATAATTTTAAAAAAAGTCGGTCTGTCGGTCTGTCGGTCTGTTAGTCTGTTAGTCTGTCTGGATGTTGGATAACTTAAAAACGCGTTGGAATTTTGGACTGAAATTTTATATTTAAGATCTTGAGCCAAAATCTGACTTCAAGTTCGTTAATGAGCTTTATTCAACCAGTGGTACCAACTTTATAAACAAAACTTTTTTATTTTTATCAAAATACTATCGTGTGTGGTATCAAATTAAAGGTCTTGGGAAAATAATTCTAGTAGAAAAACAAAAATAACATTTAAATGATCGTCAATTGTTTTTTTTTTTATAAATTATTCAAATTATACCGAGTTTGGTGTCAATTTGAATCGCTCAGGGAGATAAGTTTTTTAAAAAATGTAAAAAATGACATTAATACGATTTTCAATTGTTTCTCAAAAAATTACTCAAATTTTTTTATTCAACCAGTGGTACCAACTTTATAAACATCTTATTTTATTTTTATTAAAATACTATCGTGTGTGGTATCAAATTAAAGCTTTAACTGATCATCAATTTTTTTATCATACATTATTCAAATTATACCGAGTTTGGTGTCCATTTAAAGTTCTCGGGGAGATAAGTTTAGTAAAAATGTAAAAAATGACATTTATGCGATAATCAATTATTGTTTCTCAAAAAATTATTCAAATTTGTTCAAGTGTATTATCAAATTAAAGTTTTCTGGAAAAAATATTAGTCGAAGAATCAATAACAACATTTAAACAATGGTCAGTTGTTTTTACTTTCCGCATTATATTCTATAAGGCTATAAGGTATTGTGACGGGTTAAAATTTTCGAGTGTGAGTTTTTAGTGAATAAGTATCAGATTTTTTATGGTATTTAAATTATGCCGAAGTTGGTATTAACTTAAATAGTTTGGGGAAAAATGATAAATTTATTTAAATTTTGCAGAATAAAGCATAAAATTAACGGCGTTACGAAAGTAAGTTATTAAAACTTATAATCGGGGAAGTACTGTGGTGGACACAGCAGATTTTTCTGAAAGAAATGCCCCACATTTTAAAAACAGACATTTTCTTGGTTCGGCCAAGTGGCTCGATTTTTGTTTTGAGCAGTGTATAAGTGAACAAAATTTCTCAACTCGCCTAATAATTTTTTTAGGATCTTTAGCATCGAAAACACATTTTCTTGTTGGATCGTAGAATCCATCTCCTGCGTCATAGCACCCTGGGGGTATTTTTCGAGCTACATCAGAATTTGTCAAAAATGATCGACCTGCTGGGTATACCTTATCTTTTAATTCTATGTAATACCTACGAAAACATGCATTTATTATTCTGTAGAATACTTCCAAGTTATTAGTAATTGCAACCGTCTATCTGGCATTGTACAATAAGGACCATAACACAGATTATCTGAATAAAAATATCTATGAGCCATCATGCGGCCATTTTCCCAAATTCCATCAATTTTCATTTCTTTGGGATATATTAGAGTTCCCCGGTCATGGAACATACTGTCATTAAAATTGCCGTCATAATCAACACCTATAAAGTAATAAATAATAACAAATATTGTCGGATAACTTTTTAACCTTCATAGGGGTGTATTCTGAACACACTCCGTTAACTTTGAACGGACCGTTAAATTTAAACGGACCGTTATCTGATATTTGCTATTCTAAAAGGGTGCTCCGTTATATTTTATAACGGAGATCCGTAAATTATCTCCGTTAAAAGTGAATATCTGAACGGATGCTGTTGTAATGCCGTTATGTCAAACGGATGGAATAATTTTGAAGAAAAAAACATTATAAGCTCTTCTCAACGTTTTATAATGAAATAAATACGTAGATAATGAATAAAATCAAGTTATTTAAACATACGTTTAACTAAAAAATAATTATTTTTCTAAAATAAATTTTCATCTATAACCTGTAATTTGAATTCTTACAAGATGTAAAACCTCAAATTTTATCTATTTTATTTTGGGGACCTTCATTAATCAATTAATTTTATTGGTGATTCAGGAACAGTTTAGCAAAGGCTGTTGCATCCGCTGTAATACTTATAATAATGTAATACTTATAATAATGAAAAAATACTAATACCTATTTTATACTTTTAATTCCAATAATTATTTAATATAGTTGCTACCTTAAATATTAAATTTGCATATAGCCTAATGCAGGTAGGTATACCTATATATTACAAATGATATGGACACAATATGCAGCATGAAGTAAATGTAGATTTAAAGTTTGACACTTGACACATGTCATGTCATATAAACAGACAAGTAGCCGAAATCAGTGTTTAAATATGATGTAAAATAATGTCGAAATAAAATAAGAAAATTATACAATTTTAAGTCAAAGTAATACTGTATAATACAGAAGAGAACTTATTGAACAGTATAAATATAATTTCGTCCAAATTGTCTGCAATATTTTGAAATACAATTAAAAATTAATGTAACGATAATTATGCAATTATTGGGAACACTGTTTAAAAAACGAAATATGCATCTCTGTTCATAGTAGACCTAAACGGAGTCCGTTAAAAAATTTAATTTTAACGGATCCGTAAAAACGTGCTCTTCAGAATAGAAATTTTTAACAGATCCGTTAAAATTCTATTTTTAAACGGAGTCCGTTTGATAATTTCCTAGTAACGGAATGTGTTTAGAATACACCCCATATTATCCCGAAGTAAATGTCGCACATTTGGTGCTTGGGTCTTATTGACCCAGACCAAAAATTATTACCTTTTTGAAGTCATTAATTTTTATTATTAAAAATTAATTAAATAGTTAATACAATACCGAATACGATTATAAATTCACAAAAAAGAGAAAATAAAGCTTCTAGTTCAGTATCGCTCAAACCACGCCGAGCCATGTTTATTTTACCAAAGTTCACTTGTAATTGAATCCAACTGAATATAATATAATACATAGTATATAAGGAAACCCCTAAATATATCAAAAAGCAATACAGAAAGTAGGGGGAAGTCCCCAACAACGACACTGGTTCTGTAGGTACACAATTATAATGTTTATATTTATAAGAACAACAACAATGGGCCGGACTAACCCATTTACCACATTTATGTTACTCATTAACTTTATTTATAAACAAATGTATTTAATGATACGAAATATAAAACACATTAACTATCGAGCACATTTTTTGACGACTACATGGTAATATGAAGCCATAATTTTCAATAGTTCCAAATATCTACTTAGTAATAACATAAAAATGGGTCATTTTGACCCATAGATAATAGGAAAGTTAAAGCAGTAAAATAAATAATAAGTAGAGACCGGATAAAAAGCGTGAAAAATACGAAAAAAAGCGCTTAAAAAGTGCGAAAATTTATCCAAAAAAGCATTAAAAATACGGAAAAAAATGCTTAAAAAGCACGAAAATGTATCCAAAAATGCATTAAAAATACGAAAAAAGTGCTTAAAAAGCATTAAAAGAAAAAACAAAACAAAAGTTAAAAAATACTAAAAAATCTGACGTGGACACCACATGACTTCCTTGTACGCCTATTAAACTGTTCATACTTTTCTTAATAACTAAAATGTAGAATAATATAAAAAATCTGATCGGATATATTTTAGTCATTTTATTTAAACTGCAGAAGAAGATATAAAGCATATTTTACTATTGTCACTGTCATGTCATAATCATTTAAATTTTATTTAGTAACAAATGTTAATCGATCAAGGACTACAAGATACCGAAATACTTAATTATAAATATATACTTTAATTATTCTTAAATGATACCAGATACAAAAATATTTATAAAATACCGATTGTAGGTAATAATCACATAATCTTTCATTTAAATTAAGAAAATTTGTCTTAAATTAAATATTTATCGAAATATTTGAAAAAAGTACTACTTCCGGTTTATAGATTGAAACCAAAAATAGGAGGTGCACAACTTGATGCTATAACAGTCCTAAATACAAAATTTCAACTTTCTACGTCTAACCGTATTTGAGTTATGCGACACACATACGTCCGTATGTCCGTCCGTACGTACGTACGTACGTACAGACGACACGACGAAACTAGTCATAATGGATTCAGAAAAGGTCAAAACGGATATTTCCATCAAAATCTGAAAACCGAAATTTTTCGTGATTACAATACTTCCTTATTACTCCGTACAAGGAAGTAAAAAGCATGAAAATTTCTTGCGAAAACTAAAAAAATAATCGCTAACAATAGCTCAAAATAAACACAAAATCTAAAAATAAGCTTAAAATAAGTACAATAGCTGAAAATAAGCTTGAAATTTTGAAATAAGCACAAAAATCGGAAAAAAGCAAAATAAGCATAAAAAACTTTGTGCCAAATTTTCACATTTTACACAATTCGTACATGTCACAAATTTCTCTTGATGCTTTTAATATTAATCGTAAGCAAAATGCTTACAAATCCGGTCTCTAGTAATAACATAAAAATAGGTCATTTTGACCCATAGATAATAAGAAGGTTAAAGCAGTAAAATAAATAATAAGTAATACCGTAGAAAAAATTATAAGACCCGTATCCTTTCATTCCGGTAGTATTCCACATCCCTTCGTATTTACTGTGTGTACAAAATTCTAACATTGGTACGTTGATAAGTGATGGTCTATCGCTTGCCATGGATTGCCGTGAATGGTCTGATATTACCATCATCTTATTTTTTTTCTCTCCCTTCAAAATTATATTTATTTTAAACAATAAAGTATTATAGTTAAACACCTTATGTGGCCAGCACATGGCATCCCGCCTTGCCATTGTAATATTTGAGATTGGTGATAATAGGCGGTTTGCAAATGAGTAGTCAGCGCCGCCCTGGCGGGAAAAAAAGCATTAATATTATGGTAAAGCCTTTGACAGTTCGACAGTTGTACTGTTTCAATTCAATCAGTTCTGTTCTAAGGTTCTATAATAAGATGGTATGAGGACGAGAGATGTAAAATTTGGATTCACAGAGTAAAACGAATTTCGTAAGTAGATACCTACATAACTGTAAATATTTTTAAAAAGTGCTGGGAACCAGTACTGAGTGATGGGTCTTTCGTTCATTTTTAGTGAGTCAGTTCATTTCGCTCCGCTCAGTAAAGTGAGTCGTTCACACTGAGTCGTTCATTCGAACAACTCTGTAAATAAAAAGAGCACTGTGCGTTTCAAATGACACCGTGCTAGTGTGCTGCTCAGCTGAGCTGCTCTGCACATGCTCATAGCTCACAGCACTGTGCGGTGTGCGCTCGCCGTGTGTGCATATGCGATGTGGCATGTGCACATGTGCCAAACTGTATGAACCTGAACCTGAGCATTTTAGTTGTTAGTTGTGTTGCTTATAGTTGTTGTATATGTATATTGACAATGGAAAATAAACAAAATAAAAATTTAGCAAAAGGAGTACTGTCTGGCAACATTTTGAAGAATGTTCAACAAATTTAACAAAACGTTTGTTGTTGTTGTCCAGTTCTACATTGTTCCCACTTCCCATATTGTTGATTATTTTCATTGTTGGCCGTACAACAGAAACGCATGCATTCTTCTCAGAATACACTGCACTCAGTCAAGCCAATAGTGCTCTGAAATATGTTATGTACCGTGCGCTGTCTGTATGTTTCGTTCGTTTCGTTCATTCCACTCGCACTCGTTCGTCTTTCTGCGTTCAGCGAGCGGAGCGGTGAGCGGAGCTAGCACGGTGGGTGCTAGTGTGAACTGGTGTGCCGTACTGAACGAACTAAAGAGTCGTTCGTTCACGGCACACTAAAATGAGTCGTTCATTTTGAACGACTCATTCATGTACGACCCATCACTACAGTACTCATTTTATTGGAAATGAAAAATCGGAAATGAATTAAACATTCAAACGTGTTGTATACCTAATACTTTTGCCGAATCTCCCACTAGAGGCGCTCATGCTCGATATGTGCAAACCGCCTATAGGCTTTAATTACTGAAATTATTTTTCTAAAAATATTATAGAGCTTCAAATAAATTACCATTTCTGGTTCGCAGATATTTGTCAAAATCTAATCAGTTCTTTGTAAAATAGAAATTATATTTGATTACTACCTTATTTCGTAATGCCCAGTTATTAAAAATGATGCTACTAACATTTCAAAAACTCTACACTCTCTACACGTCTGTCATATTGAAATTTTTATTTTGTTTTTAAATTTATTGTCTCTTCTTTTTTAAAAAGGTAGGTAAATTATATTTTGAAAAATTATATTTCTTTATTGGTAAAATATATAAGTAATAAATATTGTTCATTGTATTTTCTTCTTTCATGGTGCCGGATGACAAATTGTAACTATGTAAAGTAGGGTTTACATTATGTGATTTATCATATGATTAATTTAGCATATGCTAAATCTTCTGCTCAAACATGTTTGATGCTTTATTGATTTCATGTTCACATCATAAGAGTTTATGATTAGTATACTTCAACTTTATTTTGACAGTACACTTATTATTTTGCGCATTTGTATTCAGTTAGCTTTGAGTAATATTATTAAAATGAACAGAGATGAAACTTATCAAATGTCGTGTTGCATTACTCGTCCAATCTACCTACAAAATTAAATAATTCTACATAATTTATTATAATAAGAACATCTATCGATACAGTAGTTTTAGTCACTGATTATTACAATTATTAGGACTATTTTAATATAAAAATTTACTTACTTTGACCATTTTGAAGTTATATTATCAAATTCTGAAGTTTACAATACCGGACAGCACCTGACATTAACATTAACATAACCTCAATGTCAACAAAAATCATACAAAAAATCATATGAATATAGGAACAGTTCTATTTCTGAAATGTACTTATGTTTCGTTATGACTTATCTTATGAGTTCGCTTATGAGTCGTTCTGTATGACAAATCGAACAGTGTGAACGTAAAAATAAACACATATGATTTATCATAATGCGAAATCATATGATAAATCACATAATGTAAACCCTACTTTAGATAAAAATACGAAAATTGCCATTCCTAGTTGACAGATTTTTACCAAAATCTCAATAGCTCTAAATTACAACGTACAAGTGTATATTGCAAAATATTGACATCGAATTTTTCACGATCCTTATACTACCTCTCTTTTAGAGGCAGGTAAAAGCGAATGCAAAGATATTATTTTAAATAATAGTAACTCAAAATAGTGTAAAAAAGATATAAATAATTCTTTACCTTTTGATATGAAAGTGCATAAAGCATGGTGAAATTCAATTTAAAATTTTTTATTAAATCCAAAACACTAAAAACTCAAAATTTTCTAAAAGAATTTAGAAAAACCAATATGCAGTTAAAGGAGACAACTGAATAAACTGAAAATATAAAATTAAACAAATATCCTTTTTTTAAAAATCATAGGTAGCCAGCACACAACCCACACAACCTCCCGCTATATCTAGACTTACAAACATAAATGTATATTTACAATCCGGTGCCCATTTAAAATATACAAATACAAATCTAAAATATTCAAACACAGAAATTAGTTTCACCTGAATCCAAAGATTTATTCACAGGAAAACTCTTCTGTATTGAAGCCATCCTCCGTTCAATTACTACTTTTAATATCTTACTTAGGACTTATATAGCTCTAATATGCCAACTTGTCACCCGTCTCATCTGTCAATATTTTTTATGCAGAAACAAAAATCAACTGAACATGGATTACAAGATTTCAACGTTTTATCTGATAAAATTTTTATTACTTCCTTGTACGGAGTAAAGAAAGTATTGTAATCGCGAAAAATTTTGGTTCTCAGATTTTGACGGAAATATCCGTTTTGACCTTTTCTGAATCCATTATGACTAGTTTCGTCGTGACGTCTGTACGTACGGACGGACGGACGTATGTATGTCGCATAACTCAAATACGGTTAGACATAGAAAGTTGAAATCTAGTTGTGCACCTCCTATTTTTGGTTTCAATCTACAAACCGGAAGTAGTATTTTTTTTTTAAATATTACGATAAATATTTAATTTATGACAATTTTTTTTATTTTAAATGAAAGATTATGTGAATATTACCTACAATCGGTATTTTATAAATATTTTTGTATCTGGTATCATTTAAGAATAATTAAAGTATATATTTATAATTTTGTATTTCGGTATCTTGTAGTCCATGATCGATTAACATTTGTTACTACGTAAATTTTAAATGATTATGACATGACAGTGACAATAGTATGCTTTATATCTTCTTCTGCAGTTTAAATAAAATGACTAATATATTTGTGAGTATAGTAGCAGAAGTAGAGTAGTACTTATATATTAATATATTTGTATATTAAGTTAAAAGAATAAAGTAGGTATGGCGGCAGGTCTTGTGGTGGCCACGTCAGATTTTTTTATATTATTCTACATTTTAGTTATTAAGAAAAGTATGAACAGTTTAATAGGCGTAGAAGGAAGTCATGTGGTGTCCACGTCAGATTTTTTATGTAGAATATAACATATTAAAAATTCAAAAATTTAGTTTCTAAATAGTACCATGTACAGAAAAAAGTTCAAAATACCAATAAATTGTAGATGAAAAATATAATCTTTCATTTAAAATATAACATATTGTGATAAATTAATTATTTATCGAAAGAGTTGTCCAATTATTTATTTCTCTTCGCTCGTGCAGAGAATAAAACTTGAAAACCTGAACATACTAGGTTAAGAATACCTACTTGACTCTTGACTGGTTATAATGAATAAGCCACTTATTTCCACGTGTGCTCATATTGTAGGAAAATGGCTGAATAAGCTCTACTTCAGTCTAATGAAGTGGCAATGAAAGAACTTCACAGTACACTACGTCGGAATTTGTTCATAAACTCATGTCGTATATTAATAAAGCAAACATAAATTTTGTACAACTTAACGACCCTGCTAAACAAACTAATTAATGTCTCAATGAGGCTTGTTTGAATATGCAAAATTCAATTCAAAACGAACGCTTGGAATCTTTAGGAACTGAAATTGAAATATAGGTACGTTTAAATGATTAAGCTTCGTATTCAATTCTTTTCTGTATAATTCTATGGTATTTTTATTTTTATTTGTCGATATCAGACAAATATGTTATTTTAAGTTTTATATCGATAAAACTTTGAAACATTTAAATTAAAATATAAAATGAATAGGTAACCCAAAGGAAAAAGGTAACCTTTTATACATTTTGGATAACAGAACAAAAAATCTGACGTGGACACCACATGACTTCCTTGTACGCCTATTAAACTGTTCATACCTTTCTTAATAACTAAAATGTAGAATAATATATAAAAATCTGACGTGGCCACCACAAGACCTCCCGCCATACTTGCTTTATTCTTTTAACTTATTATACAAATATATTAATATATAAGTACTACTACTACTGCTACTATACTCACAAATATATTTTAATCATTTTATTTAAACTGCAGAAGAAGATATAAAGCATATTTTACTATTGTCACTGTCATGTCATAATCATTTAAATTTTACGTAGTAACAAATGTAAATCGATCATGGACTACAAGATACCGAAATACTAAATTATAAATATATACTTTAATTATTCTTAAATGAAAAATTTGAAAAATATAAAAAAATCCTTTTAAATTTGAATTAGAATCAAAACAAGTTTGCTTTGACAAGAAAATTTTCACGTTAGTTACCAATTGTTGTGCGGATGTTTAATTAAAAAATTTGCGTGTTTTAAAACTTTAACCACTCGTTGCTGCTCAACCCGTGACTAATGAAATCTTGCTATTAAACAATTGTTTTCAAACTAAAAACTAACAACTAATTGTCAATTTTACACACTATCGTAGATAAACATAATTTTAATAGAATTACTCATATTTACTGTAATGACTTATAGAGTATTGAGTAGGTACTTTTTGTACTCTGTACTCATTACAGAAAAGTTTTTCAAATATTCAAGAAAAATATTCAAGAGTACTTTTTAATATCAGTACTCATACTCAGTACTCGAGTGCATTTTTTCGGTAATTTGTCGAGCTCTGGTGATGGTCAATCATTTATATGATCACTCTTTATAATATTTACACACTTTTACTAACTTCATATTGTAACGAAGTAACGTGTATGATGATATCAATTAAGTTCATCCTCAGAATATATTATTACTTGAAAACAATATAATAATACAATACTTCCACACTCCTACTAACTTAATACTGTACAACCTAACGTGTGTGTTGTCTTGTTTGTACAGCAACACCGATGGCAGAGCGTCGTGTGCCGGTCTGGACAGCAACTTGGTCCGAGGCGGGAAAACTGCTCCGGCTAAACCGCCGCTCCTACGTTCCCGGACTTTACCCGCCATCGTTGTGCCCGGAGTTAGTATCCTACAAGCGCAGATCCAGGCGCAAGGTCAGTGCTATCAAGATTTTTCTTTTACTTGAATAATATTATTATGATACATGTTCGTAAGTTAGGCTTTTTTACACATGTTGCTCAAGATTAGTATACGAGCGAAGCGAGTTAGTATTCTACAAGCGCAGATTCAGGCACAAGGTCAGTGCAATCAAGATTTTTTCTTTTACTTGAATTATAGTAGTTTATGATACATTTCGTAAGTTAGGCTTTTTTTACATGTTGCTCAAGATTAGTACGAGAGGAGCGAGTGTTCTGAGAGTACAAGTGTGTAAAAGACACTTTACGTACACGTTTTATACACTATTTTTTGTAAGATACCAAGTTAGTTTCTTATTAAAAATAATATTAATTCATTTTCACGAGATTTGTGTTTTAATTAAAATAATCGCAATAAATTCGGTCACTTTTTCTATGACAAAAACAAACATATCAAAAAATTTCCCTATTTCTGTATGTCAAACTAACTGTCAATTTGAAAATTAATAATTTTTTTTAATATGAGCAATACAAATGAATGTAAAGCTGATATACAGTGCTTTCCGTCACTTAAAAAATAATATAATAGGTACTACACTTCTTCTAAACTGTGCAAATAAATTTTTACGCATAGTTCTTGTAAACTGTTCAAAAAATAGTTATTTGTGTATCAAGGCTGTAAAAGTGATTTTTTTTGGCCAAATCTGAAGTTTGCAGCCGAGACGTAGGCCGAGGCCAGCAATTCAGGTGAGGCTAAAAACACTTTTAAGCCGAGGTGCACACAACATTTTTTAGGTGGCTATCACAAAAATATATAATTTTATGTCAATAAAAGTTTCTTTGTATCAAAAACAATTTTATTTATATAATTTAGGCTAACTAAGTTGTAGGTAATTACTTCTAAATATATTTACCAATTAAAATTAAATAAATTTGTTATTTAGCGGCTGTAAAGTAAATGCGGCCGTGAAGTAAAAGCGGCCGTGAAGTAAATGCGGCCGTAAAGTAGTCATTTTGACAAATGTCAAAAAATGTGACACTTTACGGCTGTCAAAGGATACGTAAAACAACTATTTATGCAATAGCCACCTAAAAATGTCTTTTTTAACAGATTACAAAGAACAATAGTTTTACGTGCTATTGGCAATTATAAAATGTCAATTTTTTTGACATGTTGCAAAAATAGCTTATCTACGACCATTGACACACTAAGACACTATTGTATTATTAATTCATAATTTAACACTATTGTATTGTGAGTCAATTATTCAACACAACTGTCACTCTCATCCTATCAAAATGTGAGGTTAGATTAATATTTCAATGAATGAAAATTTGTTAAGAAAAGATTTATTTATAAAAGTTTTATTTATAAAACGTCGTATTTGACTCCACATAATGGCTATAGTTAGCTCGGATGATTATACACTCGTCTTGAGCACGTTATAAACCGTCATCCCATTGATTATAGCCTACATTATATGCTCGTTAAATATTATCAAACACTTCTTAATATAAACATCGTTACTATAGCGATTTTTATCAAGTAATGTAAAAGATTATCCACTAGTGATTGTGCTCAATATTACCCCCTAGTGGGTAATTTGTTACTTTTTACTTCCTTGTACGAAGTAAGGAAGTATTGTAATCGCGAAAAATTTCGGTTCTCAGATTTTGACGGAAATATCCGTTTTGACCTTTTCTGAATCCATTATGACTAGTTTCGACGTGACGTCTGTAC
This sequence comes from Agonum fuliginosum, assembly GCA_947534325.1. Lineage (NCBI taxonomy): Eukaryota > Metazoa > Arthropoda > Insecta > Coleoptera > Carabidae > Agonum > Agonum fuliginosum. Next base: position 24,820,231 of record OX384036.1, read on the forward strand.
GTACGTACGTACGTACGTACGGACGTATGTGTGTCGCATAACTCAAATACGGTTAGACGTAGAAAGTTGAAATTTTGTATTTAGGACTGTTATAGCATCTAGTTGTGCACCTCCTATTTTTGGTTTCAGTCTACAAACCGGAAGTAGTACTTTTTAAAAATATTTCGATAAATATTTAATTTTAGACAATTTTTTTTATTTTAAATGAAAGATTATGTGATTATTACCTACAATCGGTATTTTATAAATATTTTTGTATCTGCTATCATTTAAAAATAATTAAAGTATATATTTATAATTTATAGTATTTCGGTATCTTGTAGTCCATGATCGATTAACATTTGTTACTACGTAAAATTTAAATGATTATGACATGACAGTGACAATAGTAAAATATGCTTTATATCTTCTTCTGCAGTTTAAATCAAATGACTAAAATATATTTGTGAGTATTAGTATAATAAGTTAAAAGAATTTTTAATATTATTTTACATTTTAGTTATTAAGAAAAGTATGAACACACAAGGCGTACAAGGAAGTCATGTGGTGTCCACGTCAGATTTTTTGTTTAAAATTGCCAAGTAACGGTATATGAGGAAGGCACATTAGTTATTTATGTATTAAGGGTGTAAAGAAGCTTTTAGGCGTGAGACGTGATTTTGAGCCCGAGCGTTAAGTGAGAGCTAAAAAATGTCAAGAGCCATAAAAGCAAGTTACGCTAGTGGTACATACCCAACTTAATTAATAATTTAATTTAATTAATAAATTAATAATTTAATTTAATTTTAAATTAATAATTTAATTTAATTAATAAATTAATAATTTAATTTAATTAATAAATTAATAATTTAATTTAATTAATAAATTAATAATTTAATTTAATTGTTCAAACGAAAAATTAGTAAATTCTTAGACTTTTGCAAAGATACAAAAAAAATCCAAAAATAAACAAAAATCTAAATGTCAAAGTTGTCATTATTGAATTAAACATTTACAAGATAATTTATGTTAAATGTAAGTAAATAAATGATGTTATTTAAATAAAAACGTGTACAACTAATTACAGAAAATGGTTATTTATAGAATTATTAGTGATGTTTATATGGAAAAAATTAAAAATCTAAACTGTTTGCATGAATTTGACGTCTTATGCCCAGTGCACACGGAGAAACTTTTTTCCATGTTTCCTGAAAAAAGTTTCCGGAAACTTCAAAATTTTAACGGCGCCTATAAAAATGAGGCGTTTTCAGGAAACTTTGTGAAGTGCAACTAACTTCTTATTTGTCAAATCGTCAAATGTGACATGTGATCATAAACATATTTATAGTTTTTCAAAGAAAATCTCCATTTTCTGGAAACTTTTTTCAGGAAACTTGTCAAAATGTTTCTCCGTGTGCACTAGGCATTATGGCGCACTGCGCTATACTATAATGTGGTTCGTGGGCGTGGGCTATAAAGTGTTGTTTATGTCAAAGAAATTCGTGTATAACAGTAAAATTATGTTATGACCGTGCATAAAATATTTTTATAATATGTAATTTTGCATACAATAAAAGGTGTTGGATAAAATGTAATACTTTACAAGTGGACAAAGATGATTGGGAAGACCCAAGATTGTGAGTTAAAATATCTTTCTTCTCCAAAAATATTCTTTTTATAGATACTAATTGACATAAAAGCACTACCATTATTTAACTCAATGTACTGATTACCGTGGTACTAAACATGGCTCACCTGTACTTAAAAACCTTAATAATGGAATAAAAATCCGGTTTAAGACGATTCTCTACCGTAACAGCCAAAAACATGGATTTCGCGCGCCACTCCACAGCGTTTACTGTTTTGTTAAATATAATAATCTAAAGATATTGTTAAAGATAAAAGTACAATCTACAAAATTTTGCTTTAAAATCGAAATATGTTAATTTGAATTTTGACAATTTTTGTTATTTTTTGAACACAAATATCTTCTATTTTAAAAAGAATTTAAAAAAATTGATCGGTTGTTTCGCAGATCCAAGCTTTGTTAACAACATATTACAATTTGAAGTTAATTCACTTATAAATAAAAGCTGTACAGTGGCGCGCGAAAACGTCCTTTTTTAAAAATATTGCAGTTTTTTTAAAAATATGTTTTCCCCTGAAACATAAATTACTTGTTATTATTATGTTTAACAAAATAATAAACGCTATAAAATAGCGTGCGGAATCAATGTTTTTGACTGTTTACTGCCATGGGTAGAGGATCACCTTAATACAATAATAATAATCTGTTCTAAATAATTGACAACAAAATACTACATATTTACCAAATTACAAATAAGGCATCTGATGCTATTCATTCACGAATTTAGAATTGAAATAAAAGAACTTTTTCTTTTTTGATGTGCGAAATTCAATAATAAATGCCAACATTTCTTACAGACTTACAGTTGAATTCAATTTGTTTATCCAGCCCGAAATTTAGTCACAATATATTGTGAAACTTGAGCAAATAAAAAGAAAATGTTACACATACCAACCGTAACAAAATTGATTAAATTTACCTTGTCAGGTAACTTCTTCGTTCTTCCGTATTTGCTTCAGACACGAAAACTTGGAAACATAATATCTGCACGCAAAACATTAATTTTGTCTTTATAAACCTTCAAACATATAGAGATTATTTCTGAAATTCGTGCTATTCGTTTGCCATTTTTATATTATCATATCCTCAAATAATTGAGCTTCTGTATTTTATTAATGTCAACATAAGAGCTTTTAAACTATTAAAATATTGTTTTTGTTCTACATTTTCTTATAATTTAAAGTTAAATGCAAACTTAAAAAGTTAAAGTTAGTAAGATAAAATATACTATGCTATTACAAATTAATATGACTATTTCCCTCATTATATTTTAACAAATTAAAATGCACTATTTTTCACAAAAACCATAGAAACTATCTATATAAACAACTATTCCAGTGCATATTTTTGAATATTGACATAGTATTCGTATATTCAACCGTAACCATGACACAACAATCAATAATAAATGTTTGTTTATTTTTTACCAAATGTCAAAATATTTAAAATGAAATTAAAAATTATGCTAATAAATAAAATTGTGTTATTTAAAATTGTTAAATTTGATTTATTCATTAAATAGTCAATGCGTATACCACTCGATCATCAAAAATAATAGAAAATACTTTTGCCTCCTGGTTCGACGTATTTCCGCAAAACACCTCTCGACCTCCGGTCTCGAGTTGTTTCTATGGAAATACGTCTCATCAGTCGGCAGTATTTTCAATTATTTTCGAAGCTCTTGTGGTATAATAACTGACTATTTCCCTCATAAAATTTAAGCCAATCAGAAGTCTGACATTTCTGAATGTCGTCCAATCAACGTAGAATTACACGATAATTTTGCACTAGTGCAAATTATCGATAATTTGCAGTAGTGCAAAATTATCGTATTTGGATACGGCGTTGCAAAGTGATTCTGACTTGCTGTCAAAAGAAGTTTTTAAATTTTGCTTTATTTTTCATGAGAGAAACAGCGTTTGGCTAAATTTTAATCGAGAAATAGTCCATTATCCCTCGTGCATGTAATTGTCGATAATTTTCGCTCGTGCGCTTCGCGCACTTGAGGAAATTATCGACAATTTGACATGCACTTGGGGTATTCTATATGATAATAATTAATCGTTCAAATTATTACGACACTCATCTGAGGTTCGTTTCATAATATCATAATTATGTTTTTCTTAATTTATAGTAGATACGCAATTTAAATTTTATTCTTTGAATCTCCCGTCCAAGATGGAATTTTACTGTACAAAAAATTAATGATTAATTTATTCTTAAGTAATTTTGTTTGTAAAAAGATTGAAATTTTTTATCACAAAAAATAACTTTGTATCTGTAAGATCTTGCAAGAAAGCAAATTATATTGTTGGTTTCTTTGAAGAGTAGCCGAATATAAAGATTTACTAAGTTACGAAGGGTTCTTTAAGTATCCTTTTGGCTACTTCAAAAGATACAGTCAAAGAAAATAAAATGTTGAGAAAATAAAAAAGCCGTAAAATTAATTAAAGAATGTAAAGTAGGTTGTATATGCTTCTTGGATAGCATTTTACAAAAGCAATATAAAAAAATTAATTTGTTCTTTTCTTTACCCATTCTTACACCAGTATAGATAACCCAATAAAATTAAATATGAAAAGTGTGAGTTTGTGTAATAAGAAATACTAAAACGAAATGAAGTTAAAAAATAAATATAGTTTTTTGGCTTCCAAATTTTAAAATAATTTTTAATAAAGCTGAAAAATTATAATTAACTTCAAGAGATCTGTTAAAAGATATTTAAATAAATGATATTTATAAAGATGCAAACATAGAATTATGTGTTTTATCTCCAGCAAACTTTTTAAACTTTTGTAATATAGAAGACTAGAGTGATGTTGTGTTTCTAATTTGACACAACTTTTAATTTGTGACCCTAATTTACAAAAAGAAACAAAAATTTGCACCAGTTACTTTTTAGTTGATCTTTACAGTAATATACTATATTAAAGAACAAGTTTTACATAAGACATAATTTTTTCGCACGTGTTCAAATTTAGTAAAACGAGCCCTCTGGCGAGTTTACTAAAGAACAAGTTCGAAAAAGTCTTATAAAATGAGTTCTTTATACTATTTTTTCTATTTGGTGTCTTTTTATTATTAAAATTTAAATTATACTGCCACAATATACACAAGTCGATTTAGGGAAATTTATGTATGTAACGTTTTGGTTGGTGATATTAATATTGTCATTTATTTATCTGTCACTGTCACTGGAAAAGTATATAATTACTGAACTATTCTAGGTGATAGAATAGTATAGAAAATATTGAACTATTTCTGGAGTCATTAATTTTATTGAATAAAAAGTAATAAATTAAGCAAAACATATTTAGAGGTTATACTGAAATTTGTCAATTCTGAAGTTTGACGTTTAACAATTGAAATAAATGTCATCTGATACTGATCTGATACTAGCAATACCAACCTTCTATAAAAATATGTGTCACAAAGTGAGCTCTAGCGACATTCAGTTGCGTTTTACAAAGTTAACTTTGTGAACGCCAAATAGGAAAACAATAATTTTATACGTATGTTTAAAAATATAGGTTTTGATAAATCTGTTGAGTTGTTTGTGCCAAAGTTTGTTTAAGTGGCGTGATTTTATGTATATGGATAACTTTAATTTGAAGTTGAATGAAGAAAATCTAATTTAATTAAAAATAACATAGTAGCAGGTATTATGTTTACTGAAACAAAAACAAATGTAACCAATGCGATTAGGTAAATTTTGAATTGTTTACAAGTTTTGGAATTTTGATTAAAGGATTTAAAATTGATTGACTCTTGGAAAACAAATACCTACTAACAAAACAAAACTTTTATTCGAGCTTTAATTTATACTTCATATTAATTTTAATTCTAAAAATTTGACGCGTGTAAAATTTGTACTAGAAAATCTGATGTGGACACCACATGACTATCTTGTACGCCTATGTTCATACTTTTCTTAATAACTAAAATGTAGAATAATATAATAACTGTACTTAATTTATATGAGGTGATCAACTAGATGCAACATGGGTCTCAAATACAAAATTTCAACTTTCTACGACATACCGTTATTTTTCTCGATTACAATACTTCCTATTTACTCCGTACGAGGAAGTAAAAAGGAAATTTATCGCTAAATGCCTAAAAATATTCAACCAAAACCTAGATTCATTTGTATTGTTTTTTTTACAGGAAAACAAGCTAGTTTAGCGACAAATTTTTAAAAACATTGATAAAAAGTGTCATTACAACATAACATACATTTCTTTCAATCACACATTTACTTACCTTGGATGTGGCAGTCTCACAGAAAGTGAGTCATGAGTATTTGAGTAGATTTATTTTTTACCGTCGTCAACTATAGCTCGAACTGATAGTTGCTAAATGTGACCCGATGCATCTGACTATACCGTGAGTTTATTTTAACGTGAAACATGGGTAAATCATATCCATGGTTATGAATTTGACAGCAATGTATTACAGCGTTCTTTTTAAAATGAAACATAGGGAATAAATTTGAATTTGTTAATTGGTGTCACACTGCTGCTACCTGGAAATACGATTTATTCTTTGAACAATTAAAAGTATATGTTGAAAGCGTTCCTCGGAACTATTGCAGCGGCCCAAATATCTTATATTGTTCAAGAATAATACAGTTAAATTGATTCCCTATGTTTCATTTTAAAAAGGACACTCTAATACATTGCTGTCAAATTCGTAACCATGGATATAAAAATTGTATGTTTCATGTTTAAATAAACTCACGGTATAATCGAACCCGAGTTGTTAGAACCACAGTCAACATCGTTACGTATTCATTTGCTATAACGCTAAAATACAACATATAGTAATTTTCACACTTATTAAATATTTACTAGTGTAAATTCGATGTAAACATTAATTATTTTAGAATCATTGCACACAATATGCATTCTCACACAACAGTCGTTATTCGTCTGACATATAATATTCAGTCGTTTAATTAATTTTAAGGTAATGTACAAAATATTCATTGTTGTTGGTTTATTTGTTCAAATTTGCATTGATACGTTCGACATAAACATATTATGTTATGTAGGTACATACGTACAATGTATAGTGTTCCATGTTGTTTCAATGTTCCACTTGTTTGTTACTTATTGCATGACACTCTCAGCCTCTGCTGAAACATGTTGTATGATATATTGGCCAAACTTTGTTAGATATTTCCTAGAGCCGAGGTCATTTCATATTAGCATGCTGTAGTCAAATCACCAACGACATTACACTAAACTTCTTACATTAATATACCACAGAGATCAGCTATAATTAACGGTGTTAATTTAATGTTAAGGAAATGAATAATCGTCGTCACAACTACAAAAACTATACTAAGAATTATACTCAGCCATATTCGAAATTAAAACAAATTTATTATGTTGTTCGTAACTGTGATTACATCACATGATTACAATTTGCTTCAAATTGTCAGTTGTCACTAACTTAAACAATCAAAAAAAATATGATGTGGCCAGCACAAGATCTCCCGCCATACCCTACTCTTTTTATTTATTTATTTAATAAAGGAAAACCAACAGTCACAAGGACCAATTACAGGTTTTCACGAATTCATTATGAGACTAACATATTATTACAGATGTTAGACAATTAAATAGAATATATAATAGAAAACGGTAATACAAAATAAATTTAAACATAATAGAGACGAGTAACTATTAAACTTAAATAAAGTAAAATAGAAAGAGCAAATCAGAAAGTGTAGGGAGTATGAGTATACTAACAAAATAAAATAAGCTGTGCATCATAGATAGATGACAGAAGTTAAATTATTAATTAATAAAGATTATTACAAATACTACTATACAAATATATAGACTTACAATCAATATCTTAATCCGGACAGAAATTAAACATAAAATTGTAAAGAAGTTAAGAATCCAATACTTAAATCCCGAATTCGTAATTTTCTCCTTTTATCCTAAATTACAGTTGTTTTTGTGTAATATGAGAAAAAATCATGATTTAATCAAAGCGGCTTAGATTGTTAGAATTATAAAAATATGTATTTACGATTTTTTCAAAAACTATGAATAGCGTAAAAACAAAAGGGATAGTCCCTTTGAAGGAAATTTCATACTCTTTCTGTTTGGTATTTGGTATTTTGGCTTAAAATTACCCATTTTCAAGATAATTGCAAAAAAGGAGAAAATTCGTCTTGTTCCACCATTTTTCTAAGATGGCGGACAGCATAAGGCGGATCGATGGGGACTTTTAGTATGTTTTTAGGAAATAAATTACAATATTCTCGCAACATTCCTATGAAAAAAAATTCCCTTTGAATTTTGTCGCCGAGCACATATAAAAATTTTCTAGTTCGCCTGGACTACCTACTAGAAACTCATAGTCGAAAATTTTGACCCATCACAATACCTCCCATATAAAATATGAGGCGGGAGGTAAAACTATTACATAATTATAATCAATAACACGCTACTAAAATGAATAAATTTGTATTAATTAGAATTTTATGTACAATATTGTAAATGTTTGAATTAACTAGACAGTTTTTCATTTACAAAAATACATAAAACTATTCATTTATTACTCAATATAAGCTGCATAAGCAGTAAGAATGCCACAACATTGCACAATGCAGTAGTACAGGATTTACAAAGGATCAGGATCCCACTGAAACTTTACGTGCAACGTCAGCATTGTGCGCATACAGACTTACAAAACTGAGATCTGAAGTCAAGTGAGACCGAAACTCGTGTCATTCGTGCCTTGCATTTTCAATTTCATCACGAATGTTTTTAATGCATTAGAGTCGTATTTTCTTGATGTCTGTTCTTCTCAAAGTTTCCATAGGTATCATAGATATCATGCATTGGTTCCGGTAACGAGTTAAGTTGCTGAAAAATGATGCAAAAATTAAAACAATAGTATATTACAGTACAAGTGAAGATATTAAGAATTTCGCTCACGCAATAGCACACAAAAGTGCAGTATAGCGTTTTGTTCAATCCTACGAGTAGAATATTATTTAAACATAAAAACTTGGTTTGAAATTGAAGCAACAAAGGCGGCGAATTGCGTTTTTATGTTTCATGTAAATAAAAACAGTCGCAATTGTCAATAAAAATAAATATAGTTCATTTATGTCACTGTCTTGAAAATCAGTTATGTTTAAGAAGACATAATTTATTTATTTATTTATTTTTATAATAGTCAAAATATTATTATACGTCATAATTTCATTTAAAAAAAGTTTTTTTTCTGTAACTACTATTGCCACGTCTGCGACACTTTAAAACTTTTACATGGCTCATTTTGCACATGCTTTCTGCATAATTTTCGGATAAACGATCTAACCTACAAATAAAAATTATATTGCACAATGAAAATATATTTGTTCCTAATTACCTTATTCTAAAAATTATGTCTGTAATAATAGTTCATTTTGCATAAAATTAATTGCAATTTGATGAATTTTGCTCCCTCTTCTTTCTTTTCTACTGCAAATTATATTTATTTGCAGATATTCTTATTTAGCATAAGGCAATCTTGAAACTCTAATGATTCTATTGATATATTTTTATGCCTATTACCTACTTGTTCCTATTTGCAAAAATTTATACAGATAAAGTGCATAAAATGACTATCTGAAAACGGTTTCGAGCGCGACCTAAACTAGATTTAACGATAAGTAATAGTTTTTACGCAGTGATTAATGTGAACTACATTATTGAAAGACAATGTTCGAAAATCATGACCACCACCGGGGCTTGAACCCGGGACCTCTACTTTACCGAAGTAACGCTCTAACTAACTGAGCTAGAGAGAGTTAAAGTGTTACTCCGGCAAAGTCAAGGTTCCGGGTTCAAGCCACGGTGGTTGTCATGATTTTCGATCATTGTCTTTCAATAATGTAGATTTAACGACTTAAATTCTGTGAAGCTATTTTATTAAAAGTTTCACATAATTCTAAATAGGTATAACAAATGTTTCTACTGTCCAAAGTGGTAATGGTCGAAGTGAGACCACCATCTGTAGCCCCACACTGCAATTTCTCTGTTTGCATAGATCATAGAACTCCACCATATGCGCTGCACGATTCCCAAGACAGCTGACTTGGAACTCGTGTTATTCGTGACTTGGACTTTGATGTAACTGTCATCTCCGGGGACATCGGAATTATATTTGTCTCTACGATGTAGAACATCACATGGCGGTCGGAAAGTTCTATGAAGAACTGATTCATTTAGGAAACAGAAATGTCAAGCTTAAAGGCGCGTTTACATTGGAGGAGTAACTGGGACAGTTACTGGTACAAGTAGCGGGCTATACTAGTATACTCAACTAAGCGCTAGGCTAGTAGGTGTTTACACCAGAAATACAATTTAGACGACTAGCTATAGTTCTAGTACCAGTACAAGTTGTTCTAGAACAACTGTAGGTGAACAACTGTAGGTGAACTGTAGGTGAACAGCTGTAGGTGACAAAATGAATTCTTTTCGTGGTTGTATATCATCTCGAACAAAATCTATTATTAAACGAAATAAAGTAAAGATAACAAAATTTATTGACATCCCACAAACACTCATGATCACGATATAGTTCTACAAACTTTATTGTCTCCGTTTAAGACAACTTTTTCATTTTAATAAAGTAAAAATACCGAATTTAACTATAAAACAATTATCTTTAAAATGAGACGTCAAAACACACTAGTATATACCTAATCACCAGTGACTGTTTACATTGGTATAGTGCAGAGATGAGTGTAGTGGATAGTGCAGAATGTATGTGGAAGGGGAAGGCTAGTAGGTGAGTAGCTAAAGCCCTTCGACCATATAGGAATAGACAAACAACGCAAGCCTTTGTTGTGAAGCAAAGAACTAGCGTAGCGGTGTGAAGAGGAGTATGACCTGCAGACACCTTGAAGTGTTGCAGTTGCCTATTTTCATTCTCTGTTCCATGACAACAAACCAGACATCAGCAATGTGCAACACTCTAACGTGTCCTCACCTCCTTTCCCCGCCTATAACTGCTGCACCCCGCTACCGTACTTCTTGCCTTCACAACATTGTATACTACAGCATTGAGTGTTATCTGTCTATACCTATATATGGTCGAAGCTAAAGCCTCATTCCCAGCTATCGTTTTAACGCGTAGTGGATAGCGCGTAGTAGCTAGTAGATAATGCATAAAAGTTTGTACGATGGACTCTCGCTGAAGCATTCCCACGTCTGTTCAAGAGTTGTGCGTAGTGCACAAGCGTAGTGCACTAGCGCAAATGCTTGCAAGGTTCAAGCTTTTAGACACTATGCGTAAGCGTTATTGTGATATAGAGATATAAATGATATATAGTTGCCCTTGTCTTTCTACGTCGAACTGTCAGAATAGCAGAATTCTAACATCTAACCTAAAATACAGTGAATGCTGCAGAAGAATAGCAGTTGCTACGACAGCTTCCGTTTTTATTATGCAGTCTTCTGCAATAAATAAAAAGCGTCGCAAGCGTAGATGGTGGGTTCACCCTATCAATCAAAAACGTTTATTGCAAGGCGATTGCAAAGTGATTGGGATAATTTAATCAGAGAAATGAGGCTTTGTGACGAAGTTTTATTTTTTAATTATACTAGACTAAATGTCAATCAGTTTTTATCAATCAAACAATCAAACAAAACACGAAACTAATATCTGCCTATGCTTTTCAAACAAAGTTCAAAAACAAAATGACGTAGTGTCGATAAGTCGATATTCTACAAAACTATTCATGTATCATTGTGTCCGATAGATGTCATCACTATCGATTTATGCATTAAAACATTCGCTGAGAATGGTCCTAAAACTTCTTTCTAAACACTACGAATAACGCTTGTGTTGTATTATGCACTATCCACTACGCATTAATGAAATAGCTGGGAACGAGGCTTAACCCTGGAGGTTAGTTATTTCACTACCCCAACTACTTGTACTAGTACTAGTACTGGTACTAGCTTCTGTTGGCTACATTGGATGAGTAGCGGTCTGGCGAGCTAATAGTACTAGTAACTAACCCATGTACACGACCAATGTAAACCCGCCTTAAAAATTTCCTCGTGTTATTTGTACACGTGAAGGTACGAAAGGAATCCGTGTGTAATTTGGAGAAGTATTTGTGGAATGTGGAAACTCTGATTGCAAGATTAAGATAAAAAGGATTTTACGAATGATGTAACACGAACGCACGAACCAGTAATAGAGTTGCTTATTTGTTGGGTATACTGATTATACCTATTCGTACTCGTTTTCAAGAGACGAGCCCGTTAGACCATCATTACTATCCGCTCCTTTCAATTTAATAAATGTTATTACAGAAAGAACACACTTCCAGAAGTCGTAATCAAATAAATAAAATATATTATATTATCTTACAATCCTAATAAAAATGTTCACTTATAATACCATAAGTAATCGTATAGTTATGTCGATTATTTTTCTGTTACCATTATACGAATGTTTCGGTGACCGGACAAAACAGAACAATGAAAAAACAGAACATGAAAAAACAGAACATGAAAAAAAAGAACATGAAAAAACAAAACAGTGAAAAAACAGAACAATGAAAAAAGAGAACAATGAAAAAACAGAACACTGAAAAAACAGAACAATGAAAAAAAAGAACAGTGAAAAAACAGAACACTGAAAAAACAGAACATTGATAAAACAGAACATGAAAAAACAGAATATGAAAAAAAAATAACAATGACAAAACAGAACTCAAGAAGGGATTTGTTAGCTTTGATTAGTTTTTATGTCAAAAAAACGGAGTTCTGTTGGACTCAATTGGGGTTTTGTTAGTATTGATTAGTTTATTTTAAAAAAAACGGAGTTCTGTTGGACTCAATTAGGGTTTTGTTAGTATTGATTAGTTTATTTTAAAAAACGGAATTCTGTTGGACTCAATTAGGGTTTTGTTAGCTTTGATTAGTTTATGTCAAAAAAACGGAGTTCTGTTGGACTCAATTAGGGTTTTGTTAGTATTGATTAGTTTATTTTTAAAAAAACGGAGTTCTGTTGGACTCAATTAGGGTTTTGTTAGTATTGATTAGTTTATTTAAAAAAAACGGAATTCTATTGGGAATTAGGGTTTTGTTAGCATAGATTAGTTTATGTCAAAAAAACGGAGTTCCGTTGGACTCAAGAAGGGTTTTGTTAGCATAGATTAGTTTATGTCAAAAAAACGGAGTTCTGTTGGACTCAAGAAGGTTTTTGTTAGCATAGATTAGTTTATGTGTTCTGTTTTTTCATATTCTGTTTTATCAATGTTCTGTTTTTTCAGTGTTCTGTTTTTTCAGTGTTCTGTTTTTTCACTGTTCTGTTTTTTCATTGTTCTGTTTCTTCAGTGTTCTGTTTCTTCATTGTTCTGTTTTTTCATTGTTCTGTTTTTTCATGTTCTGTTTTTTCATGTTCTGTTTTTTCATGTTCTGTTTTTTCGTGTTCTGTTTTTTCATTGTTCTGTTCTTTCATGGAATCGAATGTTTCTTGTGCTTGAATATGAATATTAAGAGTGCGCAGCAAGATTAATATTCGCAAGCACAAGGTACAAGAAAAATAATCTACTTAACTACGACTACGAATGGTATTCAAGATATTATTCATTGAATCAGATCCAATTGTAAATTAAAATGCCCAAAAATTCAGTTATCTATGATTTCAGAAAACAAGTATTTTGATAAAATTTAGACGTCAACGTCAAATGTGTTTTTGGTGTTTCATTATAAATAATTTCGAAATTAATTAAATTATTGTTTTTGGGCATAGGCCACCTTTTATAACATAAGAAGATGCTAAATACACACCACAGAATTATAGCCATTTGAAATTGAGTAAATTTGATTTTCTGTACTGAACACCCTGTATAATAACATTAAAAAAAAGTTATGTCAGAACAAAGAGTAGGTATAGTTACAGTTGTACAGAAAACAAAATTCTTAATTTGTAACTATAAAATAACTTCAGTACGCCTTTATAAAACAATACTAAAATGAAATTTATATATTCGTATAGGTAAATAAAATACAATTCAAAATATATATATATATATTTAAAAAAGACGAACAATTATTGCCAAGTCGTTATGCAACACCCTGTATATGTGAAAATAATTTTAAGTTATGCTCCTTGAGTAGACGAAAAATTCTGTTAATAAATTTGTGCTGTATTTTTAACGACAAGGGAGATATCGACGACGGGCATTTCGATGACTCATCCTGTATAATGAATATTACTTACATGCAAGCTAAATAATTACATTAATGCTAATACCTCGTTTTTTTTTAATAACATATACTATTAAACACTTCTGCCTTGTAACATTATATTTTTGAACGTGAGGGGGAGTAAAGAATCCTTAGTAGTATGATACTCTTTATTTTATTTTATTTTATTTGATGACGCGATGCGAGTCTGCTTTGTTTTCCCTCGTTTAGTGAAAAAACTCTTCAAGTATTTTGTAGTACGCATACAAACATAAACGAAATGTCTGTTGCAAGGCTTCATTTGATTACTACGTTTACTTGCAAGTTGTTGTTTCTTGTACACATAAATGTTATATCAATAGTAAATAAAGTTTAACATTAATAGAAATAGATAAGTGGATCTTATAGTTGGTAAGTTGGTATAGCTTTTAGTTTTAGCAGGATTGGTAGAAAGACATTATTTATTATAGTTTGTTTATTAGATTATTTTAAAAGCTTTAGAGTGCTCGGTAAATATAAAACAAGAAACTTGAATCGTACGAGAACAGAAACTGTATAGCCTCATTCACATAAGCATTTAGTTTTAAGGTTTACATTTATGTTTACGTTTAAGAAAGTTTAAATTCATATAACTAAATACGAGCATTCACACTTGCCACTTTCAAGCACTGTGGATGCTCGTATTTAGTTAGATGTATTCAAACTTTCGTAAACGTAAACATAAATGTAAACCTTAAAACTAAGTGCTTATGTGAATGAGGCTTATCTATTGATAATTTTTTTAGTTGTTGAAATTAGTAAAAAATCTGATGTGGCCAGCACAAGACCTCCCGCCATACCCTACTTTTTTACTACTATAAAAAAATATAGGTACTTGAACTGTAGAAGAAGATATAAATGATGTGTCACTATTGGCGCTGTCACTCTGTCACTGTCATAATAAATTAAATTTTTCGTAGTAACAAATATTAAACAATCATGGAGAACAAGATGCTGAAGTTTCATACTAAAAATTATAAATATTACTTTAATTCCTAAGTACCTACTATGACAAAACAATTTATAAAATTCTAAAAATTGTAGATAATAATATATAATATTTCATTAAAAATAAATAATATTGCAATAAATTAATTATTTATCAAAATATTTATGAAAAGTACTACTTCCGGTTTGGGGATTGCTTCCACAATTTACTGGGCTCTTAAGATTAGTATTAAAATCTTTAATATAAAATTTGGTTGTTAAATTTTTGTAACTTTTTGAGTTATAGAACCCGGAAAAATGTTACATACAACCTAACATACATACATACACACACATACATTATCGGGGGTAATATAACTAGTGCTATGATTATCATCGGTGATAGCATGAGTTAGTCGATGAAAATTGACCGTGTGCGCAGCACAAGTTCAATTTTCTGAAGACTAACGAATGCTATCACCTATGATTAATCATAGCCCGAGTTATATTTGGGGAGAATATATAATGAATGAGTCCAAAATGTTTGGTTTTTTAAATAGCTATCAAAAACGTTTTAAATTCTGTTTACCTTTCTCAATTTTGTCTTCACTGACATTTCCCCACCATACAATCAGGTTCATTCAATTTAAGTCTTATTTTTGACAAACAGCAATATTTAAATATGGAACTGACTGTCAGTAGGAAATTAATTGACAGAAACAGTTGACATGTAACAGCGGTGATAAAAGTATCATCGATTTGATAGCCTCTTACTGTCCTATTTTAGCCAATCAAATTAGTCAAATATGTGTCACGTGACACATGAATTATATATTCTTGAAAATTCGTATTCTAGAGACCATAAAACGTGCTTATCTATTAAAATCTCACACTCGAAAATTTTGACCCTTCACAATACCTCTCTTATAGAATATGAGGCGGGAGATATATATTAAAATTGAGAGTATTCTATTCGGAAAAACGTAGACGGGCCGCTTAGTACTGCTACCAAAGCTAAATAGTTGCGTTCATTATAGAATATTCTTGTTGGTTTTGCATTATTTGCTTCGCTCACTAAATTAAATCTGCATCGAAGTTCGAAGGGCGGAAGCTAGTGATTAATAAATTCCTCGAAGCTAAACAATTTGCTAAATAAACAAGCAATTACCATCATTCAGTAAGACGTTCGTCCTTCACTGAATTTCACGCACAAATTAACAATTGACTGCTGTTGATTATTAAGCCCAGGCGACGTGATCAATACGACGGGT
Source organism: Agonum fuliginosum (assembly GCA_947534325.1). Taxonomy (NCBI): domain Eukaryota; kingdom Metazoa; phylum Arthropoda; class Insecta; order Coleoptera; family Carabidae; genus Agonum; species Agonum fuliginosum. The sequence goes on from OX384036.1 coordinate 24,836,316, forward strand.
ACGGGAAATTTACTCTTGGAACTGGGTCTGGGATGGAAATTTTACAAAGAGATGAACATTATTTGTTCTGAGAAAGGATAGAGGTGGCTTTGTGCTGTTGATTCGAGTCAAATCCAATTGATTGAGAGAAGCAGCGCTGTGATTTTTGTTTTATTTCTTGTGAATGAGAAATACTAATAGCAGATTTGTTCTTTCGAGAAATTAGGTCACAAAATTTTACTGTTACTGTATACTTTGACCTGTACGAAAATTTTCTTTGGGGTGATACAACCCTTTGATATTAATCTTATTAAACACATTTCTGTTAATTAAACTTGAACAATAGTTCAGGGCTTGTCAACCTAATATTTCGGTACAGGGCTAATAAAATGGATTCCCTCATTTATAGGGGAAGGTGGGGCAGAATGGGGTAGCGGGGTGGAATGGGAAAACGCTGTTAGCGCGTGCGCATGAGTGTAGGGATCCATTAAATAATATTTTGACGTTTAGTCAGAGGTCAAGTTTTATTAGAAGTACTATTTGTTAGTGTTGGTCTTCATCTTCTGCCGGTTTCTACGTGTGTGCGAAATTTTTCTTAGATTTGTAATTAATATATGGATGTTGAATGCATGTAAGCGTCATTTTTAAGTTTTATCATAATGATGATTATCCAGTACATTTGTTATTTAGTCTTCTTACAATTTTGACGTATATTACGGTGAAATTACTGATTATAATTTTTTTTTAAATTATTTTTTCAATGTTATTTAGTGGGGCAGAACGGTGGGGGCGGAATGGAATGTTCTGCTCCACATGTTTTATCATAAGGTTATGTAGGTATGTGAATTATTTTGTTTTATATATTATATTCAGATGGTGCGTAACTACAAAAAAAAAACTGAGCGACAAAGCTGCTCGTCAGACAACGTACAACATGCTGTAGAAACTGTCATGGCCTATATTGTGATCATAGCATTTATTGTAATCAACTTGTGTCACAAATGGGCACATATGACGTGCGCGGGTTTTGACAACTATGGCGATGGGTCTATATTGATTTGATAATTAGTTATTAATTAATAAAAAGAACGGGAAAAAATTTTTTCTTTTGCGTTTTTCAAGTACAATGTATTGATCTTTTATAATGGTATTACTATAAAAATGTTCTACAATGTCTAAATATAATAAAATAAAATTATTTTTTTAAATTTCTAATAAATTCGTCATGTTATCACCCAAAATAAGATGCTACCCCATTCCGCCCCACCTTCCTCTACTAGATACCTGGGTTGCTTGCTAGTTTATACCCAAAACTGAAAATAGATAAAAAGAGAAGAACGTCACGGCGTAGTTCTTTTAAGAAATTGAAAGTTACACTTTCAAAAAATATCAAACATTAAAATTTCAAATTTTGTTTTTAAGGTTTCAATACGATTCTTAAAAGTCCAATATATTTTTGGTTTTAATCTACAAACCGGAAGTAGTTCTTTTTTCAAATATTTCGATAAATATTTAATTTAAGACAAATTTTTTAATTTTTAATGGAACATTATGTGATTATTACCTACAATCGGTATTTTATAAATTTTTTTGTATCTGGTATCATTTAAGAATAATTAAAGTATATATTTATAATTTAGTATTTCGGTAACTTGTAGTCCATGATCGATTAACATTTGTTACTACGTAAAATTTTAATGGTTATGACATGACATTGACTATAGTAAAATATGCTTTATATCTTCTTCTGCAGTTTAAATAAAATGACTAAAATATGTTTGTATAATAAGTTAAAAGAATAAAGCAGGTATGGCGGGAGGTCTTGTGGTGGCCACGTCAGATTTTTTATTTATATAATTGAATTTCTCGTCAAAGTCAAAGTTTTGAGAGAAACGACAAGAGCGGCACCTAACAACAAACACAAACTATTCTTTCTCGTTTTACAAACAAGAAACTGTACTACAAAGTTTAACTGTCTTTAAATTCAATTCACACCGCCCAAGGTCATTCAGACACTTCTTGTAGTACAAGAAAGAACGTGAAGTTATTCACTGTGACCAACACAGAACTTTTTTGTTCTATGAATAGGTATAGTACAAATACATTTCATCTACCTAATAATCATTAGCGTTTATTAGGGGGTTATTGCAGTCACACAATGGTCAAAACCACAAGCCTGAGATGCGCCAGAGCATACAATACAACCCTGCTAATAAGCTTCGAAAAACTCTGACTCTACCAGTGGAACACTGGGGGTAAAATATATACTCGGGTTAATAAATATGGAAAATACTGAACTGTTCGACTATATTTCTTATCTGCGGGCTAATCTTAAACGATTGCGGTTTTGGGCATTGTATGACTGCAATAAGCATTTAACGATTATTAGGTACTTGATGTATGCGGGGACTATAACTAACGGCCAACCGTTAGTTTACGTTTCCGGTAAGCGGTATCGGAACTAACATTGTTTCGTTAAAGTTAAACAAGGGTAGATAAGCCATATTCACTAATACAAACACGCATGCGCTGTATTACCGCGAGTTTTGAAGTTTCGTACAATTCTTAAGTAAACATTGCTTTGCTTTACAAAGTTTAACTCGAAGATAACCATTTGTCTGACATTTTTTGAACAAATTAAAAAATCAACCCGTCAATTCACGGCCGGGTAGTCATTGTTGTAAATAGTTTACAATAAAGTAGATTTTTGTTTAGTTAAAGTAAAGGCTGAATTAGATTATATTTTCTTCGTCTAAATTCTAGTTCGAGATTCATCCGAGAAGTTCCTAGCCAGTTTTAGTATAATGTAAATCAGAAATTCTCATCCGAGTTCCGTTCGATTTCCATACTTTTTTACTTCCTTGTACGAAGTAAAAAAGAAGTATTGTAATCGCGAAAAATTTCGTTTCTCATATTTTGACGGAAATATCCATTTTGACTTTTCCTGAATCCATTATGACTAGTTTCGTCGTAACGTCTGTACGTCTGTACGTACGTCCGTTCGTACGTCCGTCCGTATGTAAAGTATGGAAATCGAAAGATACTCCGATGGGAATTTCTGATTTACAATATACTAGAACTGGCTAGGAACTTCTCGGATGAATCTCGAACTAGAATCTAGATGAAAAAAGTATAATCTAATTCAGCCTTTATCTGCACAAAAATCTACTTTATAGTAAACTATTTATAACCATATGACTACCCGGGAGTTTACGGCTGAAAACCGCACACATAGTATGGTATTTGTCAACATCAACACCGATGGACGTTTTGCTTATAATAATAATGAGATTAGTTCTATCGGGTTTAACAAAACTTTATACTAGCTTTTGAAAATCTCTTCTAATGTTCTGCTCAACTCATCTCAAGTTTCCTTTAAAACTTGTGACAAGTAATCAAGTTAACAAAAATAATAGAGGCATAAGAACATAATGTATTATTGTTTTATTCTGGTTTCGTTTCATATTTTCCGCACAACGCGTACGCAGTTACAAAGAGTCGTTTCGTTTCTGTAACGAGAGAATGAAAGAAAAATCACATGAGCCATTCATTTTTTATTCGCAGGATTTTTTCATTTCGCTGAGAAAATGTAAGATGGATTTATTAATTAAAGTTCGCTATTTCAAATTCAGATTTTGTTCCTGGTGTGAAAATAATTAATTAAATTTTTTTAATACGAGTACTTTGAAAGCGATTTCGTAATAATTAAAATGGTAAAGATATTCTTATTTTTGATGTTATTTTAGAGCACAATTGTTTATTCCGTTGTGCTACATATTTACCATTCTATTTTTACGACTCCAACTTTTACCACAGCATTTTTACCACCATTCTTTTTTACCGCTATCCTGTTTTACCGTTAACTCATTTTTTACCACTCAATTTTTACCACTCCAACTTTTACCTCTGCATTTGTACCACTATACTTTTTACCTCTATTTCGTTTTACCACTAATACATTTTTACCACTCCGTTTTTACCATTACAACTTTTACCATCATACTTTTTTACCGCTATTCCGTTTTACCATTAATAGTTTGTGGGTCTATAGTACGGTTTTGTTAGTGTAGTAAATACCAAAACCGAGTTTGTGGGGCTCTAGTACGGTTTTGTTAGCTTTGTTAGTGTAGTAAATACCAAAACCGAGTTTGTGGGGCCCTAGTACGGTTTTGTTAGCTTTGTTAGTGTAGTAAATACCAAAACCGAGTTTGTGGGGCTCTAATACGGTTTTGTTGGCATTGTTATTGTAGTAAAAACAAAAACCAAGTTTGTGGGGCACAAGTACGGTTTTGTTAGCTTTGTTATTGTAGTAAATACCAAAACCGAGTTTATGGGGCTTTAGTACGGTTTTGTTAGCTTTGTTAAAAAAGAGACGGTGGTAAAAATGGATTGGTAAAAAAACACGTTGGTAAATATGTTGGTGGTAAAATTAATTAGTGGTAAAAATAGGGACGGTGATAAAAATGGATTGGTAAAAGAATACGTTGGTAAATACGTTGGTGGTAAAAAATAATTAGTGGTAAAAAGGGGCGGTGGTTAAAAATGGATTGGTAAAAGTATAATGTTGGTAAAATGGATTGGTAAAAGAATTACGGTGGTAAAAAAGGGACGGTGGTAAAAAGGGATTGGTAAATATGGGGACAAATCGTTTATTCGCTTTTAACTAATTAAGAACTGTAATTTAACATAAAAAATCTGATGTGGCCAGCACACGACCTCTCGCCTTAACACTGTAATTTATGTGAATTTGGTTTTAAATAAATTTACAAACTTTTTGAAAATAATGTTATAGTTCTTAGTTCTTTAATTAGCTCTTTATAGATACAAATTTAACTTTATTATTACCTTATTACATTATGTTCAGTTAATAATATTTACATTTCTTTTAAAATGGTGCCACAAACATTTCAGAAATGTATATACGTCTGTTCACCTGTCACATTGACATATTCATTTTTGTTTTTAATTTTTTTTCTATATTGTGATTTACAAATCGTGGTAGGTAAAATTATATATCTTTGAAAAATAATTTTCCTTTATTGGTAAGAGATATAGACAAGATGTTAAATAAATATTGTAAGATATAATTTGTTCTTTGAAATGTCGTATGATAAATTGTAACTATCGCAGAATTTTCTATATTTTTTGCAAAAAATGTTAAAATGCTTCAAGAAAATACCATTTCCGGTTGGCAGATTTTTACCAAAATCTAATCAGCTCTTCATTAACATGTACAAATATATAATGCAAAATATTAGAATTTTTTGTTCAATAGAATTTGAGATAATGAATAAGAACGAAAGAGCATAGTAGGCACACATACAGACTTTCATACACACACACATACACACAAACACACACACAGACATCATCGTGAAAATAGTCAAAATAGGTTCTACAGGTGCTAAAACGTGCTTATTGACAAAAATCTCGATATCGAATTTTTTCACGATCCCTATACCTCTCTAGGCGAGAGGTAAAAATGATAAATTAATAATTTTTGATAAATGAGATATGAGACATGAGACAATATATTAATCAAATAAAATTTGAAAACCAGACAAAATGATCTTAATTAAATTTAGCAAAATCTCTATCATTAAAATAATAACTAAATTATTAATTTGTAATTATTTGAAATTCATCTTGTAAGATATATTAAAAGAAATTATTATAATATAAAATATAATAAGCAATAGTTTTCTTCCAACCAATAATCTAAATGGCATAAGACACCAGTTTAGAGTCACTGTAGCTATTACAATTTTGTTACCAATATTTAGGTATAGTACAAATACATTTCAACTACCTAATAATCATTAGCGTTTATTAGGGGGTTATTGCAGTCACACAATGGTCAAAACCACAAGCCTGAGATGCGCCAGAGCATACAATACAACCCTGCTAATAAGCTTCGAAAAACTCTTACTCTACCAGTGGAACACTGGGGGTAAAATATATACTCGGGTTAATAAATATGGCAAATACTGAACTGTTCGACTATATTTCTTATCTGCGGGCTAATCTTAACCCATTAACGCCCAGTGTCATATAAATAGGACAGCATAAAAAATATTACATTTAAAATCACTGAATACTTTGATTTTATAAATTTAATAATTAAACGTTTATTTAGACCTTAGGTTATCTAAAAAAAATTATTTTGTAGCGTACATAAAAATAAGGGCTGTAATTTGATAATATATATAATTTACAAAATTGAAGCTCGTTGTTTTGTTCGGATTATTAATTTTTTTCATAGAGTAAAATAAACTTTACGATACTTTTTGATGCAGATTTGTATTATGAATAAATATATTTTTCATCCCTCGTTATCAAAATTATAAAAAATTTGACGTCAGCAAAAATAATGAGTAAACAAAGTAGGTGTCTTATACATAGGACACTGGGCAGATATGTGTACTTTTATCTGCGTAATTTTTGGCGCGCTTGATGTGCAGTCTGCATGTATATTTGAACCGTGTTAGTTATTTTGTTAATTTATTGATCAGTAAAATTAAAAAATTAACTTTTTTGCAGTTTTTAAACGTAAGGTCAGATAATTCTCACAAAATATTAACATATTATGTGTAAATTTATGTTCAACCCGACAGAAGTATTTTTTAATATAATTTTCCATGTTTTAACTTTCCTGTCATGCTATTACAAAATAATACATTATTATACATACAGTATCTTTCACACCTTTTACCCAACTTGGGTATGGTAGACTCAGATATTGTGAGTTTTTGGTATAGATATTATTTACCGCGTGTGCGGTTACCAGCTGAGCTGAGCTGTTATCAACTCATTATTATTTTTATTTTTCATTATTTTACTTAATTTTATATGATATTGTTTATATTTATTAAGTTTTCGTATTGTTTGATTACGTATAAATAAAATACAACATTTGCCCGAAAACTAAAATTAGATATCATATCTGCCCAGTGTCCTATATATATGACACCTATTTTGTAAGGACTGACGCATCAAAAATTATTTTTTTTATTTTTCCCATGATTCTAACATCAAATTAAACTTATAAACAAAATTTCATACAATTACCTTAAAAAAAAACTGTTGGGCGTTAATGGGTTAAACGATTGCGGTTTTGGGCATTGTGTGACTGCAATAAGCATTTTACTATTATTACCTACGTAGATGTTCTATAATCGTAGTATACTACGTATTACGTGCGTATCTATTTACTGTCGTGCAATGTATTTATTTGAAGTGGTATATTTTCAACCGTGTAATGTGATTTGATATGAAAAACATATTTACTGCACTTTTACACAGTAATTAAACACCTACATTGATATAGCGTGAGCGTGTTTCATAGTCGTTTTGAGCTTTTCATTTAATGTACCTTTTTAGAAAAAATGTGGACAATGCATGTGCAGAGAACATGTTCACGTGTTGTGTACACACTCATAATTAACTTTTTATCTTGCACAATCAAACCTAAGTTAAATATGAAAACAGCAAAAATATGACAATAAATTATTTTAAACTATTTCAATAGCACAAAGCATGAGAAAATAGTGATGCGTCGAGACGAGACGAGACGAGATTTTTCACTTCTCGTCTCGTCTCGAATTTGAAAATTTTGATCTCGTCTCGATTATTTCTCGTCTCGATCATTGTTATCTCGTCTCGATCTCGATCTCGTCTCGATTTCTCGACCATTTTTACTAACAAATTTTTTTGCCCATTGATATTAAAAGTGCTATTTTTGACAGGTGACAGTCTGTGAAATGTCACTTTTAGTACCTAGGTAATTAAATTATTTTTTTCAATACCTCCACCGAAAACGCCACTTTTCGTCTCTATTAGGGACGAAAGTGAGGTAGCTCTGACCGGTCAGTACATTTTCCACCTAGAAAGAAAAAGTACTTTTCCTCCCGCTTTATGTGGGATTCCAATTTTCTTTTCTTCCCTAGGGAGTAAAAGTACTAACCGGTCGGAAATATCTCACTTTCATCCCTAATAATAAAAAATGTAATATAATAATTTTACATGGTCAATGTCAGTAAAATAATAGATCTATGTTGACAGGTTAAATTGACAATTTAGTTGAGTTTGACTATGACAATAACAAATAGACGAATTGGTGGAAAAAAAATTAAAAATTGTTGAATAAAGTATAAATAATTTTAAAAATTCGAGAAATCTCGACGAAAATGTCGAGATTCTCGAATCTCGACATTTTAATCTCGTCTCGAACATTTTTTACAAAAATTAGTCTCGTCTCGACGAGACGAGAAATTTCGAGACGAGACGAGACGAGATTCGAGAAATTCTCGTCTCGTCTGCATCACTATGAGAAAATTTATTATGCCCATGTCACACCGGCGTGGCATGAAGCACGGTGCTCGATGTGGCATTTTGCTTCGTTCAAAGCTGTCAAAAGCGTGTCACTCCGGTATAGCAAATTGCCATACGAAAATTTGTATATTGCTATGTTCAATTCGTACTTTGAAGGTTTTTGAAAATTATTTTTGACAGGTGAGAATTAAAATTCATCAATTCTTTGTGTTAATTAAATCAATAATTAGTTCATATATTGACAAAGGCTTAAAGGGTTATATTCTTATTATCTAATTACTTACTGTTACTATTTTGACATCAATTATTCACCAAATGTCAAAAATTATATTGAGGACTCACTGTGAAATTAGCAACAAACTTCCATAATGTCAAAATGCTCGATGGAATAGCGGCGATAAAATTTTTACGTTATTCATTTGTTCCGTCGAGCACTGTGCTTCGTGCCACGCCGGTGTGACATGGGCAATGGGCATTTAGTAAAGCTTAATGCCAAATTATTTAAACAATAATTATACCGTGAGTTTTATTTAACGTGAAACATGGGATCATTCATATCCATGGTTACGAATTTGACCAGCAATGTATTAGAGCGATTCATTTAAAATAGAACATAGGCTGTCAATATCAAGTAAATATTACCTGTGTTGTTGAAAATAAGGTAGGTATACAATTATTGAAGAAAAAGGTGCAAATGATACGTTGGTATAATGCAGATGTTAGCCTCAGACAAGTACCTATCTGATTTATTTCGTGTATTTGAGAATTTGTTATAAATTGTATTCTGAAAAAATATCTATAAAATGTTTATATTTCTTGCAACTTTTTTTCATATATAAAATGGTTAGAAATGCATACATATTTCATTTCATTTGCTATGTTCTATTTTAAATGAAACGCTCTAATACATTGCTGTCAAATTCGTAACCATGGATATGAAAGATCCCAAGTTTCACGTTAAATAAATCTCACGGTATAATGTTTTGATGTTATTATGGTTGTATCTAACGTGTAAAGTCCGTAACTAATGAATTATAAGAAGTATCTAACGTATTGTAACAAATGTATTATGTTGTTGCTAATTATCAATAAATGTTGCATATTATAATGTAATAACAGTTGATGACACGATTAATGGTTTAATCTTAGGTTAGGATAGTAAAGTTTAAAACAAGGTTTTGTATGAAAGTATGCTGTTTATTTGTTTATTTATTATTATTTAAGCAATTATTATTAAATGTTTGTTGCTTCTTTTCATTGTTATGATTTTTGCTTCCCGTCTAAAAGAAAGGTTATAGGAATCGTGAACAAATTCGATGTCGAGATTTTTGTCAATAAGCACGTTTTAGTACCCCTAGAACTTATTTTGATTATTTTTACACAGATGTCTGTGTATGTGTATGGGTGAATGGGCGCTTCGAGATGTGCTAAATTATTGTACATTATCTCAAATTCTACTGAACATAACATTTTGCATTTTACATTATTTGTACATCGTAACGAAGGTCTGATAAGACTTTGGTAAAAATCTGCCAACCGGAAGTGATCGTTACTTGAAGCACAATAACATTTTTTGCAAAAATAGTATAAAATACTGCGAAAGTTACAATTTTTCAACGTCACATGGAAGAAGAAATTACGTTCTATAATATTAGTAAGATAGTCCTGAGCTTGAGCTTGAATTACGTACTTTTTTAAGTAAACAAACTAGTAGTTTTTATGCAATTAATCCTTAATGTATGTATTTATTAATAATTTAGAAGAAATCTGTTGGCGTAGAGATCTTGGTTACTTATAACTTAGTATGTATGTGACCTTTAAAGTCACTTTTTTGTTGTATGCTAAACACAACAAAAATAGTCACTAGATAAAGTCTCCAGTTTTATGTACCTACCTAGGTACTACAGTCGGCCATTTTACCTTAGTTGCTTTAGTTTTACCCTGCCCTGATCCATCGTCTATTGATTGTTTCCTATGAAAAATAGTATCGAGGTCATGTTTTCCGAAAAAAAAGAATGGCTGTTTCATTAAAAGTTCAGTTTTTCCATAGAGGGAAAATTACATAATTTTTACCGTCTTTTACAACTATAGAAATTAAAATAAATAACAAATTTAAAAATAAATTTAATGAAATTTGGAAAACTTATTTATGTGTAGTTTAAATTTGTGTAGCAACAATTTCTAAACTTTTAAAGAACAAAACCGAGCCGGACAGCCGATTCTAAATGACTAACCAATTAACCAAAACAAACAATAAGTACAAAACTTATTTGTATCCAATGTGCATATAATTGTGAATTTTAATAAAGAAAAACCCAGAATTTGATTCTTTGGATTATTATCGTTATCGATGATTGGCTCTATCGTATCGGCAGTCGGTCCATATTCACCGCGGCCCAGTGGGAAATATTCCTCTATCTGACCGGCCCAGTCCGCTCCTGTATATTGGTCTTCCATAGAACTAATCTTCACGATAGTATAGTTATTTGTATCGCAAGGCCAGAAACTGACCTTTTGCAAGAGCGAGTATTTTTGACATGTCGAGCCAGGAGCCACAGGCGAGGCTTGCAAATTACGAGCACTAGCATAACAGTTTCTGGACGTGTAATACACAATATTTTATGTGCCGATTTCGTTACAAAAATATAAAATGAATTTAATTAATTTGTATTTTATTATACATAACCTAAAAAATTGTGTACTGAATACTTGCATTTGAGCTTAAAATATATTTATTTCAGTTTCTATTACCGATTTACGTCTAAAATTTGTCAAAATCTTGTTAATTCTTGTATAAAAAATATTCAACGCATAAAATTGACATCTGCTTGACAACTGTAGTAATGTCAAGATGCCAACCTATAACTTCCGGTTGTTTGCCGGCCTAGACTGGCAACAAAGAGTTTCTGGCGGATTTTGAGATATGGAAAACTAGGGATGCCGACCGGAGGCATATAAAAATAATTTCAATAGTCCTGCGAATTCATCATTTAATCTTACAAAATATCATCAAGTCAGCGCATGCTACATCTGAAGAGTTAACACACACATTTCATTTACTTCTTTGCAATCCACGCATTCTTTAGAAATCCAGCCGCTCTAGCGCTACTCGAGTTAACGTTCGCCGCTTGTGATTTTATTGAAGAAAGGAATTAACCAGGACAATTGGGCGCAACCTCAATGCAGGATTCGAAGGCGAAGATTTACATACCGTAGCGCAGTAAACACTCGACTTTGTGAATTTATTCAGCACTCGAGCAGCTTCTGAAAGCCTCAGCAGGAACAATCCGTTTGGTTTTCAGGCACGTAGAAGTGTAGCAGGAAAATTGGGTTCTTTCTTATACTCGATGTCCTAGCCAATTTGTATAAATAAACAATATAATATGTAAAGAAAGAAAATTTATATTATAGTCATTACTAATTGCTTATATGCAAGAAATAATCTGATGTGGCTAGCAAATAACCTCCCGCCTTGAGATTTTTATCATTTACGTTGTACTACATATTTACCATTCTATTTTTACCACTCCAACTTTGACCACAGCATTTTTACCACCATTCTTTTTTACCGCTATCCTGTTTTACCGTTAACCCATTTTTACCACTCAATTTTTACCACTCAATTTTTACCACTCCAACTTTTACCTCTGCATTTGTACCACTATACTTTTTACCGCTATTTCGTTTTACCAATAATACATTTTTACCACTCCGTTTTTACCATTACAACTTTTACCACCATACTTTTTTACCGCTATTTCGTTTTACCATTAATATTTTGTGGGGCTATAGTTACGGTTTTGTTAGTGTAGTAAATACCAAAACCGAGTTTGTGGGGGCTCTAGTACGGTTTTGTTAGCTTTGTTAGTGTAGCAAATACCAAAACCGAGTTTGTGGGGCTCTAGTACGGTTTTGTTAGCTTTGTTATTGTAGTAAATACCAAAACTGAGTTTGTGGGGCTCTAATACGGTTTTGTTAGCTTTGTTAGTGTAGTATAAACAAAAACCGAGTTTGTGGGGCTCTAGTACGGTTTTGTTAGCTTTGTTAGTGTAGTAAATACCAAAACCGAGTTTGTGGGGCTTTAGTACGGTTTTGTGAGCTTTGTTAAAAAAGAGACGGTGGTAAAAATGGATTAGTGAAAAAACACGTTGGTAAATATGTTGGTGAATAGAATTAGTGGTATAAATAGGGACGGTGGTAAAAATGGATTGGTAAAAGAATACGTTGGTAAACACGTTGGTGGTAAAAAAGAACTAGTGGTTAAAAAGGGACGGTGGTAAAAAATGGATTGGTAAAAGAATTACGGTGGTAAAAAAGGGACGGTGGTAAATAGGGATTGGTAAATATGGGGGCAAATCAATATTTAGTATAATGTTTGTTAACAGACTTAAATTATAATAATATAGGTATATAGGTATATAGGTATACATTTTACACAAGCCTTTTACAATTTTTACCTCTCGTCTCACATTTTATAAGAGAGGTATTGTGACGGGTCAATATTTTCGAGTATGAGTTTTTGGCAGATAAGCACGTTTCAGGGTCTCTAGAATACGAATTACACATTTTTTAGATGATGTCTGTCTGTGTGTGTATGTGTGTGTGCGTGCGCGCGCACGTGTGTGTGCGTTCGTTCGTATGTTACAATTTTTTCGGAAACGATAACTCCAAAAATATAAATACCAAATTTTAAATCTAAGGTTTAAATACGATTTTCAATTGATTGACAGATAAAATTGTTGTTTTGTTTTAACATCGCTGTCGTTGATGATACACAAATTGATCTAGATCGGTGATCTAGATCATTTGATCTAGATCAGTCGCAATACTGCTCACTAGTAATTAATTTGGCACATCATTCACTGCAAACAATTGTAGAATGAATGTAAAATTAAATAGTAGAGGATAAAAGGTTTCTAATCTAAGTATCATTATTAAAGACCAGAAATATTCATCCCTTCCTTCCTGAAAACATGAATATTAAACGACGTTGATATGAGGATATAATTGAGAGAATTATATCGTAATTTTTTTCGCATTTCCCCAGAGTTTGCAACATACACCAAGGGCATGTTTAACGATTTTGTCGGGATAAAAAATTTAAGTGTCTTTTGATGTCGAATCATTAAAGGATATTTAGAATTTCCCTACACAGAACACAACACCGTACGACCGTACAACATACAGTGCGTATATGAAGGGTAAAAAGAATAAACTTTAAGTACATTATTGCATTTAATGCAATAATTTATTCAAGTGGGAAATTGTATCATAGATTTTTTTGATTTAAGGGGCTTTTACCACAGTAAAAAAGTATGTAACAAATTACTCCCAACCTATTAATCCTATAAATCTAAAAAAAAACCGTATAAAGACAAAGGCAGTAAAAATCAAGCTTCGACGTCGAATTTTTAAAATTATTATTATTATTTATAAACAATTAAATAATAATAATTCTGAGAAAATCTCTTTGTAACTATGATTGTATTGTAAATTTAAATGTTTGTATCACATTATTATATAAAATTTTCAAATAGTAGTCGAGTAATTTGTTAAATGAATTTAAAAATTGCATGCGCGCTAGATAATCAAATTGAGTATTTTCTAAACAAGAATGGAGCGAAACATAGCAATTAGATAAATAGAGACAACATGTGCTTATAAATCATAGGCTGTCAGCGCGGGTACTTGAAATAACGGGGATTTGTGATCCAGCAGCAAAAAATACATATTAGGTAATTGTGAAATGTGCAATAATTTTGGTGTTACATTTTTAACAATGTTTAGCTAGAAATTTTTTATTCGTGTTGAACCTGATTCAGTTTTTTATTTTCATATTGCTTAAATTAAAATTTTCTTCCTTTACTAAAAATTAAATATTACAGCGACGACTTCCTTCCTTGTATTTAAGGGGGTTTTATCGCTCAGCGCTGCTAAATCACAAATCCCCGTTATTTCAGGTACCCGCGCTGACATCCTATGTTTTATGAGCACGTGTTGTCTCTATTTATCTAATTGCTATGTTTCGCTCCATTCTTGTTTAGAAAATACTCAATTTGATTATCTAGCGCGCATGCAATTTTTAATTTCATTTAACAAATTACTCGACTACTATTTGAAAATTTTATATAATAATGTGATACAAACATTTAAATTTACAATGCAATCATAGTTACGAAGAGCTTTTCTCAGAATTATTATTATTTAATTGTTTATAAATAATAATAATAACAATTTTAAAAATTCGACAACGTAGCTAGATTTTTACTGCCTTTGTCTTTATACGGTATTTTTTTAGATTTATATGATTAATAGGTTGGGAGTAATTTGTTAAATACTTTTTTACTGTGATAAAAGCCTCTTAATAAGTAAAATACCATTGGAACGGATCTTGCATTTGAAATTCTGACTTTTAAACACATCAGGAAGAGGTATCGATTTGATGTTCTAAAGTAAATATCAATGTACTAATGTACCTATGTGGCAATGTTAAATTCGGTACCTACCATTGATAGATATTTCATAATAACAGATGACAACTGCAGGGGAAATATGCTGTCAAAATCCGAACCGATGTTGCCACGTTTCCGTTACTGTTTAATTAATATCGCGCTAGTTTGTATAATTGAAATGATGCATCGTTACTCGTTTGAATAAATTGCACGAAATTTCGTGACATATCAACGAAATGTATTTACGGTTTGATGCGCAGTGTGCCGATGGGAAAATACGCAAAAATAATTTATTTTGCCGCAAACACAGAAAATTTTGTAAATCTGGTACTAACAATAACAATGTTAGTATAAGAATAAACGGGAGCGCTTAATTTTTCCGAAACGCCATTCTTCCTAACCGTAGTTATTCCTAAAAATAACATTTCAAGCCGCCGTTATTCCTAAACGTAGTTGTTGCTAAACGCAATTTGACCTAAACATAGTTATTCCTATTCGCAATTATTCCTAATCGTAATTTATACTAAACGCAATTTTTAATAATCGATCGTAGCACTGGTGGCAAATTATTGTACTACCAAAAGTTTACCGACAGCTGCACATCTGTTGTGAAATAGATGAATGAAAGTGTTTATGTTAGGCTCAATTGCCGAATTCGGCCATTGGGCGAAAAAAAGGCCACAACGCGATCTGGCAAACGCAAAACAGCCACAACTCGTTGTGTATTTTAATAACTATTAGTTTATGTTAAAAAAACGGAGTTCTGTTGGACTGAAGAAGGGTTTTGTTAGCATAGATTAGTTTATGTCAAAAAAACGGAGTTCTGTTGGACTCAAGAAAGGTTTTGTTAGCATAGATTAGTTTATGTCAAAAAAACAGAGTTCTGTTGGACTCAAGAAGGGTTTTGTTAACATAGATTAGTTTATGTCAAAAAAACGGAAAACGGAGTTCTGTTGGACTAAAGAAGGGTTTTGTTAAACGGCCACAACGCGTTGTGGCCGTTTTGCGTTTGCCAGATCGCGTTATGGCCGTTTTTTCGCCCAATGGCCGAATTCGGCAATTGAGCCTAACATAAACACATGTACCATCCACTTTCATTCATCTATTTCACAACAGATGTCCAGCTGTCGGTAAACTATGGTAGTACAACAAAACGTCATCAGCGCTACTGTCGATTAGGAAAAATTGCGTTTAGTAAAAATTACAAGTAGGAATAACTGCGAGTAGGAAAAATTATGTTTAGGTCAAATTGGGTTTAGCAACAACTGCTTTTAGGAATAACGGCGGCTTGAATTGTTATTTTTAGGAATAACTACGGTTAGGAAGAATTGCGTTTAGGTAAAATTATTGGCCGCCGAATAAACCCGCCACTACAAAATTTAAAAAAATATATATCATCTCCAAAAATTTTATTTAAAGATTTCTAATCTTGAGCCCATTTTTTGCCAGTTATTTCATATTTATAACAACACCCAGTGGCCTGCGGCATATTTTTACTTATCTTTAATTTCGTAAACGGCCCACCCGTCCTGGGAAAATATTCTAGCTACGCCCATGATATCGTACCAAATTTGAACCCAATCGGTGCAGTACATTTTGAGTTAGTTTGCCACCATTTTGTTTCAAGATGGCGGACTGACATTTTAGTATAATAATATGTCATAAGCTAGATCATAAGTTATTACCATAACAAATTTGAACCCAATAGGTGCAGTAAATTTTTAATTAGCTAGCCGCCATTTTATTCCAAGATGACGGATTGACATTCTAATATATTCGAGTAGGTTAGATCTTAAATTATTACCTTACCCAATCGGAGCAGTAAATTTTGAGTTGTCGCCATTTTGTTTCAGGATGGCGGACTGCCTAAGTACTAAGTCATAGAAATCTTCGCGGGCATGCACACAATAACTCATCAAAGTTTCATCACAATCGGATTCGGATGAATAGTATAGCAACGCATAAAGGACAAACAGACAAATATTCATTTTTATATAATATAGGTTGTAACACAACCTGTGTAACAAAAATTAAGGTGTATAGTATTTGGACGCACTGATCATGAATAAAAAAGAATTTTGTTGAAATTCGTAAAATTAACGGTAGTTTGCAAAACAATATCATTTTGGGTACCGCTGGTTGTTACATTTAAATAAAAAAAGTTAAACAATAATTATGCAGCGTAATTAATCATAATTACATTAATGTAATAATAATTTTACAAACAAGAAAAAATGAAATTTGTAGGTACTCGTACTTACAGAATCATTTGCTCGGAACTATTTTTTAATTTGCGAATTTCAACAAAATCCTTTTTGATTCATGATCAGTCTGTCCAATACTATACATCCTTAAATTTTGTTACACAGTTTGGGTTACACCCTGTATTTAGATAAATCATTGTAGTACTTAATCACAACTTTAATGGTATACTATTTTGAGTTGGTAATAGAAAAAATAGTTTTTTATGAAAATTATTATCATATAATATTTAAAAGCCCTAAAGCATAATGTACTACACAACGACTCTTGTATCCAAGACATACAAAATACAATTATATGCCTACTAGTAAAAACAAACTTCGAGCACAAACAAAAAATAGTCGGTACGGTAAGGAAGATTTGTGTTCGTCCAAGGCGGCCATGACATGATCACGTGATATATCACAGCCATCTGTGGCGAGAGGCACAAACTACTGCTACGGGTGTAAAAACAACCCAGATTGTCATTGGCCTGTTTTCCTAATAAATTGTCCAATTTTCTATACGTCACATTGTTTTAACTACCAAGATTTCTTTCAAATTAAAGGTGATGGTTGTTTTTCTGGAATGGACCAAAATAAAGTAATTCTTTATTCTTTATTTCATTTTATGTCTTTTCTAATGTTCGTACTTATATCATCAAAATAGAAAAACTAAGTAACTAGATTTAGTTTTCATAGTGTAAATGTATACTGTGTGTCAATTAAAAGTTCCTTAAGTTTGAGGGGAAAATATAATTTTGGCATCCATATTTGTGAAAAAAATGCAATATTTATAAAACAGAGGGCTTTCGCGCTTTAATTTAAAGTAAAATAACTTCAAATCTTAATATGTTGTCAAAAAAGCTTGGATCTGCGAAATATCCGATCAAATTTTTTAAATTCGTTTAAATAGAAGATACTTACTCGTATTAAAAAAATAACAAAATTGCCAAAATTCAAATTAACATATTTCGATTTTAAAGCAAAATTTTAAAATTCTGCATTGAGTATTTTGTAGATTGTACTTTTTTCTTCAACAATATAGCTTTATATTGTTATATTTACGCCCGTGGTACATACCCAACTTTATGCACGGTTGAATATTTTCTAATAAATTCCCTAATTAATTTAATCGTATCATCAACTGTTATTACCTTTTAATTTGCAACATTTATTGATAATTATAAGCAACCTTAGATACTTATAAGTTATGAACTTAATACGTTCGATACAACAAGTTTTTACTTCCCTGTACGGAGTAAAAAGGAAGTATTGTAATCGCAAAAAAAATCGGTTTTCAGATTTTGATGGAAATATCCGTTATATCCATTATGACTAGTTTCGTCGTGACTTCTGTACGTACGGACGGACGGACGTCTGTGTGTCGCATAACTCAAATACGGTGCACCTCCTATTTTTGGTTTCAATCTACAAACCGGAAGTAGTTCTTTTTTCAAATATTTCGATAAATATTTAATTTAAGACAAATTTTTTAATTTTTAATGGAACATTATGTGATTATTACCTACAATCGGTATTTTATAAATATTTTTGTATCTGGTATCATGTAAGAATAATTAAAGTATATATTTATAATTTATTATTTCGGTATCTTGTAGTCCATGATCGATTAACATTTGTAACTACGTAAAATTTAAATGATTATGACATGACAGTGACAATAGTAAAATATGCTTTATATCTTCTTCTGCAGTTTAAATAAAATGACTAAAATATATTTGTGAGTATAGTAGCAGTAGTAGTAGTACTTATATATTAATATATTTCTATAATAAGTTAAAAGAATAAAGTAGGTATGGCGGGAGGTCTTGTGGTGGCTACGTCAGATTATTTTATATTATTCTACATTTTAGTTATTAAGAAAAGTATAAACAGTTTAATAGGCGTACAAGGAAGTCATGTGGTGTCCACGTCAGATTTTTACCTTCCGCTTACCTGTAAAGGAAGGTATTGGAATCATGCAAAAAATCGGGTGGTGAATTTTTAGTGGATGAGCACGAATTAGGGTCCTTACAACTCATTTTTGATAGTTTCACGATGATGTCTGTGTGT
Source organism: Agonum fuliginosum (assembly GCA_947534325.1). Lineage (NCBI taxonomy): Eukaryota > Metazoa > Arthropoda > Insecta > Coleoptera > Carabidae > Agonum > Agonum fuliginosum. Next base: position 24,855,394 of record OX384036.1, read on the forward strand.
ATGTGTGTGTGTGTGTGTGTGTGTGTGTGTGTGTGTGTGGTCAAGGGTTGTTAGTCGCATAACTCAAATACGAATTACCCGAAAATTTTGATATTTGGTATTTAACATTTGTATATAAATTGGAAGAGCTCCCTAGATTTTGGTACAAATATCTTCATCGGAAGTGATATTTTTTGAAGATTGAAAAGGTTAATTGTCAAAATTGTATATAAATTTGGAAAAATATAGTATTTATTTGTAATGAGAATAAGAGGAAAAGTTATTTGCAACTTACGTTATAAAAAAATTGTCTTTATCTGGTAGCATTAAAGAACTGCAGTAAAATTTAAAAAATAAATTTATCAAATAAAACGTTGATATCTTGTAATCCATGATCGGTTGATTTTTGTTTCTGCGTAAAAAATATTGACAGGTGAGACGGGTGACAAGTTGGCATACTAGCGCTATATAAGTCCTAAGTAAGATATTAAATGTAGTAATTGAACGGAGGATGGCTTCAATACAGCAGAGTTTTCCTGTGAATGAATCTTTTTATTCAGGTGATGCAAATTTCTGTGTTTGAATATTTGAGATTTTTATTTGTATATTTTAAATGGGCACCGGATTGCACGTATACATTTCTGTTTAAAATCTAGATATGGCGGAAGGTTGTGTGATGGCCACGTCAGATTTTTTTTAAATATATAGATACTAAGTTTTTTGTATACTGTAGTATAAAATTAATCTTTATAAGTTGAGATTTGCAATTATAATACCTTTAAAGAAACACAAGTGCTTTTATAAAATTATACTATATATATTTATTATACTACAGGTGCGAATACGGAGAACATAAGATTTACTCATAATTATTTCCTTAATAAATTAAATTTGTTTTATTCAGTCATCCGGCTTGTGGTCCGTTTATTACGTGTTTTTTTAGTCACAGGTGTCAGTGATGTATCACGTGACCCAACATGGCCGCTTTGGAGCGACACAAATCTTCCTTTCCATGGCAATTTCGTTTTATTTGCGCACGAGTTTCCTTCTTTATTCCATTTCTTACTCGTCTGTATTCATTACCAGATTTAGCGGCCTCCACTTTGTTTCTATTCGCTTCATTTACACTCTATTATACTTTTGTATCGGTATCAATAATCATTCTTTTCTTTTTTGTCCTAATAGATTTAATATTGTATTTTTATCCTGTACCTATATAACATGAATTAGCCCATTATTTTAAATTTGTTTCTTTATTGTGGAAATTTATTTATAAATGAAACTACATATAAACAGAAGAACAGATTATAAATAGGTACTTTTAACTTAAATATCCAATCATATGGGCTTAAGAGTGTCGTTTACCGTAATGACCAAAACATGCTTCGCACAAGTTTGTGATTTATTTAACAACAAACCACGTAATAATTAAAAAAATCTGACGTGGACACCACATGACTTCCTTGTACGCCTTGTGTGTTCATACTTTTCTTAATAACTAAAATGTAGAATAATATAAAAAAATTCTTTTAACTTATTATACTAGTATACTCACAAATATATTTTAGTCATTTTATTTAAACTGCAGAAGAAGATATAAAGCATATTTTACTATTGTCACTGTCATGTCATAATCATTTAAATTTTACATAGTAACAAATGTTAATCGATCATGGACTACAAGATACCGAAATACTAAATTATAAATATATACTTTAATTATTCTTAAATGATACCAGATACAAAAATATTTATAAAATACCGATTGTAGGTAATAATCACATAATCTTTCATTTAAAATAAAAAAATTTGTCTTAAATTAAATATTTATCGAAATTTTTTTTAAATTTACTACTTCCGGTTTGTAGATTGAAACCAAAAATAGGAGGTGCACAACTAGATGCTATAACAGTCCTAAATACAAAATTTCAACTTTCTACGTCTAACCGAATTTGAGTTATGCGACATACATACGTACAGTCGTACATACGTACGTACGTACGTACAGACGTCACGACGAAACTAGTCATAATGGATTCAGAAAAGGTCAAAACGGATATTTCCGTAAAAATCTGAGAACCGAAATTTTTCGCGATTACAATACTGCCTTATTACTCCGTACAAGGAAGTAAAAATCGCTTTTACCAGACCAATTTTTCATGTCTGATTTATCGAAGACTATGCTTTATGAAACAAAATGTGTTTATTTAAACAAGATACTTGTTTTGCCAATAATTACCATTGGTAATTATTGGCAAACCAAGTACTCACGGGTACTCAAGGTTTTTAGTGGAAAGATCACCACAGACACAGGGTAGAGTTTTGTGAAGTAAAACTGAAATAACCAGGTGAATTCAAAGCTTACTTGTTAGAACAACAGTCGGTAACATAATACACTCGGCTATGCACTTCATAAAAACAGCTTTATTTTGAGTTCAGGCGACATGATCATTAAGGCGGTTGCGCAGTCAAATTATAGGTTTTGCTGAACGCTCTGTATTACTTTAATAAACAAGGATTTAAATTATATATCTGAATAAATAAATTGAACACTTTTTGAATTTTGTATTCCAGCAAATTAAGTTTAAAATGGATCAACACCAGTCGTCCAAATAGCGAAAAACAACATGCAGTTTTCCCCATAAAATTGGTTTAAATAATAAGATTTTTTAAACAAATTAGACGTTTTCGAATAGCTTGAAGTTGCCCTCTTTTTGCTCTAATGCCACTTTTTTGAATTTTTATGTAGGATTGTATTAAAATACACATGAATTATTCACAAAATTGGACATGTTTAGCCATGCACATAAAAAAATGTAAGAAAAAACTAAAAAAACTGGCATTAGAGCAAAGAGGGAGAATCCCTAAACTTTTTAAAAATATTTTAGTTAATTCGAACATTTCAATGCTTACTTCAATTTTAATGGGAAAACTAAACATACTTTTCACCATTTTAACGGCTAGAAGCCAACCGCCTTAATGGAAAGGATAAATAAAATAGTACGGAATAAAAAAGTGTGCGGTGGTTTATTTATAAGCATATTGCCAGGAGAGTGAATAAAAAAGAATCTGTGAGATTTTTTATGTGAGATAAAATGGCATTTTTGTTGAAAGTATATCACAAACGAAAATCGTGTGCAGATGGTTTTGGGACATTTTTTATTAGGTTTGGGACCCAGATTCGATCTCGTGTCTCTTTAAATTATTCATACCTTATAATACTGATACAATCTTACCCGTTTCTTTATTCACAAGCATTTGACTGTGTAATACAAACCAAATGTCTTCTTTAATTCTATGAAAAGAACGTCTCTTTCGTTCTGATATCTACATTTGTAAGACAATAGACTCAATTCCTTATGTTTCTTTAAAATGAGAAACAATGTGCCAAAATTTATAAATAATGAATAAAAAAGCTGTGATAAAAAATATGCTTCTATAAAAAGTTTAAAGAATACATAAACAAAAAAACTTATAAAAAATATGCTTCTATAAAAAGTCTAAAGAATACAATTCATATCATAATAGTAATTATTAATTTCTGGTATTAATTAATCTTTTTTTAAATTTACGGCACTATTGTTTTCTATACTTCTTACTCTAAGCTTTTCTTAGTCGTGACGCTTGTTTGAAAATATTTATGTTCATTGCATATTATATGCGTTGTCTGCACGATACACGACCACAGTGTTTTATTTATTTTATTTAGACAATTCCACTCATAGTTTTTCAGTCAATCAAAACACAGTATTTTGCTGAATTGAACCAATCACAGACGAATTATACTGACAATTTTCACTAGTGAAAATTACATTGACAATTTTCACTCCACGAAGCGTTGCTATAGATATTATGTCAGTTGACTTTATTTTGACATTTCAGTAATAATTTATAAACTAATATTTCTGGAAGAAAAGGTACTAAATACCAATTCGAGAAATTGTCAAGCCGAATACCATACGTGACTATGATTTTTTGGTAATTTTTGCCGTCTGGTCACTCCTGCTTGTTGCTTTAGAAAATAAACACTCGTGCTACACACTCGTGTTTATTTTCGACGCAACAAGCAGTCGTGACCAGACGGCAAAAATTGCCGGCAAAATCATAGTCACTAATGGTATTATATATGATAATTTTATCTATATAAATAAATATGATTTTATTTATCTTATGTATATATTCATTTTCTTATTTATCTATTATCTTATCTACTTGGATACAAATACACATTATATTTATCTAATTTTCAAATATTATCTAGATGATATACTTAATTTTAGTAAAATAATAGCAAATTTTTTTCATTTGTGATTTTAATCGAAATGAAATGAAAATAAATTGCGCGAACGTACAACACACAAACTCGCAACCTCCCTGCCAGCCAGGCGAAAAAAATCCAAGTAGCTGATCTCTCGTGTCGAAAAAAATATCTTACGGGTGTGGGAAATCGAGGGTAGCGCTTTACATTTGTACATGTGTATTTATATGAGATATATGTTGTACTCTTCGACCATATATAGGTATAGACAGATAACACTGAATGCTGTAGTATACAATGTTGTGAAGGCAAGAAGTACGATAGCGGGGTGCAGCAGCTATAGGCGGGGAAAGGAAGTGAGGACACGTTAGAGTGTTGCACATTGCTAACTTCTGGTTTGTTATCATGCAACAAAGAATGAAAATAGGCAAACTGCAACACTTAAAGGTGTCTGCAGGTCATACTCCTCTTTACACCGCTACGCTAGTTCTTTGCTTCACAACAAAGGCTTGCGCTGTTTGTCTATTCCTATATATGGTCGAAGGTTGTACTTCTTGTGAAAAGTTGATTTTTTGAGTTGTTTTGTGCAATTATCCATTGTAAAGTGACAGTTTATGCTTATTGAATGACAACTAATAAGTTTAAAACAATATTTTGTAATAATGAGGTGCCTATTTCACTTAATATTAAGTTAAAGTTTACTGTGTCATGTCTACATCGAGTATTTATGTGCGATTGACGTTGTACAAACTAGTACGGACCATTTAGAAAAGTTACCTATGAACAAAAAAGCTATACCTTGTAAATGGGTCTATCGTATCAAAATGAATCCAAATGGTTCTGTTGATCGCTTTAAAGCAAGATTAGTGGTAAAAGGCTTTGCACAAAAGAAAGGGGTCGATTTTGAACAAACGTTTAGTCCAGTAGCTAAAATGAGTACAATTAGGACACTACTAAGTGTTGCAGCAAGTGAAAATATGAATTTAACTCAATTTGACGTGTCAACTGCATTTTTGTATGGAAACTTAGATGAAAAAGAAATATGTATGGAACAACCTGAAGGTTTTAATGATAATTCCGGTCGAGTTTGTATTTTAAAACGAAGCTTGTATGGATTAAAACAGGCTCCCCGCTGTTGGTACAGACGTTTTGTGGACTACTTAATGAAAATAGGTTTTCAAGAATCCAAAGCTGATCCATGCTTATTTATCAGACAGAAAGGTATTGATAAAATCATAATTATTGCACTTTATGTTGATGATGGATTAGTTGCTTCAACAAATGAAATGAATGGTGAAGAATTTATTAACCAACTTAAAGAAGAATTTAAAATTACCACCAAATCCGCGACGTATTTTCTTGGTTTGGAAATTAAAAATGAAAGTGGATTTTTAAAAATAAGTCAGGAAGCTTATACGAACAAAATACTGGAACGATTTGGAATGGAAAATTGTAGATCTGCTCCAACCCCTATAATAAAAAAAGATATTGAGCCAGGGAAAGTGGAAGAAGAAAAACAAAAAAAAAGAGTGTTGAATAATAAAATATATAAAAGTGACGTTTTTAGAATTAACATATTATTATTTATGCATTGAATAAAATGTTTTTAATAAAATAACTATAGAAACAATTTTGTAATATAAAAAAAAAGAGTGTTGAATAATAAAATATATAAAAGTGACGTTTTTAGAATTAACATATTATTTACTATAATAACTAATATTTTATACCAATCATTCTAATATATTAACAGTATTCCCCCGCTGTGACGGATTACGAGTTCTACAGGTAAAAGGGTTCGAGCGTACGAACTAGCACTATTAAGCTAGGTGAACGAATCCACACTGTACAAAACAACACTACACCGCAATAACGATAGGTCGGAGTACGAGCGGAGCGGACAATAGATAATCAGTTACATGATCAATAAAACTACTAAAAGGCGCAATTATTGGAATAGTTAACTAATAGAAGCACTAAATAAACCACACATTCACCACTCATGTCATGGACCAGTTAAACGTGATCTTCAAACTATGACGAAAAGGAAAGGTGGCAATTCCCGGGCACGTGCTACTAATCGTCTAGTGGTTAAAAAAAATTGGGTGCTTGTCCGGATGAGTGGCAGTTTTGGCAATATTTTTGAAAAATGCCATACTTTTTTAGTTTTTTGCGATTAACGCGAAAACAGTTAATATTACGAAAAAAAAGTATAATTACAAAAATGTAGAGCATAAAATTCTCTACAACATAGGTATAAAAAACTTTCATATTAATAATACAGTTTTAGAGAAAATCAACAAAATGTGTTTTTAAAAAGCACTCTTTTTATATTCAGTTATAATTTTGTTTCTTTTCACACAAAAACAGCTGTCATTTGTTAACGGGTTGAAATATTGACTTCCGGTTATTTGCATTCGATTCCTGGAATATTTCTATATAAGAAACAAATTCGCAAAATTTTTGTGACTCTTACTTATCTGCCGTGGAAACTTATTCTATGAGAAAAAATAAGAAGATTTTTAAAATTTTCAGGGGTAATACCATAAGAGATGATAATTTTTTGAGAATTGTTTTGTCGTTTCCACGGCAACTTATTTCTAACAATTTCACGACACAAAACATCATCTATCAATTTCCCGAAACGAAGTTGAGGGGAATTGTCAGATGATGTTTTGTGGAGTGAAATTGCAATAAGTTGCCGTGGAATAGACAAAAATTCTCTCAAAAAATTATTATCTCGAATGGTATTTAGGAAGAATATTTTTCTTGTTAAAAATACTACCAAAACGACTAATTTTGCTAAACATTTTTGACGTTTCATGTGACAAATTAATTAATTTTTTGTTACTGACGTAACAAAATAAAACCTAATCTACAAAATTATGTTGTCAGATACATCATTTTACATTTTCAATTCTATTAGTTGCATTACGTCATTTGACGTCATCATTGCGCAATATGATTGGTTAAACCATCTGTCAAAAAATATTCTATTAAACATTGAGTTAAATCAACTATAACTTCTGATCGATTAGTAATATCGACACCCGGTTTTCGGCATTGGATTTGTCAATCATTTTTCTATAAGGCACAGTATTTTGTTTTGTTTAAGGCTATAGGAGAGGGTTTATTTTGAGATAGTCTCTGAGAGAGAAAACACATTTTTGTTATTTCTTGAAATGTTTGTGTTTAATCTGCTCTAATATCTAATAGATGGATTGAAATATGGGTTACCGCACCGGTGTCCAGAATCGGATTTTTAAACATTTCTTTATTGTTAACATTGTTTCTGCATGACACACAGAAGTATGCTCAGCGGTTGTATTATAACCCCGACAGACAGTGTATAGCTAAGGCGTTGTTGTTGTGTTATTGCAGACGGGTCGACGGGGACGCTGCCCGGCCACATGTTCGGGTCGCGGGTGGGACCGGCGGCGCGGCACAGCTCGGCGCGGCTGTCGTTCAGCCGCGACGACACCGCGGCGCTGGACGTGGTGCGCCGCAAGTCCGCCATCAGCCGCCTGTGCTCCACCAGCGGCAGCGGCAGCGGCACTAGCGGCTGCGGCCCCGACCGCAACGCTGACGGGACCGTCGTGCTCAGGTGAGTCCTACCACACCATTATTTGAAATTGAGTAATTTGATTCTCTGTATTGAACTTCCTGTATAATAACATTAAAAAAAAGTTATGTCAGAACAAAGAGTATAGTTACAGCTATAGAGAAAAAAAATTATTAATTTTTACTAACAAAATAACTTCAGTAGGTACGCCTTTATAAAAAAATACGTGTATTCGGCTTTTTTTGGAGAAAAAATTGAATAACTTGGCAATGCCGCGGAAAACTAAAATGAAACTTATATTTTCGTATAGGTAAATAAAATACAATTCAAAATATATAAAAATATATAGGGTGTTTCATTTAAAAAGACGAACAATTATTGCCAAGCCGTTATGCAACATCCTGTATATGTGAAAATAATTTTAAGTTATGCTCCTTGAGTATAGTCCGTCCCAAACTTCTTTGCCGTGACGTCATACCTGTAGTTCGTATGAATCAATTTGAAATTATGGCGGGAAAGTTATATTTTGATATCAAATATTTTTAAACTATATTATGTGAATATTTGGAATAACTATATAAATTTAATAATAAATAAATACCTCTAGAACAGCTGACACGGGAATAAGTAATTCTCCTTTTACTTTTCAGCAGTAAAATATGGGTACAAATTCAAGACAATCTGAATTGTTTGTTTATTATTGCGTTTGCCGGGCATATTTATAAATAATATTATAAATATCTATATGTAAACAACTAATGTATGCATAAAACAACGATATACCTATATTAAATTATTTAATCACAGTGAAAATAGTTTTCATTTGTTTGACAGTTTCAAAATATACAATAAAATGTATTTCATAAAACAACATGAAAAACAGCCTACTCAAATAACAAGTTATAATTGCTGGTATATCAACAATATAATTATACGTTTTCTATCTCTTTCTTTTTCTACTTCATAATAAAAACAAAGAACAAAACTTCACGTAACAGTATCAATACTTCGCAAATTTCGAATGACATACGTGTTTCAACTAAATATATGACTGTAGTAAGATAGAAAGAGTAAGACAATGTATTATTTAGTTATTCTTGAAAATAAAATAATGACGTCACGGCAAAGAAGTTTGGGACGGACTTTTAGACGAAAAATTCTGTTAATAAATTTATGATGTATTTTTAACGACAAGGGAGATATCGACGACGGGCATTTCGATGACTCACCCTGTATAAGGCACGGTACAAATACTAAATTGAGCTCAATTTCGACCTATCCTAACTTTAATATAGTTACCCTCTTTACTCCAACTGCCAAGGACAGAACAAACTGTTTTTTTACTTGGACTTGTCCGTACTCTGAACAATAGTTCACCCGAAGTCCAATAGTTGACTCGTTACAAGAACATCTAAAGACATTTTGATAAATTCTTCTACTATACAGGAAGGATATATGTTACAAGGCAAGGGAATAAAGATAGTTAGGAACTGATAACTTAATAGTAATTTATATAACAACTACACAAAATAAAGTTTTAGAAGACGAATCTGTTTACGGACGCACAAGGCGACTCCTAATTAAATAAGTCCTATAATAGTATATGAAAGAACAAGTTTTATAAGACATAATTTTTTCGCACGTGTTCAAATTTAGTAAAACGAGTCCTCGCGGCGAGTTTACTAAAGAACAAGTGCGAAAAAAGTCTTATAAAATGAGTTCTTTATACTATTTTTTCTATTTAGTGTCGTTTTATTATTAAAATTTAAATTATACTGCCACAATATACACAAGTCGATTTAGGGAAATTTATGTGTGTAACGTTTTGGTTGGTGATATTTATATTGAGACTTATTTAACTGTCACTGTCACTGCAAAAGTATATATTACTGAACTATTCTAGGTGATAAGTACAGATATTATAGAAAATATTGAACTTATATGTTTTCAATTTATAGATTCATTAATTTTATTGAATAAAAAGTAATTAATTATGAAGCAAAACATATTTAAAGCTTATACTGAAATTTGTCAATTCTGAAGAATGACGTTTAACAATTGAAATAAATGTCATCTGATACTGATCTGATACTAGCAATACCAACCTTCTATAAAATATGTTGCGTGTCACAAAATGAGCTCTACGGACATTCAGTTGAGTTTCACAAAGTTAACTTTGTGAACGCCAAATAGAAAAAATTTAGTTTGTGTACGTGTTATACATACAAACATTTTAGTATTTATGCTCTCCAAGTTTGTTTATTAATTATACAAAATCGTTCTAAAATATAAGTTTAAAGTTAAAACCAGTGAAAATAATCCTAAAAAATGTAAATAACAGAAGCATCATACAAATCATTGAAATATTTTTTGTCCGGATTATAATAATAACTTAATAATCAAATATTTCGAAAGTAACTTTGTTTAATTATGTGTAGGTAAGTACTTGTTAAAATAATGAAAGCAAAATTAGGAGTTTCCTTCAGGAAACTTTACGAGGGTCCTGCATTGTAGAGGCATAAAATTGTAACGCTTTTATCTCATAAAAAGCCTCTTGGGCTCAGCTTGGAATCTTAAGCTTGTTTAATAAATTTCCCAAATATTGCAAGCTCTCACCTGGTCTCTTATACCAAAATAGCACAATAAACTTTAATTATATACCTAAAAAGAATATTAATTTCTTAATTCTTAGATAGGTATATATTATTTCTACTTGTAGGTATAGGTATAGTTTGAATTATTATTAAATGATTACTGTGCACAGTGTGCACAAAATGGAATATATACGAACGACTTCGGTGTACCTACATTTTTTAAACAGTGCACACGGTGTTGAATTTCCGAACGTACCTTCTGTACACGGTGCAAAAATCAATAATACCTAAATAAATGAAAATTTCTTTTAATTTAAAAATTTTATACATTGCCTAAAATATACTTACAGTAGTAGCAAAAATTATGGACACTTTCAAAATTCTTCATACATATGTTGCATTCGTTCGTTAACTTATGCTTTTTGATTAAATTTTGTATTTTAACCAAAATATAACCTATAATAATGCTTGCTGTTTAATTTTATACGACAATTTTACGAAAGTTTCAGTAAAACAAAAATATTACAAATTAAGTACAAATTGTAAAATGCACAAAATTTATATTTTGTAAGATACCCTTTGTTTTTGAAGTAACAAACCTACTCAATTGTTGATTGGTTGACACAAAAATGCAAATTTTGAAATCGTATAGCACCAGTGACTAAAAAGACCCGCGCGGGTCGTTTTTTTAAAGAAGAATTTAACAACAATTACATTTGAAAACATGTTAAATATCGAGTAGAAACTTTAAACCTACATAGATTGAAATAAAAATGTAAAAATTTTGACTTAGTATTACCATTTTTTGCAAAGATTACAAGAAAACCCGAAATTTTACTCTAAAAGTGTCCAGAATTATTGCCCCTAGTGTATCTGTATTTTGTAAGTCAGTTCCTCTCAAATTTTTTTTTTTTTAATTTTTCTATAACAATGATACCCATACACCCATATTAATGAAACTCACTATATCTAAAAGAAAATATAAATAGGTACCTATTGAAAATCAAAATTCATAAACATCTAGGTCATAAAAAATTACTAAAAATGAATACCTGTAATAAAATGAATGTCATTTAACAGAAATTTTTTATATATCACTAAAAAAATCTTTATTTATCTCGCTTTACGTGGTACCTACGTGTAATTTCTCCAGCTCAGATTTTCTTGTTTGTTTTTTGGTGATTTTTCATAACAGAGGAGATTAAGACATAATTACTTAACATTTTTCCCACACAATCTTTTATAATTAAAAGTTTTTTTTATCTACTCATCCCTACCGTTATAATTTTCTAATTAACTAAATCAACGAAACTGCAGCTCACTTCTTTCTGAAGCTTAATCCCATTTTTCATTTTGTGTTCTTTATACCATCCTCTGAAATAAGTTATGCATCACCTTCTTTGAATGAAGGATGTATAAATCTAATTAATTAGAGACTTATAATGTTATAATTAAAGCTGTTAGTGTTGCCGTATAAACATTTTTAACAATTTTTAATATAAATATAAAAGGAAAAACGAAAATTAACAGAGCCAATATTCCATTGGTTGACTAAAATTGTTGTCTAGGTTTTAAGTATGATTGTATGATAATTTACAATAGAAAATAGTATATTATATATTGAGGGACTAAAGTGCATGATTTAATCCTGAGGGTGAAGTTTATTTCACGAGCCGAAGGTGAGGGAAATAATCACCTGAGGGACTAAAGGTACTTTAGTCCTGTGGTATATACGCTATTTTTTGCACTTCATCCTCAAACGAATGCAAAATAGTTTCAAAGAATACACATTTTGTAATTTTGACAGTAAATTTTATGACAAATATTTATATTGTTACCATATAGATACTCGGTAACAAATAGCACGTATTTACTTGACAACGGGATTAATTAATTCAATTCCTTGACAACGGGATTAAATATGAAAAATAATCCCTTGGGATCTAATTAAGAACCTTAGTCCCTAAAAATAAATACTAAAGAAGAGTTTTAGTCCCAGAAGTGCAAAAAGTATAGTATGTGACTCGTTTATAAACTCTCTAGATACTCGTTTTGTATATAATCGCTGCTCTCGATCCTACAAAACTCGTGAATAAAATGACGTTTATAAAACTTGATACATAATATACTATTATATACACATTATATCGATAATTCCACTCCTGTATAAAGTAAGCCATAAAAAACACAATTTTATCGCTTTGACAGCGGATAAAAAGAAAGGTAACTTTTTGCAAGTGATAAAACTTTATTTACTTTTTTCTTAACAACCAAACAATAAACAAAACACTAAAATGTAATTTGCTTCATATTTCTAATATATCTGTCAGTGAAATGATTAGATTTTGGGAATATTTGTGAAGAAGAACCAAAGGAGTCGTTAATTATCTCGTTGAATTACATTCGAGCATTTTATTTCCTCCGAATAATTTTTAGTTTGACATCTCAACCTTGTCACCTGACAGCAATTTGACTCGAAATATTGTTTTAAAATAAAATCACTTCATCTACGGTGTCGTGATTTTATTAACCAATTTTTCTTTTCAAATTGCTAGGCAACAAGGTTTCAATACAAACAAAAATTTATCTGGCGAAATAAAAAGCTCTTATGTACATACAGTTGATAAAATTAATTGTATGTTATGTATCGAGTTGTAAGAAAGTCGTGTGGGGACCACACCAAATTATATGTATATGCCTCCGGTCGGCATCGCTAGTTTTCCATATCTCAAAATCCGCCAGAAACTCTTTGTTGCCAGCCTAGGCCGGCAAACAACCGGAAGTTATAGGTTGGCATCTTGACATTACTACAGTTGTCAAGCAGATGTCAATTTTATTCGTTGAATATTTTTTATACAATAATGAACAAGATTTTGACAAATTTAAGACGTAAATCGTTAATAGAAACTGAAATAAATATATTTTAAGCTCAAATGCAAGTATTCAGTGCACAATTTTTTAGGTTATGTATAATTATTTTATATTTTTGTAATTAAATCGGCACATAAAATATTGTGTATTACATGTCCAGAAACTGTTATGCTAGTGCTCGTAATTTGCAAGCTTCGCCTGTGGCTCGGCGTGTCAAAAATACTCGCCCTTGCAAAAGGTCAGTTTCTGGCCTTGTGATACAAATAACTATTATGTTGAACTCACAATAATATATCGGTATAATAATCATCTTGAAAACAAAAGGTAACATTTAAATTATTTTATTTATTTGTACTTTTACCAGAATACAATTGTATATGAAATTATAAGTCTTTATATTAATTATGCTTTCTTCTTTTTGTCCTGTTTTGATTTCTTATTACTTCTGCAACAGCATTTCTTTACTGCTATATATAAAAGAGAAACAACACTAAAAACAATAACTCCCAAGAAAGCTAAAACATCTATAGACTGAATTTGATACCAAGATAAATGAATTGCTCCAGTTTTCAAATGATCTGAATATCCATGTCGCAATACATATTCGATCCAATACATTGCATTGTCAATAGGACGCATTGGTTGATCCCTGAAAAGGGCTGAACGAAGTTTAGCTGCTTCCCTGTAACTAAACATACACATTTTAGTTAATTTCTATTATTAAGGCGGGAATGTAGCTGTATGAGAAAAAGGTAAAACAGTGCTCTACGGTTTGTATAATATTGAATCTAATACTAACGTAAGATCATTGAAATTTTTTTTCGAAAATATTTAATATTCATTCTACAGTGCGACGCATCGATTTTTCCAAATTTTTCATAGTAGGTATTGTTTTAAAAAAAATGCTGAATAAAGAGAAAAATACTATTTTTACATATTTAATTTAGGGCATTTTAAATACAAAATCTATTAAAATTCATGCGTCGCACTGTAAGGTAACATGTTATACAGTATATAAATAACGCGTTTGATTATTTCTTTTGTCTTATAAATACAATATCATACAAATACGATGCCACTTTTAGAGCGCGTTCGCTATTGCTGCCTTTGTTCGACACACTAAATCTGTATATATCTCTCCTTTTTCTCGACGAAATCGTGGACAGCTACATTCCGGCCTTAATCGGCCCGTCTAGGTTTTTCTCCGAATATTAGAATACTCTCGATTTAACTTTTTTCTATTCCACTTTTTTCTCCACTACTAGGACTAAAACCTAAAACCAACCCGAAACTCGTACTTTACCGCATCCTGGCAAGGTAATGTCATTTTGAAGATGAAAAATACTGTAAAAGTGTTTTTGTTGCGAGTAAACTGTTAGTTTATTATTTTGTTTGTTTAATATTTAATAGAGAAAGAATGGTTCTACAGATGTGCCTTTTTAAAATAAAGAAATCTGATATGGCCAGCACATGACCTCTCGCCTAATTCTGTTTATTCTACTAATCTAATAAATAGTTTTACTTACATTTTAATAGTTTCATGTCCATGTAATATGTAAACGGTAATGTAAACCAATATGCAAGCAAAAGATGTCAACTGTACTGTCACTGTCATAATAATCAAAATTTTGTGTGGCAACAAATTTCATATGATCATGGACAATAAGATACTGGAATTTCAAAAAAGTAGAATATTAGTTGCACTTTATTTTATTGATAAATACTACCAGATTTTGTTAATTGAATTTATAATTAACGCTACCCATAGATAATTATATTTTCTTTTATTTTTAATTGCAAAAATTGTCATAAATAAATAATGTACCACTTAATTTAACGAAAACTATATATCAAGCTTCAAAAGTACTAGGTACTTCCGATTTGCGGATTTCTACCAAAATCTTATCCGGTGTTAAGATCTTTATTAAAACCTTAAATATAAAATTTCGTTATTAAAGGTTTGATACTAAGTTATCGTGGACAAAAAATCGTCACATAAGACATATAAGTCTATAAATTTGAATGATTATGACAGTGACAGTACAGTTGGCAACTTTTGCTTGCACTTTGGTTTACATTATCGTTTATATATTACATGAACATCAAACTATGAAAATATAAGTAAAACAGGATAAAACTGTTAATTACATTAGTAGAATAAGCAGAATTAACCCATTAACGCCCAGTGTCATATACATAGGACAGCATAAAAAATATTACATTTAAAATCACTGAATACTTTGATTTTATAAATGTAATAATTAAACGTTTATTTAGACCTTAGGTTATCTAAAAAAAAATATTTTGTAGCGTACATAAAAATAAGGGCTGTAATTTGATAATATTTATTATTTACAAAATTGAAGCTGGTTGTTTAGTTCGGATTATTAATTTTTTTCATAGAGTAAAATAAACTTTACGATACTTTTTGATGCAGATTTGTATTCAGAATAAATATATTTTTCATCCCTCCAAAATCACTCGCTACGTTAGTACGTTTTGTGCTGGATTTTATTAGGTAGACGGGTCTCTTAAGCATTTATTAACTTACGCTTTATTGTTTAGTACTTCATCAACAGCTCCCAGTAATTTTTCATAACTAATTTCTTCAAACGGAACAGATTTTCCAAATCCTAAAGCTTCTGCATTTTCCATATTCATTTTTTGGTCACCAATAACTGGAATACCCACTACGGGTATACCATGGTAGATGGCTTCAGTGGTACTTAACAATCCTCCGTGGGTAATGAATAATTTCAAATTAGGATGAGGTAAAATGTCATTCTGAGGCAGCCATTTGTCAATTCTTACGTTTTTCGGTTTTCCTGGCATATTGTCGTCTTCAAATTTCCACAATATTTGGTAAGGCAGTTTAGAGAAAACTTTCATCAGCATTTCGCGTTTTTCTAATGGAAGCATTGTACTTTTTAAGTTTGAGCCCATGCTGAATAAAATGAAACCTTCTTTAGCGTTATCCAGATAGTCTTTTAAATCCTGAAAAATAATAGTTATTTACTTTACAGTGGGCAAAGTAAGGAATTACCTACGAGAGATATCTTAACTCACGAGACCGAAAGCGGAGTGACAATTTTCTCGAGTGGGTCATTCCTTTTGCCCACGTTATTAATTAATTTTTTTTTATTTTGTTGTAAAATAAAAATGTATCAGTTTTTACGTCAATAATACTCAAGATAATAGCATTTTTATTAACGTTATTAAAAAAACACAATTTTAATAAATTTGAGATCATAGAAATTGCCAGAGACTATTTCCCACATATTAAGTAAACCAATCATTTGCCTCAATTTTTTAAATTCTGATCAATGACGTATATAATATAACGGCAAAAAATGTAAAAATGCCCTAGGGATTGTTCAAATGACAATTTTCCTTTTATATTCCTATGACTACTATATGACAATTTTTTTGATTTTGTATTGTTTTCAATAAATTTTAATTGAAATTAAAAGTGTCAAATGAATCTTTTTGTGACAACTTCTTACGATGAAATATACAAAATACCAAATATAACGCCAAGAAATGCAGTTACGTCAAAAACTTTACTTTAGAACCAGTTAATAATAAACTTGTGAAATGAAATAAACTAACATTTTGACACTCCGAGGATAGTAAAGAAATTAATTGTCAAAATAAACAACTGTTTCGGCACAAAAAATTAATCTTGATTTAAAAACATGAAAAACCACGAATAATATTATTCTAATTGGTCTGCAGAAGTGTCAAATTTTGCTTACTCCGGCAATAATAACAATATTAGGACACTCCGGCGTAAATTCGATTAGTTCATATTTTGTATTGTTTATTTGGGAAATAGTCTAATAAAATATTCTCGGTCTCATTATTTTGCAGGTAAAATTATTTGTTAAGATTGTTGCTTATAGGTAACATTCCTTGACAAATTGAGTGATAAAAGCAACAATCTTTTGAAATAAAATTTTCCAGCAAAATAATGGTCCCTTGATATATTTCTATTAAAAATTGACATATATGAGCTCTTCATAGCGCCCTTAATAACTGCTTAAACATTTTAAAAAATATTATGTTCCAACCAAAAACATCATTACTATGCTGGCTTCCAACAAGCAAAGTAACAATTTACCCACTAGTGGGCAAACCCACTAGAGGGCAATCTTTTATTTTGCTTGTTTAAAATCACCATAGTAATCATGTTTTTATTATAAGAGGTGTTGGATAAATATATCATTAAGTTATGTTTTATTATAGAATTTACTAATTACTTTTGGCAATGGTCTCGGTTCAGATAAATGGAAACCTCCAATTTCAATCATATTTGGTACAGATGGTTTCGCAGCGTTAATACTTGGGTGTGAATTTAACAATACAAGAGCTAATCTCTCCTTAATAATATCATTAAGAGATGGAGCTCCCGGAAAATATTTGTGTAACATAGCGTCTTGTTGTGGTAGATGGATCCTGCAAACAAATTAAATTAAAACATTGTTTTTAAACGCACAAATTTTCAACCTCTCTTCCGCTGCGGTACCAACTCACAATTTTTTTTTTTTAAATATGGAAAATAATAGGCTAATAATTGGCTAATTAAATGCCTCATTCCCCAATTTTAGGCTCTTTCATTTTTTTGCAATAAAAAATTCCGCTAGCGGAAGGAATGCCAGCGGAACTTACGGTAGTAACAACAAAAACTTATTGGAACTTAGTTGATAATTAAAGGCTATTTATAGGCTCCAGAATGGTATATATATTATATAAACTTAATATAGGACAATGTCTTAAATAAATATTTAAGATACTTGTTGAGGGGAAGTATCCGAGATTACATGGAGTACCGACAACGAAAAATTGTCAGTGGCACTGAAACAATAGTTTTGGTACAACCATGTTTTTAGGTTAGCCTGCGGCGCACTTTAAAAAATAACTCGAGGACTGCGCGCTCCGCGCTCCAACTTGCGCTGCGTGCGCCTTTGGGACTACAGTGAGCCGTTAGTCGGGGACAAGGTCCAACTGGGATAGTGAGACGTCAATTGTGGAGCCTATAAATAGCCTTTAATTATCAACTAAGTTCCAATAAGTTTTTGTTGTTACTATCGTAAGTTCCGCTGGTATTCCTTCCGCTAGCGGAACTTTTTAAAAATTGGGGGATGAGGCATTTAATTAACCTGTAATTAGCCTATAATTTTCCATAGGTTTTTTGATTCTTTTTGTGAGTTGACACCGCTAGCAGAATGGAGGTAAATTTTCATACATATTGTGCAGTAGTTCCATTATATTCGAGATGAAAAAACTTTTAGTTCTTTGCCAGAAACACATATTATCTCCTGTTCCCATTTGAGGCACATAAGACGATGGCGCTTGATTACCCACCAAACTATTGACCCAGATATTAGAACCAACCTAAACAAAAATACTTTAGCAACACATAACATTAAAAGCCCGTTTGTCACGTTCTATAATTCAGGACAGAATTCTGTACATAATAATGGACAGAAATTTATAGACAGTCGCGTACATAAATATTTTTCATGGTTAATTTCCTGTCTATAAAATTAGATCATGGTAATTTAGTAATTAAAGACTCTATGTCAGTTTGCGTCATGATTAATAGATTAACTGATTTTTAAATTTGTTTATTTATTTAATTATTTATTTATTTAATATCCTTACGAAGTATTTAAATAAACAAATTTAAAAATCAGTTGCACGTTTATTATACAGATCATGGTATATTTTTATGGACAAAAAATGCGCAGTATTATGCGCAGAGAATATCTGATTTGTATTTTCTTTGTTTTGATCCAGCAGATCTACGAGGGTAGAATGAAAAGTAATGCATACATGCTGGTGAGCGCGAACAAAAACAAATAGCAAAATCGGGCAAAAATTACATGAAAGTACAATTCTTAAGCTTCCAAATCATATATTTATTTTGCAGCATAGTCACCGTTACACCCAACGTGAACCAAGTTTTTTCATTCCGTCACTGAAACATTCTTGAATATAGGACTTGACATGTGCCTTTTCCTCATCGTCCGAGGTGTAATGATTACCCTTGAGGACTCTCTTGAGTAGAGGAAAAATATAAAAATCGTAAGGCGTAAGATCGGGGGAATAAAGAGGGCGTGGAATCGAAATTGGTTCGAACTTCAGGTTTCGCGCGCAACTGAAGTTTAAACCGATTCCACACCCTCCTTATTCCCTCGATCTTGCGCCTTGTGATTTTTATTTTTTCCTCTATTCAAGATAATCCTCAAGAGTAATCATTACACCTCGGACGATGAGGTAAAGGCAGCTGGCAAGTCCTGGATTCGAGAAAAGTCTGAAGGATGTTTCAGTGACGGAATGAAAAACGTTGGGAGAAATTAGAATTAAGAGGACCGGATACTGGTGCAACGTACAAGTGAAAACAAGGTTTCGTTTTCACCATCATATTATCTAATCTAAATAATAACATTGTAAAATATTTATTTTTTCAATTTGTAGAGGAAGGTTGTTTGTGTGACATTTGTGTATTACTATTTTAAATTTTTGCTTGATTTGTTATTATAAATAGGCGTTATAAACATTGGCAATTTTGTAATTTATTTTAAAGTGAATTATGTTTTGAATTTTAAAATTTCAATACGGAAATGTAACAGAACCAACTTTCTTCTACAAATTAAAAAAAAAATTGTTAATTTTTTTTAAATATTTAGACTAAATTTTACGGTGAAAACTAAACCCCTTTTTGACACAAAAATAAGGTCAGGCAGTGTAAATATTCGAATAAATATCCGAATTTTAATTTAGCTCCACCTCCAAGCTAGAGTCGTGTTGGGTACACTTATTAAAATTCTAAGAAATTGATAATAACCGACCCGGACCGATAAATTTTGGTAGTGCAGTAACCGTTCCTCTTTTAATGAAACAGCCATTGACCTTGAACCCAAAAAATTTCAATCTATAATTATGTAGGTTTAGAATTCTGTCCAGAATTATAGATCGTGACAAACGGGCTTAACCTATTTTCATAAAAAATATCTTACTGTGCTAACAACAATCAAAGGACAATCAAAACGATGAGCAAATCCAGCATGAGATTCACTGAGGAAATTCTCCATGATCACCAGATCAAATTGTTCATTAGATTTGATTAAATTCAAGACCCCAGTATTATTAAAAGATTGTTCGGTCATCCATTCAGAATTTTTCAAAAAGTTGGACAGTTGAAAAATGAATGATTGTTTTTGGACATCTAACGCTGTCTTTTTCAATTCTACAACGAATTATTACATAATTATTGCATATACCTTATAATTAGTATTTAAGGGTATCGACTCCACGTAGCTCAACACCGCGTTTGTCCTATGTTAATGCATAAAAAAAATACGGAAAAGCAGTCTAGCAATTTCTACAATACTCACGAAGTTTTATAGATAAAGCTAAATTTCATAAATTTATTTACAGACGAAGAATGCATCTAGGATTATGCCGAGTTACATTTTCTAATAAATCTCTTAATAATAAGAAAAAGCATGTAAAAAATTGCTTAAAACACACTTTTTCATTAATTTTGTATATGGATTTCAAAGATTTTTTCAAAATTCTAACTGGGCATAATCCTAGATTAATTCTTTCAAAAAAATCCTAGTACCTGTTTTTCCTTCAAATTTTTAATATGCAATGAGTAAAGCAGAAACTGCTACACCTCTAAACACGCAATATTTTGTTACGGAGACGAGACCCTTAAGGTACCTAGTAAATCCGTGGGGCGTCATAATCCACAATATGACTTAAATTATTATACAGCATTCATTACAAGTCATAGAATTTGGATAAAAAATTAAATGCATATAGGTAACCGGTGAAATAACGAAGATAATTTAATTTAAAATTGATACTAAAACGCGCTAAAATGCATTGCGTATTTATATGGCAGTAGTTTTAAGTTTTACTAAACGATTAGAAAATATTATATCAACAACCCAACACATGTTTGGAAAACGAATAGGTAATGAAATCATTACCTAAAGCAAATTAGTGAAATAAAGAATCTATAACAAACGAAGTATAAATAGTTATTTTTTTATACAAGAATTATATTTTATCGACAAAAGAACAGTATTAATTTACCAGCGACGAAGGAGCGAGTATAGTATATTGTGTATCTAGTGCGCAAAGTAAGCAATTGCGCGAGGCGAGTTGCAGCCCGAGCAGTAGCGGCTCGAGGCCTACCGAGGCGAGCCGAGGAGGCCGAGGGTCGCTACGGCGAGGGCTGCAACGAAGCCAAGCGCAATTGCGCCTTTGTTCACGAGATGCACACGATATTTTTTGTCATTACTGCACAAAAAGTAACCTTTTGAGTGACCTTACTTATCAAAAGATAAAATGAATACTTTTAAAATTAATATGTATAAAATAAAAAAGTAACTAATATTTACCTACATGTAAAAGCATAAGAAACTAATTATTAACAGTAAAGAAAAGAACATTAAAATATAAGAATAAAATATTATTGTCCATTATCCAATATCCAATGCACAATCTGCACAATAGTCGACAGTAGAAACTATGCATAGAGAAGTAGGTACTACAGCTGTTCACGTGCTTGTAGTATTAGATTATCACGTGTGTGGCGCTAGTGCTACGCGCACATTTCGTGTCGGTAACTAGAGAAAACTGTGTGAGTGTTAAATTTGCGTGCGCAAAGTGAAATTTTGCGCACGCTATTCCCGCACGCTTGTACTTTGCGCACGCATTTTTGTCTAGTTAAAAAATAAGCCACTTTGCGCACGTAAAACGGGCACGAAAAAGGTTACTTTTTGTGCAGGTATGACAAAAAATTATTTTTCTCAAATTGATAATATAATTTTATCTTCATGTAAGTATAAAATTCTACTTTTTAAAGAAAAAACATAAGAAAGTCAATTTTAAATTAAATTATCATCAAAACGAAATTTTTGAGTTTATAATGATTTTCATCATCCTACTATTTTCACAGAGATGCAGAAATGTGTGAAAATGATTTAACTTTGAATTTATTAGATAATGATTCACTTTGAAGAGATGAAAAGAAATTTTGAACTTCCATTATCTTTATTTACGAATAACACAAATATAAAATAATATTACACTTTATATTTGTGTTATTCGTAAATAAAGATAATGGAAGTCCAAAATTTAGTTTCATCTCTTCAAAGTGTGAAAATGAATTTGAAAAAAATTTAAATACCTAAAAAATAATGGTAAAATTATTATTTATGTATGTAATTACTCAATTTGCATTTTATTAACTAATTAAAATAATTGAATTTTAACTTAGTAAAGAATGTTCGCCAAAATCATTCTTAACCTTATTTTTTATTAAATTTTTTACAAAATCACGAAAGAATTAGAAAAATATTTAAATAAATTTCTAGAGTATTTGAAATTTTAAATACTTTTAAAAAGGTACCTAAGTAGGTATTTAGTATATTTGTAGTTCAAATCCTTTTTAAATTGATTTATTTGTATTTGTATTTAAATACAAAATTATAGAGTATTTTGCGATTATAATTGTACATATTGATATAATCTTATCAAGTTATTTATCAATAATTATTTTCAAGTTTTTAATGATACACACTTCAGTTACTAAAATGTAAATAAGTGTAAAGTTCATTTATTTCTGTACCGAGTACCTATACTTATTATATAATAAATAATAGCTTAAAAATTAATGTTTAAAAAAATTATTTACCTTCCATTTTTTCGCTAAATCCAGTTAGCACAATATCCTTAATATTTTTCTTTTGAATTTTGGATCCATATGAACTAATAAACGTAACATCATGTCCTTTGTTTACTAATTCTTTTACAATTGCGTTACCTAAGAAAAAATGACTAGGAGCTGCAGGGGTAAATAACACTAAAATACGAGCTCCCTCTGAAGAAGATGTCCAAAATAATTGGAGCAGTAACACTGATATTAACAAACCAAATACTTTAGCCATGATGGTAAATCAAGAGTCACGTTAATACTAAGACTGAGAGCAAGTCTGAATTGTTGATGTATTTGAAGAACATTTATCTAATATGAGATAAAATTATAAATGCTATGTCATGTCACACCTGCAATCATTATGACATAGTGAGTCTACAATAAATCCTCTAAATTTTTCATTAAAGGGACACATGTTTATTTTGTTTCAAGCGTCGTGATTGGTGTCTCGAGCACGTGCTGTAGTCGTGACCCAATCGTAGCGTTATGCATACGTTTGAGAGCCAATCAGGGCGCACAAAATCACGTGGCCATGTGTCCCTTTAATGAAATCTCTCGTAGAATTTAGTATAGTGAGTAGGCATTAAGGTGATCCTCTACTCATGGCAGAAAACAGTAAAAAACATTGATTCCGCACGCTATTCTATAGCGTTTATTGTTTTTTACCTTCCGCTTACCTGTAAAGGAAGGTATTGGAATCATGCTAAAAATCGGGTTGTGAGTTTTAAGTGGATGAGCATGAATTAGTGTCCTTACAACTCATTTTTGATAGTTTCTCGATGATGTCTGTATGTATGTGTGTATGTGTGTGCGTGTGTGTGTGTATGTGTGTGGTCCGGGCCGATGCCGGATGTCGCATAACTCAAATACGAATTACCCAAAAAATTTGATATTTGGTATTTTACAATTGTATACGAATAGGAAGAGCACATCAGATTTTGGTACAAATATCTTCACCGGAAGTGATATTTTTTGAAGATTGAACAAGATAATTGTCAAAAATTTATATAAATTTTGATAAATATAATATTTATTTGTAATAAGAATAAGAGGCAAAGTTATTTGCAACTTACGTTATAAAAAAATTGTCTTTATCTGGTAGCATTAAAGAACTGCAGTAAAATTTAAAAAATAAATTTATCAGATAAAACGTTGAAATCTTGTGATCCATGTTCGGTTGATTTTTGTTTCTGCGTAAAAAATATTGACAGGTGAGACGGGTGACAAGTTGACATACTAGCGCCATATAAGTCATAAGTAAGATATTAAATGTAGTAATTCAACGGAGGATGGCTTCAACACAGAAGAGTTTGCCTGGTGAACGAATCTTTTGATTCAGGTGATGCAAATTTCTATGTTTGAATATTTTAGATTTTTATTTGTATATTTTAGGGACACCGGATTGTATACGTATACATTTATGTTTATAAGTCTAGATTTGGCGGAAGGTTGTGTGCAGGCCACTTCAGATTTTTTAAACATAAAAATAACAAATAATTTATGTTCTAACCTAAAATATAGGCATATTAAAATATTAGTCCGCCATCTTGAAACAAAATGGCGGCCAGATCAAGTCGGGCAAAGCCGGGTACTTCAGCTAGTTGTTTATAAATGTCATAATTATGTAAGTTGTTCCAGTCATTGTATTTGGCAATAGCCAATCACCCAAATAAAATTATTATTTTGTTATTATTTTAAAATTAATTGCATATCTTATGGTGAATAAGGTACAGTTCTGACTTTTTGAGTAATATTACTTTATATCATTTGCATGCCATGAAATATCAAATTACAATACAGTTTTTAATTTTTAATAACTAAAAAATAAATTGTAATGTACAATATCGGAATCACTTTTAATTTTTGGCAATCTAACTATTTGAACAAATACCAAAATTACTACAACAAAACCCAGAGCACAAGATATAATGCTAATATAGTTAACAAACTCAAAAGAAAATGACAATGTAGTTAAAATTTCGTTTCGTACATAGTACCAATGAAATAATGCAAGTATTACAACTGTAGTAAGAACAAATCGTTGTATTATTGCTTTTCTTGAATTTAGAATTTTCATTTCAAAAGTAAAATACGAAGAAAAACTTATAAGTGCCATTAGAATATTCTTTTGTAATGGACTTATGTTATATGCAATAATGAATTCAACATACATATAAGCATTATATAAAGGATAGAAAATAAATAATATGAGAATGAAGAATATGTAGAAATAGCCCCAAGACGGCACTGGTAAGATGAACGTCAAAGACAATGCAATAAAGGTAACTGGAAAAATGACATACATTTATGTTATTTCTGCACATACCTATATAAATTTATTAGTATATTATTTAATGAGCTGTTGATATTTTGATTAACACTTTTTAAAAGTAGAATACTTAAATTTATTAAAACTATACATTCATCATGCCCTGTTCCATGGCCTCCTTTAGTTACAGGCCGGAGCATGTATTAAGGCTCCTTTCGAATGAGCGTAGTGTAGTTACTTATTAAATTCATAACTCGCCCATTTCGATTAATTTATGAACCAAATTTTGGTAACAGTATACTAGCTGTATGTATTGTCTTTTTAGATTTTCCGAACTTGTTTTGAATAATGGAAAGTCTAGAAAACCATCAAAATTCGTAGTTTACCAATAACTTTTTTGTCGATTGGCATATTTTTTTCAAAAAAATTACACATGTATCTGCTATAGTGTCTCAACAGCGGTACATCGCTATTTTTCAAGAAACGTCCCTCATTTTAAATTTAAAAAAATAATCAAATTGTGGATTTTAATTTTTTTCGAAAATTTTTAAAATTTAAAAATGTACCGCTGTTAAGCACAATATTTTAAAGAATTTTTGTAAATAATTTTGTTCTCGAAAATTTCCCTAAATAAAGTTATTAGTAAACTACGAACGCCTGTCTATGCGAAGGTGAAGTATAGCCTTAAATGGCAACAGAGCGAGTGGGCCGTTTGCTACTGCTCGTATATGTATTCCGCCCTTCGTTGCTTTAGTTTTGTTGTTAATATTTATTTAATAAATAAATATGCCTGCAAAGTGTTGTGTTCTCGCTTGCACAAGTAATTATAAGAGTTTAAATGCTGAATCGCATAAGCTGTCAGTAGGCCGGTCGGCCCTCTAACGTCACTAGAATTAGCGGCAACACTGTCTATGCTCCGGCCTGTAACTAAAGCAGGCCATGCCTGTTCACACGACGAAAGTTTTTACTAAAAAGTTTCTTAAAGTAAAACAAGTGCTAGAGCTGTCATAAATAAAACTGCCAATGCCGTTCATACGGGGAATGTAATTATTTATATTAAATATATTTAAGATCACTATCTTTAATATATTTTAAAGAAATGATGAATTTCCTCCACGGTTTCCCCGTATTGACAAATTATTATGACAGCTCCTTGGCACTTGTTTTACTTTCAAGAAACTTTTTAGTAAATATTTCCTCGTGTGAACAGGGCTTTATGTTTGTGGTTGTGACTAAACTATAAATTTTTTTATAGATATTAACCAATTAAATTAAACTTTAGCAATATGGTTTTTGGTTTCATTTTTTATGTTATAGCAATAATATTCAAACATCATAATTATTTTAAGTCTTACCTGAGTCAAAAAGTAACCAAACATATTTTATAATCTTTCCATAGATGCTCATTTTAGGAACTGTTTGTGTAAATGTAATAAGATATCCAGATATTGAACAAATAAATCCCAATGTTGAAGTTGCTATGGAAACATATTGTAACCCTGAAATAATATTACGTTGTAATAATATAATACCGTGAGTTTTATTTAACGTGAAACATGGGATCTTTTCATATCCATGGTTACGAATTGCAATGTATTAGAGCGTTTCATTTAAAATAGAACATAGCAAATGAAATATGTATGTATTTCTAATCATTTTAGATATGAAAAAAGTTGCAAGATATATAAACATACATAAAAATACAATTTATAACAAATTCTCAAATACACGAAATAAATCAGATAGGTACTTGTCTGAGGCTAACATCTGCATTATACCACTGCATTATACCAACGTATCATTTGCACCTTTTCTTCAATTGTATACCTTATTTTCAACAACACAACCCTAATAATTGACAGGTAATATTTACTTGATAATGACAGCCTATGTTCTATTTTAAAGCTTGAATTACATTATACTTTTTTCGGCCAGAAAAAAGAACTTTTTTTAGATACTTAATTCGGCTAGAATCTAGTTTTAAAATTTGTTCTTGCACTGACATATTTTATTTAGCTCATCGACCAATACTGCCATTGAAAAATTAAAAAGAAATGTAATTGTCAGTTGAGGTTGTCAACGTACTCGGTTAATGTATTAGTGATGAAGTTTTATGTACCTACAATTTAGTTATTCTGCTGTCACTAACTTTATTATTTTTGAGGTTATATAAAAAGACGGTTCTAGTATGAAACTTGGATCGACATTTTCTTGATTTACATTATCCAAGTGAGCATTCTAGAATTAAGTATGAAAATTGTCAAAGTTTCTAGCCGAAATAAGTATAATGTAATTCAAGCTTATATTAATCGCTCTAATACATTGTGTCAAATTCGTAACCATGGATATGAAAGATCCCATGTTTCACGTTAAATAAAACTCACGGTATATATATATATATATATATATATATATATATATATATATATATATATATATATATATATATATATATAAAATAGAGTTTTGGAGGACAACTCTATTTACGGATGAGGCGCTAGCCGAGTTTTTAAATTAGGTGAGTTTTCTAAAACTCAATTTGTATATGTGTTACATACAAATTTTGTTAGTATATTCATTTCAAATTTGTTTAGTACCTATTCGAAATTATTCTAAAATATAAAACGTAGGCGATGAAACAATAAAAATCAGTGAAAATAATCCTATAAAATGTAAATAACAGCACATTTTCTAGGTAACGTTATTTTAAAAGACTGGATTTTCTAAAAAAAAAAAATAATTTCGAACTCGAAACAGTTCGCAAAATTAACGATTTTAGAGAGCGTATATTAAAAAAATAATAGATATGGCGGCCGCAGCCTACTGAAGAAAGCTGAAAATTTCATAAACTAGCATGATTTGAATATCGTGCTAGCACGGTATGGTTATATCGTACTAATTATGAGGCCAAATCAACATAGCCAGGTAGTTTTTCGTGGTCGTCTAAAAAATTGCGTTCATGGCTCGTTCGAAAGTAAATATCGTATTGCTCGTGTGGTGCCTCACTCGGTTGCATCTCGTTCCTCAAACTTTACACTCGTTCGATATTTTTAACTTTCGATTCTCGTTATGAAATATACTATTGCAAGACGTGTTGTAAAATAGTATTTCATAACGAAGATTGAAAGTGAGAAATATCGTGCGAGTTAAGTTTGACGAACGAGGTGTAACCGCAACTTGTAAACGGCATTTCTACTGTCATTTCAAACAATCAATAAACAAAGCAAAAGCTACTTGTCTATGTTGATTAGGTCTTATAATTACGATATGACCATAGACCATATCGTGCTAGCACGATCATCATATTAGTTCATGATTTTTTCAACTTTCTTAAGTAGGCAGCTGCCGAGATATCTATTATTTTCTATAGTGATCGTATAAAAATATCATTTGATTTCTTATCAAAATGGAAATCAATTGAACTTTGTCTGGATCTAAATTGCAATGATCTTGACTTCATTTTGAATAATTGCGTATACCTACGTACTTAAATTTTACAGGAATATTGATTAGGTACCTATTCTTTTCTACGGTATGAAAAAGAACAAAATGGGAGATATTATTTACTAGAGGTTTTTTTGCTTATTTTCATCTTTTGGTATATTTCCTAGATTTTAGCATTGTATTAATATTCATATGAAGAAGAACACGTATTAAATACGTCTTTAGGATTATTAATTTTTTGTGATGTTTCACAGCTGCAAAATCTTTGAATTTCACAAAATATAATATAAATACCTACATGTAATATGTTCATTTTCAAGTAGTAAGTTTGACAATATTCTGGTTTGAAGAATCAATTGCGGATATGCCTCAAAACAAGCTTCAGCAGTTTTGAGTGTCTTCAAAGTTTCTTGTTTTGAAGTCAGTAATTTCTTGCTGTAAGATTTTTTTCTTATTTTTCTGCACAACATATAAATTATTTCTGCATATAGTATCACACCTGATAGGTTAAAAATGAAAACTATCAAACCCCAAATACAGTGGCATTTCAGAGTTTTCATACTAACTTTTCGAGTTTCCCTGGAAAAAAAATTAATGAGCTGGGCTCGTATAGTTTTTTTTCTTCCACTTCATAGTAATTATCCACATGTTTGCTGCGGGTGCATGTCACTGCGCCAAATTGCCACTGTGCCAAATACCCGCTGTGTCCAATTGCCGCAATGTCAAATTGCCACTGTGCCAAAACGCATCCCCACCACATACATACTTGTAATAACGTATGTCGAGAGACTACTGTAAATTTATTTCGACACAGAGGCAATTTGGCCCAGTGGCAATTTGACTCAGCGGCAATCCAACACAACAGCAATATTTAGACATACTGGCAATCGGGCATAGCGACAATTGGACATAACAGGAACATTTTGACATACACTAACAAAGTTAACAAAACCGTACTAGAGCCCCACAAACTCGGTTTTGGTATTTACTACACTAACAAAGCTAACAAAACCGTACTAGAGCCCCACAAACTCGGTTTTGGGCGCTATGCCCGATTGCCAGTATGTCTAAATATTGCTGTTGTGTTGGATTGCCGCTGAGTCAAATTGCCACTGGGCCAAATTGCCTCTGTGTCGAAATAAATTTACAGTAGTCTCTCGACATACGTTATTACAAGTATGTAAGTGGTGGGGATGCGTTTTGACACAGTGGCAATTTGGCATTGCGGCAATTGGACACAGCGGGTATTTGGCACGGTGGCAATTTGGCGCAGTGGCGTGTTCCCTTTGCTGCTGTGCTTTAAGTTATTTAAAGTAATTTTACTAAAATTAAATTACGCACCTTTCTAAAATTGCAGTAAGTAATGACGATATATAAACAGGAAGTAGAACAATGTAACCAAATTCATATTTTCCAGTTGAAAAGAAATAAAAAGCTAAACTCATATCCGACCAAATATCAGACAAGTATAATATAAAGAATAAAAACGTACAGACATCTCCTAACATTGCAAACTTGCCTTCTTCTGGTTCAAGTTGGTTGTTGTTAATTTGTGTATTTATCATTTGCAAAAGGATTTCTTGTAGAAATAATTGTTGTTGTTGTTGTTGCTGCTGCAAAGTAACAGTAGAAGTTTGTCCAACAACATCGTCGTTGTTGCCATTATCAAGATTGTCTATAATTGCTATTCCATTTGTGGTTTCTGCAATTTCTATTTCATTTGCAATATTATTTTCTATTTGGTTTGTAGTTTCTTTATTGATATTTTTGTAATTTGTTACTACTGTTTTTTCAGAAATGGTATTTTGTACAGAATGATATATTTTATTGTCATGACTTTGGAGTATAGTTTTGTTTCCTTGTGTAGTGTTTGACATTATTGAACTGAAAAAAAATTGGAATGTAATAACTTTTCATCAATATTATCTAGTAACTAGTACAGGTGCCATTGGTGGAAACGTGTAAAAGTATACCGTCTTAAAAAAATTATTGGCTGTTATAAATTGTTATTTTTATAATTTGCTAATCAACCATTAAAGGATCATACATACAATATTGTATCACATAAGTGTTAAACGTGTTTTATAAAATGTAATTGTTAAATCTCAAGCTTGTGTTAAATTCTCAAAAATAGTTTATCCACAATGTTTTACTTATTGTTATTACATTATTTACCTTTAACAGATTATTTTTATTTAAATATCTCCTTATAGAAACTTATTAGTTATTACCTATTTGTTGGGATAATTGAAAATAAATATTTAATTTTAGATAAGATAATAATTTATTTATTTGTCAATAAATTAATATCATGAAACTATGAAATTAGGTAATTTCAGGTAAAAACAATGTTTGGCATATACTGAGGTATTATCTTACCTACATTGCGAGTATTTTTTTTTTAATTTCTAAAATACTCTCGATTTTAATTTTTTTTCTATTCCACTCTTTTTCCTACTGCTACAACTGTCTAAATCCAGCCCAAAACTCGTACTTTATTGCATCCTAGCATTGCAATTTCATTTTGAAGTTGAAAAATACTGTAAAAGTGTTTTCGTTGCGAGTAAACTGTTAGTTTATTATTGACTTCCAGGTAATGTTTTTATAAACATTTAATAGAGAAAGAATTTATCTACAGATGTGATTTAAAAAAGAAATTCTATCAAGAACCGTGTAAAGTTCATATAAATTTGAAATTTGTATGAATTTTTATAATCATGTAAGTACAATTTCTTTAATTAAAATTTTAAAAAGGCACAACTGCTAATTGATCCTTTAAGTATATAATCCTTGTTGAAATACAATTTAACCATTCTTGTACTGGCCGCAAAACACTCGCTACGTTAGTAAGTTTTGAGCTGGATTTTAGAAGGTAGATGGGCCTCTTAACGATACAATTTAATTCGAATTCTCTGAAAAAAGGTTCTAATATTTTACTAATAAACTTTTAAATAGACGTCGTGCTTTAAGATGGTTTTATGATGGGTTTATTCAGAAAACTAAATTAAGAAATTAAATTAAGAACTTACACCATTGTTTCCTAATCGTTTATGCAGTTAAATTAATAAACTAAATTATCGTCATTTCAACTGTTCAACTTCTTAGTTTAATTTCTTAAATTTTATAATTTAGTTTGTATATAAATCTACTAGCAGTGTCTCTAATGTGAGAGATTAAAAATATATAAACTTGCATTATTATATTATTAATAAGCTTTTCTTGTTTATATCATTCTCCTTAGGTATCTCATTTTAACTTAATATTTTTAAAATTAGACATTTACCATTTGCTACATTTTTTATTTATTTGGTCAGTTAAGAGACGCTTCAAATTGTTAATAATTTTTATTCTCAGATAACTTACATTATATCGGGACACACTAATTACATGTTACTTCTGTCAAAATATATCATATTATACCGGGAAATCAACATCGGCATTTAAAAAACCAAGAATCGCATGTTTAGATAAGATAAATTTATACTGATAAGCCAACCACATTTTTAATGACTACACTGTTAAAATTGCTCAAATTTGTTTTAAATTGTTTCAAATCTTTGCAAGTACTTAATCATTCTAAACTATTCTTAGCAGGAATAGTTCGGTTTATCTTTACGCTTTATAACTAATTTTAATCCGACCAGAATAACTTGATAAATTGAAAAAATAAAAATGAAACTGTACTTTTCTACGAAAACGTTGAAAGTTTTATCTTTACTTTCACAGAAGAATTGGTTTTCTTAAGTTTTTTGTTCATTAAACTCTTAATCAGCATACAGTAGTAATAGTTTAGCGTGTACTTACTCGCATATTTCAGTGTACCCTGGATAAGTAATGCGAAATAAAGATGGAACGATAATTTTAAAAAATGAATATTTTGTATTTCATCAACTTTTTAGTACTCATTTAAAACCTAGATAATCTCTATTCTCTAGTTTAGGCTTGCCCATATAACATGAGTGTTTTTTTTCGCGGACGTGTTTTAATATTATAAATATTTTTGACTATTCTGTAGTACCAGAATGTATGTATTTAAAAGGTGCAACTTTGTTATGCACTTCTTTTAACAATATCTAAAGTTCATCTACTAGCCTTGCAGAAGATACAAGTGGTGTCGAAACGTTGGCAGTGTATAGAAAATAAAGAAAATTGACTGCATTTCCGACTATTTACTTCCCACATTATTATTATTATTATTTACATACTTTACGCAAAGTCTTCATTGTCTACATTTTACATAGTTTACGCAAACTTTACGTGTAGACGTAGAGAATAATACTTTACGCGTAGATGAATAACGCTGTTTCGCCCGTAAAGATTAATTTACTGCCCTCGTCATGCAAAGAACTATTATATATGAACCTTTTCGAAATTAAATCTGTCATGAGATAATATAAGTTTGCATAATTTGCACATTTTAAAGATTTTTATAATTATGGTAGGTATTACAGTTTTAAAAAGTATATAATCAATTTTTAAATAAAATTGTACCATTTTTTACTGGCCACAAAATACTCGCTACGTTATATTAGTATAGATTTAAATGTAGCAATTGCTTGGAAAACGTAAGCTATGATTCTTTTAATCTATAAAAATAATACGACTACGAAATATTTATAAATAATAGCATAAATGTCAAAAAATTGAAACATTCATCTATCTAAAAGGAATGCATTTATCATCCACAAAACTTCAAGCAAGAAACCCATCTTACTTTAAACGTTCAAACAAAGCGCTCACTGAAAAAAAGCAATTAAACTCAAATTAAATCCTCGAGAGCACTAAATCATCCTTGAAGTTCACTTCAAGGCCAAGGACAACAAAAGAATTTTGAACAAAAACCGCCATACGTCAGCGGATAGCAGTCAATGAAGTCTACACACACTCACATGTGACGCTAGTTGTCTCTTTCTTACACACTGCGGGGTAGTGGATGAAGAAAGAGAGGGAAATGTGTTTCTAGGGCATACTCAAGACGGCTGGGCTCTCCTTATAAATAATTGAAGATCCTTCCCCAATCTCTGGCAAGGGAGGATAAGGATGTCCTGGGAGTCTGATCAAAATAGCTCCGGTTAAGATTGTATTAAAATAGATTTTGTTTAGAGGATTTTGAACTACGAGTATTTAGGTAGTATTTTCTATATTGTATAGGGTCTTTCAGTAGGAGTGATAGTTTTTTCAATAAAGATTTCTCGGTTTCTGATATATATTTTATTTACTTCTAGGTGTCAAATTATTTAGTATAGTGTGCAGTTTTATGATGCAGCGTTTGACGCGTCTAGACCGGTTGGAAATAATTAAAAAAATATTACCAAAGTTCGAGCTCAGTTGTGGGTGCTCAACATTTATTCACCCCAGAATTGGGTCGCCCTCACCGTTAATCTGCGCAGGCTATAAGACGCACTGTGATAAAGTTTGAGTTAACATTACTAAGACAATAAGCCACCAAGAAGACAACGAAATGTTCGAAGTGAGGAGAAAATCACAGCTGTAGCGGCCAGTGTTGCAAATAAGCCAAATTCTGCCAAATTGGAGCGATCTTGTGATCAGTGTCAACAAAGCCGTGGTGGACATTTGAACGATATCTTGTTCCGAACATAACTGCATTGTCTAAGCTTCCAAATAAAGCAAAAACTAAATTGATATGTTAAACCGTTGACGTTTTATTTAAAATTAAAATCCTATTACTATTAATGAAAGACCCTATATATAATTCAAGAAATTTTTAGTACAAATATCAAAGTATTTTATATTATTCAGTGATTTGGTGGCATCTATGGAATTATTTACATATCTTTAAGAGCAAAGACGGATCAAGATGATATTCTGAGGAGGAGTAATTATAGAAAATATACTTTTCCGCCCGCTTTATGCGGGATTCCAATTGAAGTACTGGGCAGTCAGAAATCCCTATTAACTATTGTTTTATTGACACGTTTATTGATAATAATTGCATTATTTTCTAAAATTGATAAGTTTACTACATAAGCTGCGGGGTGCGGGTAATATTCGTAATTATTGGTAAATTGTTATATAACTTAAACGGCTCGTCTACGTTTTTACCGAATTGCACTCATTACCGCACTACTAGGGATGCCTGAAACCAGCCCGAAACTTGTACTTTGCTGCATCCTAGCTATGCAATGTCATTTTGATGTTGAAAAATACTGTAAATGTGTTTTCGTTGCGAGTAAACTGCCAGATTATTATTGACTTCAGGATAATGTTTTTATAAACATTTAATAGAGAAAGAATGAATCTGTGCCTTTTTAAAATTTTAATAATTAATTTGTATCATGAGATATACTTAACCATTGTAAAGTTTGCATAAAATATGAAATTTTTTTGAATTTTTCGGAATTTTTATATTCATGTGCAATTTTTTAATAAAAATTTTGAAAAGGCACATCTGCAGATCAATTATTTCTCTATTAAATCTTTGTTGAAATAAATTTTTACCATTCTTGTACTGGTCACAAAACACTCGCTACGTTAGTAAATTTTATGCTGGATTTTAGGTAGTAGCCGGGCCTCTTAAGTCGTATAAGTTATTAAAATTAGAACTAAATTCATATGAATCTAACCATAATACAAAATAAATACTACTTTACAGATTGATGTAATTATATTATCTGCTATAAAGAAATTTAATCTAATAATTTTACACGGTCAATGCCAGTAAAATGATAGATCTATGTTGACAGGTTGACTTGACTATTTAGCTGAGTTTGACTAATATGACAACAAATAAAAATGCACCTAAAAACACTCAAAACAGGCAAATTGGTGGAAAAAATTTAAAAATTTCGGTATTAACAAATTTTTAAATAAAGTAAATATTTAAAAAATCGAGAAATCTCGAAGAAAATGTCTCGATAATGTAATCTCGTCTCGAGAAATTTCTAAACGAGACTTTCTCGAATATCGTCTCGTTGCATCACTATAAATATCTAGTTTTATTCTCGTATTTTATTGCAATCTGATTAATAATAAGAAATGACACCATCACTTTGTCTTTCTTCTGCCCAATATCCTATCTATTTCCACACAAATCTCTCTGTGGTCTCTTACTGCTCCTAACCTATTTTTCATTTCTAGACCTTTTCGGTGTGTATAAATCTTGGTGTTGTCTCGCCCGACACTTGGGCGTTCAACTTCAAAGGATAATTGAATTTCTCGATGATTCCGTTAATTTGGTCGGTGGCAAAGCGGTGCGAGGGGGTGGAGGGAGGCTGTTCAGCCGCTGTAGGGTTAATATTTCACTGCACAGGTAATGAGTGTTCAATCTACAGACAGGAAAGTGTAGTATGGTGTGGCGGAGACAGTGGATGTGAAACAAATATATTTGATCAATAGGAATTATTGTTCATAATGGAAAAGAAGAATGTTCGACTGGAGAATTGATGTGGATACTAATATAATATAATATCGCTCTTCCCTAGTACCAATCATTTGCTGCTCGCTTTAATAGACCGGTAAATATTATGCTCAGTGCACACGGAGACACTTTTTGACAAGTTTCTTGAAATGTGTTTCTACAAAAATAAATTGTCAAAATTGTTTCCGTTAACTTGAAAAAAGTTTTACTGGAAACTTGACATTTGCAACTATCTTCCTTATGCAATGAGGCTCTAATTTTTGTAGAAAAAATTTTAATATTTCATTTTTGAGGAAACAAGGCACTAGGCACTACAATCCAGTAAAGATCAAACTAAACTAAAGGCCTTTATTTACGATTTAAGTATGTAAACGAAATATCGCGGATACAAGTAAAAGTGTTGGAAACCATCAAGTCCCTCCCTGACAATTTTTGGATATACCTAAAATTTCAAGCTTTTAAAAAATTACCTACCTATTGTTATATTTTTACAAGCGTAGGCAAGAACTCAATTGGTATTCCTGCTTATAAAAGAGAGTAAAATGTGCAATTAGGTACTTATTTATTATACTAATATTAAATTTAAAGATCCTTGACTTTGGACCAAAAATTGTTTTATATGTCATGCTGTTTCCAATGTTTTCCATACTAATTCACTCTCTGAAAACATTACCTTAGGTACCTGAATAAAAATAAATTGTGCAATATTATTTTTGCAAAGTTCCGTATTTATAGTATGTCCAAAGGCGTTATGGCCCTCACAGCAGGCCTATTGTTAAACATTTAAGCGGATTTAAGTTTGATTTATGGCGTTGAAAGAACTGGTAGGTACGTATTAAATATTTTCCAATTTTATTTTATTTAAAAATCTTAATTCTCTCAAGATATGTTCTCACTAATCTTGTTTTTTCCTAATTTGACGAAAAATTCAACTCCCTTATTTGATTTTCGGAATTTTAAAATGTCTATTGAATTGAAATGAAAAATCTTAGTGTATTTCAAATTTTGCTAATCCTGTCCCTCGCGCCAGGTAGTGCTACTCCCTGCTGTGTGCGGCATTCCGCAAGCTTAGTAAGTCAAAGCTATAACGATATATTTTTGTACAAACTTTACCTACATTATTTTTGGTGTCTTAGTTATAACTATTCTCATTAAATTATCATTGTACGATTGCACATTACACTGTTCAGTGTAATACATATAATTATGTGCTTATTATTATTTTCTATAATCATTATTTCGTTACATATAATTAAAAATAAATGAATTATGTCGGAATTATGATTATAACGACATGACAATATTAACATTGTAGCAGTTAACTCCATACTACTTAGCGCACTACAGGCAATTTGAGAGAGAAACAGACATGGCGTATAGCATTTGGGGAGTATCTCTATCACTGTCTAACTCATGTAGAACATGGACAAAATACTTTCGTTTTTAAATACAAGCTTTTCAGGTACGTGTAGTATAGAGTGAATTGCATGGTATAAAGAAACACTTAAATCCACTTTTATTCTTCCTGACAAAGAATAGATCCTCATATGAAGGAAATAATCTTTCTTTTAGTAGGAAAGGTTCAACGAACAAAAATTAATATTTGATTATTTTCAAATATAGTGAAATGTTTGAGAGTTTCTGGTTGATAAGACAAGAATCTGAGGATGTCTTCGAGGGGTGTCGGGGTAAGAAGGAGTTGGAAAAGGGCTGCTAATCACTCAGCGTTAAGGAATTGATTGCGTCAGTAGGTTTCGCTCACGTGAAAGGTAAAAGCGTGGAATCTTCGCAGAAATGAACTGATTATCTCCGTAAATGAAAATTGGAATTGATGAACACGACTACGAATGACGAGATTTTCATCTTATATATGATAATTGCGCTTTATTACTTTATAATTTATGGAATTTGATGACCTGAAAATCAGCCACTGCTTCTTTTGAAATATTATGAACCTTAGAGATTAAAACAATAGAAAAAAATCTGCTGTGTTCACCACAGTACTTCGCCGACTATAAGTTTTAATAACTAATTTCGTAACGCCTTTAATTTTATGCTTTATTCAGCAAAATTTAAATAAATTTATCTTTTTTCCCAAACTATTTAAGTTGATACCAACTTGATTGAATATCGCATAAATGTCATTTTTTACATTTTTACTAAATTCGTCTCCCCAAGAGAATGTATTTAAATAAATGACGATCGGTTAAATGTTATTTTTATCTTTCTACTAGAATTATTTTCCCGAGAGCCACCACACAGGATAGTAGAGAGATACCACACACGATAGTATTTTAATAAAAATAAAATAAGTTACCTATGTTTATAAAGTTGGTACCACTGGTTGAATAAAAAAATTTGAATAATTTTTTTAGAAACAATTGACAATCGCATAAATGTCATTTTTTACATTTTTACTAAACTTATCTCCCCAAGCGCTTTAAATTGACACAAAACTCGATATAATTTGAATAATTTATAATAAAAAAACAATTGACGATCGTTTAATGTTATTTTTGTTTTTCTACTAAAGATCTATTCCGGAGAGCTTTAATTTGATACCACACACGATAGTATTTTAATAAAAATAAAAAAGTTATGTTTATAAAGTTGGTACCACTGGTTGAATAAAGCTCATTACAAACTTGAAGTCAGAATTTGGCTCAAGATCTTAAATATAAAATTTCAGTCCAAAATTCCAACGCGTTTTTAAGTTATGCAACATCCAGACAAACCGACAGACACACAGACCCACAGACCGACAGACCCACAGACCTACTTTTTTTAAAATTATGTTTTTTGGGTTCAGCAGGGTCTAAAACGTGAAGATTTACTAAAATCTCGAACTGTCAAAAAATCACGATTACAATACTTCCCTCTATTACATAGATCGGGGAAGTAAAAAATCATATTTACATGTTCATGTCAAATTACACAGATACCAGGTACAAAATCGAGACACAACATTATTTTTCAATAGAAGACTGATTTCTCGACTGGATGTTAAAAGAAGATATGTTGGAGTAATAGCATTTAATTTAATAAAATCAATTAAAACACCGATGTTTCGACTGTAATTCAGTCTTCCCCAAGGTCAGAAAATGTTTATAAGCAAAGTTAAACTAGATAAAGGGGCTCGTGAGATGGTCACAATAAAATTTTTGTGTCATTTTCGGTTTCAACGGGAATGGGTACAACTTTTAATCTACATAAAATAAGCTTTCTAACAATACCATATTATCATAGTTTTACTTCAACCATTTCAAAATGTTTTATTTGTAACTGATTTTTATTAGTAAATATTTTGAAGAAATTTGCCGTCATTTTGAAATGGTCGGAGTAAAACTATGATATTATGGTATCGTTGTAAAGCTTATCCTATTTACATTCTGAAAAAATATATGTCATTACCGATTCCATATGCTAGATAAATAGTTGTACTTATTTCCGGTGACCATCTTACGAATCCCTTCATCTAGTTTAACTTTGCTTAAACATTTTCTGTATCTCTTTGAAATTAACGAAATATCCCTAGTGCCGGACTTACGATAATGCTGTAGAGGTGAAATGCGAACATAGGGAACATACATGACAATCGAACTTTCATGCCAGGTATCTTGATATATTTTGTAGTAGTGTCACAAAACGAAGTAATATGAATTTGTGTGGCAAAAAGAGTAATCAATAACAGAAATAATAATAAAATCTAAAAGTGCATGTAAACTTTCTCGTTCTGCTCGTACACATACATTATTATGCAAAGAAAATATTTTAAAGAAAATAAAAATTTCAATAATATGACATCTACTTTGACATTGACAGTACTTATTCCACGTATATCAAGATGCCTAGCATGATAACTCCATTGTCATATATTTCCCTATGTTCGCATTTCACCTCCACCAACCTGTATATTATAGGTAGAATTTATTTCCAATATTAAATTTAAAATATGAGTTCATGTACCTACCTTATTCTGCATGACATTTTAAACAACCACGGAGAGAGCTATCAAGTACTTTAATCTTTAGAACAATAGTTTCCGTCTAAAGTGTAACAATGTATTTGCAATTTAGCAGGTAATTACTCTTTAAATCCAATTGGATAAACAACGGCTCACAAACAATCCTAATTACCATGACAACGCTAACGGGATAGAACTTTACCCACAGATACTAACGTAAACTGAAAATGAGAAATTGACTTTGTTGCAGTGTTTGTTCGTTCGTTCGCTTAGGACTTCACGTTGGCTTTACGTAACCATTAATGGCTTATTTGTTTTACAATGATTGTACGCTAAATTAAATGATTGTGAATTTTCAATCTGTATGCTAACTTTTACGAATGATTTCATTCTAATATCAATATTTTGAAAGCAATTATTTGGATGAAATTACATAGCATCAAATTTTTATCATTGTGGTACCGTAGTAACAGTTTAAGTGCTTCTTTTTTGCAATAAATGTTATTACAATAAATACATTTAATTAACCGCTCAAATATATAGGTGCAGAATTTAAATGATTAAAAATAATAATAATAATAATAATAATAATAAAATGTGCAATTATTAAAAACCACTTTTTAGTGAGAAAAGGAAATAATAATAACCAACTATACTTAATTTTTTAAGAAGATCTGATTGTAATCTTTTCACTCTTTGATTTGTTAATCGGATAGCTAGTTGCCAGAAAATAAAATTATAGTACCTATAAATGATATTTGTAATAGTAGCTCTTTTTTATAAAAGTTGGCTCGGCTTTTATAAAAGAAGAGCTATTACACGATCAAATTTCTCGTTAAATATCTATTATAAAAGATCTTTTTCCAAAGAACTTTTATAGTGTAATGCCGGCCTTAAATGTGTTTCTGTAAATTAAATCATTATGAGCCTCGTCTTCATAACAAAATATTGCGTGTTTAGAGGTGTAGCAGTTTCTGCTTTACTCATCATGACAAGTATACCTGGTGTAGAATTTTTTGCTGATCTACTGGTTGGTGGAGGTGAAATGCGAACATAGGGAACATTCATGACAATTGAACCTTCATGCCAGGTATCTTGATATATTTTGTAGTAGTGTCACAAAACGAAGTAATATGAATTTGTGTGGCAAAAAGAGTAATCAATAACATAAATAATAATAAAATCTAAAAGTGGATGTAAACTTTCTCGTTCTGCTCGTACACATAGGTACATTATTATGCAAAGAAAATATTTTAAAGAAAATAAAAATTTCAATAATATGACAGCTACTTTGACATTGACAGTACTTTTTCCACGTATATCAAGATGCCTATCATGATAACTCCATTGTCATATATTTCCCTATGTTCGCATTTCACCTCCACCAACCTGTATAGGATCAATGTTAATATCGCTATAAGTTTTTACATATTGCTTTTAGAGCCAAACTGTAAATACAAAAGCTGGTCAGAATAAAAAACTGCATCCAACGAGCCCTTATTTATTGATATGAAACGTTCCTGCAACGAAATAAAAGTAAATTAAATTTCATATATTTGAGCTGTTTACAGAGTGCCATAAAAAATAAAATGAATTAGTCAGATAAAGAAAATAAACACTTCAATTAATTACGATAAAATGTACCTTTTATTATTAATTTATTTTTTTGATTAGTGAATCCTTGTTATGGTCCAATAAATCAATTAGAACAACAATGTCAAATCTGTCAACTGTGACAGAATAAATATTTTTTGCACTTCCGGGACTAAAACTGTTCTTTAGTCTTTATTTTTAGGGACTAAGGTTCTTAATTTGATCCCAAGGGATTATTTCTCATATTTAATCCCGTTGTCAAGGAATTGAATTAATTAATCCCGTTGTCAAGTAAATACGTGCTATTTGTTACAGAGTATCAATGGTAACAATATAAATATTTGTCATAAAATTTACTGTCAAAATTACAAAATGTGTAT
This sequence comes from Agonum fuliginosum, assembly GCA_947534325.1. NCBI lineage: Eukaryota > Metazoa > Arthropoda > Insecta > Coleoptera > Carabidae > Agonum > Agonum fuliginosum. The sequence goes on from OX384036.1 coordinate 24,897,422, forward strand.
TCTTTGAAACTATTTTGCATTCGTTTGAGGATGAAGTGCAAAAAATAGCGTATATACCACAGGACTAAAGTATCTTTAATCCCTCAGATGATTATTTCCCTCACCTTCGGCTCGTGAAATAAACTTCACCCTCAGGATTAAATCATGCACTTTAGTCCCTCAATATGTAATATGCTATTTGTTTTGTTTAATTTTACATGACAGTCTGAAACTAGCCTAAATTGTAAATTTTTATTTCATGTTTATTTCGTGAAAGAAATCGATTTGAACGAAAAAATTAAGCTTATTCGATGCAGTTTCTTATTCTAACCATCTCGTGTATATTTACACTTTTACTCTGAAATCAATAGGTAAAAACTTAAAATTTTAACATTGTATTTCTTATAGGTCGGAACAAATTTCTACACTCAGTAGTCATTATATACTATACTAATATCAATAATTTTATTAAATCACAATTAACAAAACTCCACGAAAATAAACTGAAACTCCTTTCGTCAATTAGGTACTTCTAGCATCCACCTTAAATCCGTCACCAAATTCATCCAGTAAAAATCCCCTCAGTCTTTATAAGCTTTGTATCCCTCCCCGCTGCGTCGTTCTTTCTCGTTCCCAGGCGAACGTGTCCTTGCAGGTCCCAGGCTTAAGGTCAGCGGGGCAAGTCGCCAAGTGGTCACTTGGACAAACGCCCTCGGGCGTGAAGGATAGAGGAACAGCGCTGGATTTTCATTACAGGAAGAGCAAGGATACGATGCGCTTTATTGGGATTCATATTGATTCACAGCTGATATAATTTTATTTTGGAAGGGTTTTTTATATATGTCAAGTTTCATAAAGGATAAAGAGAAGTCGTTTTGAGATGGGTTTATTGAGCGTTGAGTGTCGTTTGTTATTAGGTTGTTTAATTTGGTTTTGTCGTTCTAGTGGAAAATTGTTTTTTGCTGAAATATATTAAGGGCCTGTTGTAAGTGGACTACCATTTTTAACTTATTAATTATTTTTTGTATTAGGAAGAATAGATTACTTTTCGGTACAATTGCTATGGTGATCATAAACAATCCCCAAATGGCCTACTTTTTTACAAAAAACAATGACACAAATGCATCAAATACGTCCGGTTGGCGAAAAAATGTATTTCTATATCACGCGTTTTTAAGGAGGTACACTCGAGTGGTGGGGGGTTAGGGGCATCTCCTATACTCGCAATGTATTTCATATCAGGATTCCAACTTATAAAAAATAAAAATAAACATTTTTTATTGTATTTAAACGCAGTCTATTTGAATTTTTGCTAATAAAATGAGATTTAAATTAATTAATTAAGAATATTATTAATTTTTGTTATTTAAAAATTGTTTATTTTATAAGATTTCATTCGGCTAAATACCAGTGTAAACTACGGCAACGCTGTGCTATACCTGTCATTTTTCACGTTCAGATGTCAATCTGACAGATAGTAAAAATGGAAGGTGAAGAGAATTCTGCACTTGAAATTTCATTTAAATCGTTGGGTATGAATTATTTATTATCATTTGTGCATATTACCTTTCATTCTTGTGAATAACTTGTGATTATAGATAGATAATGTTTTTTTCCAGGTTAAATTCAAATTTCGGGCTTTTTAACGTTGCCGCGTCTATATTATGTTCTCGCCAATATTCTCCAGTAGGCATAAACGTCAGTCTTTCGATTAAGAAATCTTGTTAATTACGTGGTAAATGATGCTTGTATTACTTTTATCCGGTCTATCCTTAAATGCTTTTTACGTTGATTTAAAAGTAGTCCCATAAGAGGCCATGTAAAATGTAGTTTTTTAATATTTATTTTTGGATAATCTACGTGGTGAAAAATTATGAAAAAATTCAGGTAACATTTTTACAATGTTTTGATTAATTTTGTTTCATTAAACTCTCTCATTATTTCAAATGTCGAGTGTACCTCCTTAATAACCCAAAAACCAAAAAGTCCGTATTACATACTGGAAAATTTTACTATGGGTTGCGTTCTGTTCAATTTTGTTTTGGTTGCGTTCAAATTCGGTCGTTATTCACCTTAAAAATGCATAATGCATGCATATTTTGATTATATTTGTCTGCATATAATCCGCACTTCTAATAATCATGTGTGATATTAAGTCCCTGTGTGTAGATTACCTTTAACAATTAAATCCAGAAAATCTATATCATCCAATTATTTGATTACTAGTCCTAGACAATCCCTCAGATATCAGCATAAACCACATCTTACTTAAACTAGATGACCCATTGCGATAACAGCATTACCTGCATTACTCCAAAACATTCCCCAGTCGCTGTCCTCTAACCTAACTCTCTGAATCGCAAATCCTCCCATAGCCCCACAATTCCCAAACGCCATATCAATGTTCAAGTACATCCGGTTTGGTTTAGATGCTACAGTACCTCTATATTGATAACATGGTTAACTTACTAGGCATTTAGTTCAGCGTTCAGCCAAAGTGATTCAAATCTTGAATGTTTTTACTTCCTTGTACGAAGTAATAAGGAAGTATTGTAATCGCGAAAAATTTCGGTTTTCAGATTTTAATGGAAATATCCGTTTTGACCTTTTCTGAATCCATTATGACTAGTTTCGTCGTGACGTCTGTACGTACGTACGTATGTACGTACGTATGTACGTACGTATGTACGTACGTATGTACGTACGGGCGTATGTGTGTCGCATATCTCAAATACGGTTAGACGTAGAAAGTTGAAATTTTGTATTTAGGACTGTTATAGCATCTAGTTGTGCACCTCCTATTTTTGGTTTCAATCTATAAACCGGAAGTAGTACTTTTTAAAAATATTTTGATAAATAATTAATTTTAGACAATTTTTTTATTTTAAATGAAATATTATGTGATTATTATCTACAATCGGTATTTTATAAATTTTTCTGTATCTTCTATCATTTAAGAATAATATACTTATAATTTAGTATTTCGGTATCTTGTAGTCCATGATCGTTTAACATTTGTTACTACGTAAAATTTAAATGATTATGACATGACAGTGACAGTGGCAGTGACAATAGTAAAATATCGTTTATATCTTCTTCTGCAGTTTAAATAAAATGACTAAAATATATTTGTGAGTATAGTAGCAGTAGTAGTAGTACTACTTATATATTAATATATTTGTATAATATAATTCTACATTTTAGTTATTAAGAAAAGTATGAACAGTTTTTTTTTTTTAATTTTTTTATGTTTTCTAATGTTTTTTCGATAACATAATTAGTATATTATGCAATGAGTTTATAATGATATTAATATTAATATTAATAGCCATTATACAAGAGTTGCATACACTATTTTTTCTACTTCCAAACTATAATTTAAAAAAAATTATAATTATGAAATTTATTTACAGTATTATTATACACATGGTTGAATTATACATTATTATTTTTAAATTATATTTTTATTTATTTATATTTACGTTAAATATCGTACAATTTGTAAAGTTTAGTTGTGGGCCTTGTGCACGAATATTTTTTGTTAATGCTGTCGTACCATTTATATTGGTTTGAGATCTGAACAAGAACTGTCAAACCACTCTGATCAAAACACAGGAACGCACGCAGCACTGTAAAAAATTTACGTAATTACACTAATTCACTGTGTAAGAAGTACACCAATTAACTATGTAATTATACATTTTTATATATTTATAAATATATATATATATATATATATATATATATATATATATATATATATATATATATATATATATATATACAGGGTGTTCATTTTAAGTGGCGCACCATTGCTAACTCGAGAACTATAAGAGCTACGAAGTTGGTTAAATTAGCAAACAATTTCTATTTTATATGACTACTTTAATGAACGAAAGAAAAAAAAATTTAGACCAGTGGTTCTCAAACTCCTGTAGTTTGCAACTTTCTTATTTCAAATGGGGACCTAATTTTCAATAGCGTTTTTCTCATGTTTTTGTTATGCCAGGGTATGAAAGTAATATCTCGTTGAATTCAGAAAAAAATACTGAATCGAATAAGCGAATAAAAAAATAGGTCCCCATTTGAAATAAGAAAGTTGCACCCCGTAGTGAACCACTGGTCTAAAAAAAATTTTCTTTCGTTCATTAAAGTAGTCATATAAAATAGAAATTGTTTGCTAATTTAACCAACTTAGCTCTTATACTTCTCGAGATAGCAATGGTGCGCCACTTAAAATGAACACCCTGTATATATATATATATATATATATATATATATATATATATATATATATATATATATATATATATATATATATATATACACAAATTGTGGAAAAATTCTATATAAATATACGGAAATTTACATTTTAATAAAGAAATTTTACATACTTGCGACAAACAGCTGCTTTCAACATTAAAACAATGTAGAAACATAAACTTTCAGATGCAGGCGTAGAAAAAAAATCTTTTCAAGTTTTGAACCAAAGTCGATAACTTGTCCTACTCTCAGTATTAACTATAAAGGAATCCTCCCATAATCCAATTCCCAATCCACACATCATTGCCCAAGCACAGCCGGTTAGATTATATGTGCCCCCCATAACCTGACCTGTGCGCCGCCCATGGATCCCAGTGCGTCCCGAGTGCCACTTATTGACCGAGAAGCACAAGATGTGATAAGCAGTATTGAATGAACATTGGCGGATCGCTTGAATTTATTACTGGAGGGGATTTGTGCCAGGCTAAAGGAAATTGATTTTTGTAACAATAGAGGATAGTGACAGAAAATATACTATATATGGAAGGAGGAAATTGTTGAAGAAATAGCATGAGGAATACAATCTTGTAAGTAAGTTTTTGTTATGAGTGCTTGGAGAATCAAAAAATCACTGTCTGTTTTTGGAAATAAACTAGAATACCAGAAATTTTAATATAGTACCATTGATTAAATAATATATTATACAGGTTGGTGGAGGTGAAATGCGAACATAGGGAACATACATGACAATCGAACTTTCATGCCAGGTATCTTGATATATTTTGTAGTAGTGTCACAAAACGAAGTAATGTGTATTTGTGTGGCAAAAAGAGTAAACAATAACAGAAATAATAATAAAATCTAAAAGTGCATGTAAACTTTCTCGTTCTGCTCGCACACATACATATTATGCAAAGAAAATATTTTAATGAAAATAAAAATTTCAATAATATGACAGCTACTTTGACATTGACAGTACTTATTCCACGTATATCAAGATGCCTAGCATGATAACTCCATTGTCATATATTTCCCTATGTTCGCATTTCACCTCCACCAACCTGTATATTATTTAATCAATGATAGTACCTAATTTACCGAAAAGCTAAGTAACATAGCCGTATATGGTTTTGATTTAGATTTATGTTTTATGTTACACAATAAAAATGCATAATTTCAACTAGAAGTTTTAACACTAAATCTAATCTAATTCGATGCGAAAAAAGTTCCTAATAATTCAAGTCAGTTTGAGTTTGAGTTCAATTTATGATTTTCCTTTTATTATACGAGTATTTGGAATTATTTATGATGTAAAATAATAAAATATAATTATCTATGGATACAGTTAATTTTATTTACAATTTGCTGGATCTGGTAGTATTTAGCAATAAAAAGTGCAACTATAATTTTCTACTTTCTTGAAATTCCAGTGTCTTGTTGTCCATGATCAAATGAAATTTGTTTCTACACAAAATTTGAATTGTTATGACAGAGTGACAGTACAGTTGACATCTTTTGCTTGAATCTTGGATTACATTATCGTTTACATATTGAACATAAAACTATTAAAATGTAAGTAAGACTGTTTATTAGATTAGTAGAATAAGCAGAATTAGGCAAGAGGTCGTGTGCTGGACACATCAGATTTTTCTGCCTGATTCTGTCCACTTATAATTATTATTGACTCAGTTTTTGATAGAAAAATAATTTAAAATGGCCGTCAGTAATTCTGATCTGGGTAAACCCAACTAAAGCCAAACTAAAATTTATGGACCCTTCATTAAATTTATTCCGCAAATACGTAGTAGGTACAGTATTTTTATTTTATAAATCTACGACAATAGAATAATGTATTCATTATATACGTGAAAGTAGTATAATAAACCCCACCATAAGGACACATTATGAATTAATGAATTCGTTATTTAACACTGTTAAATAATGAGTACCTACTTTATTCTTCCGAACTGTTAAACTGTTATCAGACCTAGTATACAATTAGTATTATATTATGTGATCGTTTTATGACGTTGTAAGCAGAAAAAGTAAAAATAATGAAATAAATAATAACAATTTGTAAAACTCTGTATGACTAGCTCATAATAGTTCTAAATTACTCGGATGAATTGTAAATTGCCATTACAACAAAGTTTGAGGTTAGGTTAATATAAATACAAATTTGTAAATAAGAAATGTTTTATTTAAAAAGTCGTAGATAAAACGACGTATTTGACTCGCAAATAATAGCTATAATTCACTCGGATGATTTATTAACTCGCCTCGTCTTGAAAATGCACCAAAAATGACACAATTTCGACGAAATTGGATGAATCTTCAAGTTCTGAAAATTAAAGGAAAAAGATTGAACTTTATTGTCCTGTTAGGCAATAAGGTCCACGATTTTTTTTACTCACGCTACAAGTTGCTACAATTGAACATTTTTCAGTCAAAAACATGTTTTTTTATCCGGGGGTGGCAGGGGGTGGATCGGGTATGGTGGCAGATTAACTTACAGGGCCGAATAGAGAAACCTTCAACGTTTTCGGAAATCCAAAATTTACTGAATTTCGTGCAAAATTCGCCAAGTTATGGCCAAAAACCTCAAAAAGGCACTTTTTTTCAAAAATTCATAACTTCGCGCCAAAACATCGTAGGTACTTGAAATTTTGCGGACCTTGAAGAAAAAGTCTGATATTTATTACTCTGTTGGCCAATAACGTCCACGATTTTTTTGGCACTGCGCATGAGTTGCCAAAGTTGGACCTTTTTGGACATCAGGTACAGTTGTTTTTCTTAGGGGGGTGGGAGGTGGTGGAGTGGATTTTTTGTCACATTGGCTATCATCACATTAAAGATAAGACTTCAACGTTTTCAGACCTCGAAGATTCATCCAATTTCGTCGAAATGCAGCCGAGATATCGCACTTTGAAATTGTGTCATTTTTGGTGCATTTTCAAGTGGTGCGTTTTTATTTTCCTCGAGTGTATTATTGATGAAAAATTTTGCACACAAGATGGTTGGTCTTTATTTCATTAGTACCGTAATTTCCAATTATTTAACTATAAAAGTTTGTAATTAATTCAGTCTGTAAAGTTCTTCCTCTGCATTTTTAAAGTGCATGTTGTCTATCAAAGTAAATAATGTACGTTCAAGTTCAAACAACGGAAGTTCGTGGACAAACACATAAATACAAAGTTTAAACTTTACATTCTCAAGAACAAACAGAATGTTTTTCTTCGTTTTCCACCTTTACAGTTGTGCAAATATTTTGTCACCTTTGACTCATCACAAGCAAATATATTTATTTTGAGTATTTATTTGGTCAATCGTTTGTGTCGATTCGGTGACGCTCCTTCTTTATGTAGCGGGATTATCGCTTTACTAGACATTTTTATTTGGCTGCAGTTTTACTACTTCAGGAGCTGTAATTCTACGGAATATAAATTTTGTTCCTCATTTTGGTTTGCTCCTTCGGATTGTTCGATTTTATATACTGCTCTACATTTGTAGATGTATCACAATGTTATGAGTATAATAACATCGTAAAATTTTTACTACTATTTAGAGTCTACGGTCTTATAATTGCTTCAGGTTGGCATTAAAAATTCTTTAAAATTATGTGTTACGATTTGTTCTTCTACGGTTAATAAAAAATTAACAAATATGCAAAAACCAAATTTTATACTCCAGATTTATAATAATAATCTTAAAGGGGCACACCAGTGAAAAAATGAACATTAGTTTATAAAAAAGTATTAAAAATTACAAGAATTTTGATATGTATTTTATATTCCTGTGACTTTTAGTATGCGTGATAATTGATTTTAAAGTTTGTGTTTGTGACGTCATCGTGACCGGCTTACTGACATTTTGGCATTACATCGCAGGTACTGCATTTTTTTTTTGTTCGTGTAACGTGTGTTTCGTTGTATGTACCTATGTATCTGTTTCATTAGAACTTTATTTTTGTTTAAAATAAGCGTTTTTATTAAAGTATGACGTCATTTGTGACTAATAACTCGATAACTATAAATGATAAACAGATTCTGTAAACAACATAAATATTCTATTTTTTTGTCTAATTTTTCTGTATAAAATTTAAAAACCCAGTTAATTTGAGACTAGTACTAGTATTTTTGTATTACAGTAAAAATAAAAGACAATGTTATTATTAAGAAACAGTTGCCAATAATAAATTGTTCTGTATCATGTACCTACCATTTTAGAATAATTATTATTATAAGCAGAACAATTTATAATCAAGCTGTTAAAATATTTTGATGGTAACCATTCAATAAGATTTGCTCCCAATTACAGAATTGTAGATTTCTTTATAATGGAATCCATCCACTTCGATCTATATACGAGTACGAGTACGTCATCACATGTAGAAAGCTGGGTCGTGACTAAACCCAAACAAACAACAAAATACTTATTCAGACGTTAAATCACAGCTAATTCAAGAAAATTGAAGGCTAATCTTTAAGCCAAGTTTAGTATTTCGTCGGGTTAGTTTTTGTTTGGTCTATACACCATTTTGCAATTTTCGACGAAAATAGGCACACTGTTATCTACTGATTTTATTTGTTTACAGATTCGACTTTCATTTCGCTAATGCATTAGATTTTTGCAAAAATTAGTGCTTTATCCGTCTATATCCAATATTTTTTATTTTTTTAAATTCTTATTTAGTCTATGTCACATTTAACCAATAGAAATCAAGCATTTCAGTTCTCATTTAAAATGGTTTATATTATGTCCAGTACAGCAGCAATGTAATTGAAAATATGGAAAATAATTCAAAATCATCCTAATAATTTGTATTTGAAACAAAATAACGAAATAATAATATATGTCTGGTTATTGCGTTAGTTCTTGTTTGTTCTATAGACCAAAATAAATGGATATAGAACAAAAATATAGCCTTTTTTGACTAATCGCTTAAAAATTTGTTCCATATCCAAAAACTATTTCGCCATATCACAGGAAGTATTATACTTATAAATATGTCAGAAATGCCAAACATACTTCTTAATTCATACATTAATATGACATTCATAATCTGGTCCCATAAGTTTTAATACACACAGAAAAATGCCAAACATTCAAACGCTATTTCCCAGATTCGAGAAAAGTGGACTTAGAACAAATAAGAAACAACCCGACGATTTATAAACCGAGTTTAGTGACCGGCGCAACGAATTAAAGCTACACTTAGATATAAGCTTAGTTTAAAAGTTTAAGTTTAGTCGGTGCAAATAGGCATTGGAAACGTAAAAAGTATACCTATTAATATCCGAAGTTTTTAGCACAGTTTTTTATTTCAATAATCAATACCTACATCCATTCTTTCATCAATTCAATCTTCATTAATTTTTCATTGGGTCCCTGAACAATATTCTCCAGTCCCATATTCAAGCAGCAAGCAGAGGAGTATCCGACTAAACTAAACATTGTTCATTGTTCCATTCGCCAACATACTTCATATACTTGTATGATTTGAAATTTGCAAAGCCGAAAGCCGGCGACCCGGGTCGCAATTCGACTGGTTCTAATTTACAATCCTTGTCTGATTTATGTGCGTGAACTGACGTGGCGTGGCGTGGCTTGACGTGTCATGCGGTGCATCTCAATTATGTTATATTCCTGCCTGAAAAATTGTTTATGCTGGAAATTGATGGCTGTGACAGCTGCAGGAAATTCTTGCAGGAAATGGAAAAGGCAATGAGATATATCTGCATTTGAAAATTGTTGGCAAACCCCTCAAATACTCCATTCTGTAGTTGGGATATAAATTTTGTTGAATTATAGCAAATCAAATGTGGAAAGCACATAACAATGCCAAACTTACGGTAATAATTTCAATATTATGCAATAGGTATCTACCAATTTCCAACCATAAAGAATTTATACACAAGATGCCAATTTGTCAAGTTATTTACTGAAGAATGTAAAAAAAACAGAAAATTTAATATTAAAAAAAATACATAGGCATTTAGCATGGGAAGACGATTTTTTGCTCGCCATTGCCACCGAAATTATTTTCAGAGCGTGAAATTCTATACATATTTGAATAATGAGTTTCTTCATCAATCAGTGTTTAATTTGTGCTGCTTATTAGGCACGTTTTGGAAAAAACATTGAAAACAAAAATAGGATATTATTACAGTCCACGCATACATCGAGTACCTAATAATCGTTAAATACTTATTGCAGTCACACAATGCCCAAAACCGCAATCGTTTTAAATTAGCCCGCATATAAGAAATATAGTCGAACAGTTCAGTATTTGCCATATTTATTAAACCGAGTATATATTGTACCCCCAGTGTTCCACTGGTAGAGTAAGAGTTTTTCGAAGCTTATTAGCAGGGCTGTATTGTATGCCCTGGCGCATCTCAGGCTTGTGGTTTTGACCATTGTGTGACTGCAATAACCCCCTAATAAACGCTAATGATTATTAGGTAGATAAAATGTATTTGTACTATACTTGTCCCATTCTCCACTACGAGTTCCACTAATACAGCTTCTTTGGTCTAGAGGTATAGCGTGCGCGCTTGTGGACTCAGAACCTGGGGTTCGAGACCAACTAATGCAATTTGAAAATAATGATTTATTTAGTTTTTTTACTTCCTTATACGGAGTAAAAAGTATTGTAATCGTGATTCTCAGATTTTGACGAAAATATCCGTTTTGACTTTTCCTGAACCCATTATGACTAGTTTCGTCGTGAGATCTGTACGTACGTACGGACGGACCTACGGACGTATGTGTGTCCCATAAAGGCGCGTTTACATTGGAGGAGTAACTGAGACAGTTACTGGTACAAGTAGCGGGCTATACTAGTATAATCAACTAAGCGCTAGGCTAGTAGCTGTTTACACCAGAAATACAATTTAGACGACTAGCTATAGTTCTAGTACCAGTACAAGTTGTTCTGTAGGTGACAAAATGAATTCTTTTCGTGGTTGTATATCATCTCGAACAAAATCTATTATTAAACGAAATAAAGTAAAGATAACAAAATTTAGTGACATCCCACAAACACTCATGATCACGATATAGTTCTACAAACTTTATTATCTCCGTTTAAGACCACTTTTTCATTTTAATTAAGTAAAAATACCGAATTTAACTATAAAACAATTATCTTTAAAATGAGACGTCAAAACACACTAGTATGTCCGTAATCACTAGTGACTGTTTACATTGGTATAATGCAGAGATGAGTGTAGTGGATAGTGCAGAATGTATGTGGAAGGCTAGTAGGTGAGTAGCTAACCCGGGAGGTTAGTTACTTCACTACCCCAAATACTTGTACTAGTACTAGTACTGGTACTAGCTTCTGTTGGCTACATTGGATGAGTCTGGCGAGCTAATAGTACTAGTAACTAACCCATTTACACGACCAATGTAAACCCGTCTTAACTCAATTATGTACAGTTAGACGTAGAAAGGTGAAATTTTGTATTTAAGACTGTTATAACATCTAGTTGTGCACCTCCTATTTTTGGTTGCAATCGTCAGTGCCAAAGTGGCACTTTTTGGTATTTTTCGCATTAATCAAAAACGGTATGTCGTAGAAAGATGCAAATTTGTATTTGAGACTCATATTGCATCTAGTTGATAACCTCATATTTTTGGTTGCGATCGTCCGTGCCAAAAGGGCACTTTACTCAGGTATATGTTGGTATTTTCCGCATAAATGAAATACGGTTGTTATATTATTATATTATTCTACATTTTAGTAAAGTATGAACAGTTTAATAGGCGTACAAGGAAGTCATGTGGTGTGTCCACATCAGATTTTTTAATTTGAATATGTCTTTAAAAATAAATTGATTGATGAAGAAACTCATTCTTTACGATTTTGTAGAATTTCATGGTCTGAAAATAATTTTAGAGGCAATTGCCGGCAAAAAAACAGTTTTTCCATGCTGGGACAATTCACCAAGAAAAGGAATTAATTCACAATTCATAATTCACAACTAAAATAGGAATTACAATTCACAATTCACTTAAAAAGGGAATTAATTCACAATTCAAAATGATTTGTAAATTTACAAGCCTTCCATTCACAAGACCTTTTAGAGAATTAAATGAAAATCGATATTTTCGATTTAATTCAATTAATTTTCAAGATAAAGGATAAAATGTATGATAATGAAAAAATTTATAAAAACAAAAAAATATATTATTTTCACTACAGTAACAGTATAAAGTAACAATTTGCTATATAGAAACTATAAAAAAATTTCATTGCCCAGTGCCGACCCTGCAATAAAATCTGTCAGTTTTCTGAACAATAACATAGGTACCAACCAATATAAGTCTCTTATTACGGACTGCCGCAAGATCGCAAGTTATGTCGCTGAATTGTACTTTTTTCAAATGAATTAAGCCCATTTTAATGAATTAATTCATTATAAAATAAAATAAAGGCAATTCACAATTCCAATTCATTTTTTCGAAAGGGCTTAAGCCTTTTACAATAAATTCACTCTTTTTAAAAGAGCTTAATTCATTTGAATTAAAATCAAAAATGAATATTGAAATCATTTTTCAATTCATTTTGAAATAATTCATACCCAGCTCTACATATGCCTTGTACCGCTTTTCGTGAAACACTCTCTACATATTTTATAATTATATCCACTTTATTTATTTTTCACTATGTATGAAAACAAAAGTAAGTTCATTTCCAGTTTGCACTTAATATAAATTAAAACTAAAATTATAATCTTCTTCTCTTTCCTGGTATTTTAAGATACACTTTATGATTTCCCGTTTTAGTTGTCTTTGATTAGCTTCGACTTGCATCATTTTTATTTCAGAAGCAACAAATTTTCCGAAAATATCCCATTCGTTTTGGTAATTTGTGGCAGTTCTAGTAGTAATATTATTAGTATTTATTGTAGATATTTCTTCTTTTATTCCATGAAGTACTTTTTCATCGACACTATTATTTGGATTTACTTTTCTTTTTTTCTCCGTAGTACTCTCTTTATCAATACTGATGCTAGTACTGGTACTAGGAGGATTTATTTCCTAAAAACAATATTTATGATGATCCAGTAGTAAAAGAGTGGTTCTTTGTTGTAAGACAATATTTAAAAATAGTAGGTACATTAGTTGCTATAGTTATACCGGAAAAACTGTTGTGTTTGTTAAAAGATAAATATTGTCATTAGAATTGGACCGACTTCAGCACTCTTCTTCAAGTTAATGAATCTTCTCTAATTACCATAGAAAAACTTTTTTCTACTCCCTACTAGATATTGGCAACATACGTTCATACTATAATGTGTGGATAGGGATGTCATATGAAATTCAAGGTCAACTACGTCAAAAATTATTAATGCGTGCAAATTATGTTTTTATCTTGATTATTTCACTCATCATACATTTGACCAATCAGATTGTCTTATTTTTCATTGTTTTCCAATTTAAATAAGTGATTAAATAGCACCATGCTATTTATTCGCGATTAAATTGCAGCTAGCTTTTTCTAACAAATTTTGAGCTTTTTGAAAGCATATTTAGCAAGATACTTACATGATTTTTATGTTTTCTGATATTCTATATTTTTAAACATGCCAAATTATTCATTTCAAGCAGATTTAATATATTAGTTTTTGACGTTTATCTGACAGAAGTATAAAAATAACAAACGATTTGCTATTGTTGCAATGGTTACGCATAACAACAAAATTTGTCAGATGTCAGATGGATGTCAGAATCAACGTATGATTGCAAAAAATCTTCCTATTAATACTGTAAGTACACATAAAACTATGAATTCATGAAATAATCTTAACATATACCCGTCGTGCTAAAGAATTGAATCGAAAAATTTGACGTCTGGCTTATTCAAAAAATTTTGCTTTTAAAAAAGTGTTATCGTACATAATAATTTTAAATAAAATCCCTCGACCTGCGGTCTCGGGTTTTTTTCAAATTATTATGTACTCAAACACTTTTTAAGCAAAATTTATTTCATAAGCCAGACATGTCAAATTTATCGATTAAATTCATAGCACTCGGGATATAACTTATGACAAATAATTATTAAAAACATCAAATCAACTGTGCATGATTTTATTGCAAAAAGAGCAAATAAAATTAAGAGTTTTTACGTTGGCAACAATTATTCAACTGTCATAATGGCAAAAAATAATTGATGTAACCCTACTTTTAAATAATTTTTGGTATCATATTGAGTGCATTTTATTGCAAAAACTATATTTCGTTATTTGATCGTAGAAAAAATAGTCTCTAGAACTCGAGTGGATTGCCTATATCGCACGCGAACGTTTGCAGACACTCCCCCTATGGAGTCTTGATTGCAAACTCGTTCTCGTGCGATATAGGCACCACATCCACTCTTGTTGTACAAAATATTATTATCTCTTCTGTATTTACAGATGGAAGCATGCGTTTCCCTTTATTCAGAGAAGCTTCTTAACGGTAAAGAAGAGTGCTAAAATCGGTTCACTGTCATTTCATACACGCACACAAACATAGAACTCATTCAGTTTCCCTAAAACGCATTAGCACGAAACCCTAAACACGTTCATTCATTCCATACGTCAAATAGGTACATCATCATGAGTGAGAAAAAATACTAACCGGAGTTACTTCTTCGTCCAATCCCTTCGTCGACGATAATTTTCTTTTTAGGGGAGCGAAATCTTCATTTGGCATTTTCTTCTCTTCATTAGAGTGAGTGTCATCAGTTGTATTTTCGGGTATTTTAGATGGCATATTTTGAGTTATTTTGCTCCATTCCTTTCTAGATTCAATTGTATTTTGCAAAAATTGTAATCTCTCGAAACACCAAAGTGACACTTTCTTTAGGTCTTTTTTTCCATTATCGCGAACCTCATTTTTACGTAATTTTCTTAGTTCCTTATTGAACTGAGTTCGTAAAGTATTTATTTTAGATTTGATTACTCCCACTAAAAAATAAGTAGTTTTCATAATAATACCGTGAGTTTTATTTAACGTGAAACATGGGATCTTTCATATCCATGGTTACGAATTTGACAGCAATGTATTAGAGCGTTTCATTTAAAATAGAACATAGGCTGTCATTATCAAGTAAATATTACCTGTCAATTAGGGTTGTGTTGTTGAAAATAAGGTATACAATAATTATTGAGATAAGGTGCAAATGATACGTTGGTATAATGCTGATGTTAACCTCAGACAAGTACCTACCTATCTGATTTATTTCGTGTATTTGAGAATTTGTTATAAATTGTATTCTGAAAAAATATCTATTAAATGTTTATTTTTCTTGCAACTTTTTTCATATCTAAAATGTTTAGAAATACATACATATTTCATTTGCTATGTTCTATTTTAAATGAAACGCTCTAATACATTGCTGTCAAATGATATGATATGAAAGATTCCATGTTTCACGTTAAATAAAACTCACTGTATACGAAGTGTGTTCATAACTCATATATAACCAAATTAAACACATTAAGAAGTTATTTTGAAAAAAGTTTTATATGAGGAAAGATCCGAGAACGTTTTGATGAAGTATTTTTATGCATTTCTTTCAGTAATAATTATGACAATTAAGTATTCATTAATTTAAAGATTAAAGGACACATTTATTGGAAGCATGCTACGTACTAAAAATGTTCACTTTACTTTAAAGTTACCCTATATTTGCGAATTTTAAGATTCTCAGTACTACTTACTGTCATGCAATATATAGAGGCGACAACTTATCCTTATTGGTGGAAGACCAAAATATATTAACGAAATAGGGTAGACCGGGGATAATTGAAACAACCGACATATTATACAGGTTGGTGGAGGTGAAATGCGAACATAGGGAACATACATGACAATCGAACTTTCATGGCAGGTATCTTGATATACTTATTTTGTAGTGTCACAAAACGAAGTAATGTGAATTTGTGTGGCAAAAAGAGTATTCAATAACAGAAATAATAATAAAATCTAAAAGTGCATGTAAACTTTCTCGTTCTGCTCGTACACATACATTATTATGCAAAGAAAATATTTTAATGACAATTCCACTCATAGTTTTTCATCCAATCAAAACACAGTATTTTGCTGAATTGTACCAATCACAGACGAACTACAGTGACAAATTTCACTAGTGAAAATTACACTGACAATTTTCACTAGTGAAAATTGCCGCGAAGCGTTGCTTAGATATTATGTCAGTTTGTTGCTGATTGTTTTAAAAATACATTTGGTACTTTTTTTGGAATTATATAAAATAATTCGAGAAATTATTGTCAAGCCGAATACCATACGTGACTATGATTTTTTGTTAATATTTGCCGGCAAAATCATAGTCAATAATGGTATTAGATATGACAATACAAATTTCAATAATATGACAGCTACTTTGACATTGACAGTACTTATTCCACGTATATCAAGATGCCTAGCATGATAACACACTTGTCATATATTTCCCTATGTTCGCATTTCACCTCCACCAACCTGTGTATAAAATCAAGAGTCAGACATGTTTCAATATTGTCCCCGGTCTTCCCTACAATAATTCCTACATAATAGAGGAACACAGGTACAAAAAGTATATAAAATGTTGCATTGTGCATATCAGAATACTAATTAGAACGAAAAATATAATAAATCAAATAAATAAATGGGCTCCTCCACTGTATTTTTTATATATTTTTTTACAAAACTACATAAGAAACTAAGACGATTAGTGAAAACGCCATGTAAAAATTCCGCTTATTAAGCGAGATATTATTTTTTTAAAGTCTGGTATTTAGTGGTGACGTCGGTGGTACTTCCAGTGGCACTCAATCAGTTTGTTTTACTAACATTTTTCTTAAAACAAATTATTTATTTATTTCATATTAAAAAGTCGTCTTGCTATTCCAAAAAACCTATTTTGTAGCAGTTAAAAGTATAAAATGAAATCAAACACAAATGAAATAAGCACGAATAATGTAATAATGACAGATGGTAGTTACGTTCTCTGCCGCATCATTTCTCTTCTTCTTATGTTCTCATCGCGCGAAAATTTTTGTGGCCAATAACAACGTTCCATATGAAACAAATCACGCCCTGTACTACCTACGTCATGGAATCTTAAATAATTTATATCTTTTAAATGAAATTATTTAAAAACTTGTTTTCGTCACTATTAGGCATAACAGGACATCTAATTTATGTTTTTACCATTAATATTCCTTATTTCGATTATGGTGGAGGTGCCTATTACAATATTAACAAAACAAAATCATATCTAACGAAAATATGTTAGGAATTTCAAAAGCATTTCTATGCATAAACCATAACTATTAAAATTGCGACGTGTTTTAGTTTCATTTGAGGGGGGCGAAATTACATGATTTTTAAGGAGCGATTTCTCCCTTCGCCCGCCCCCTCTTCACCTTTCATTTTTCCCGAAGTGCAGTCACATCGTGTATTTAAATATGGAAAGAAAAACAAATTAAGTACTACTATACAAACCTGTAGTATTTGGTCTTATTGTCGCCATTTCTTTTTCAATACTTTCAAGTGCAATTTGTCTTGCCAATTTAGTATGATATTGTGGATTATGTATGCTGTACAAAACCGAATTAGCTTCATACAAATCAATCAAGCAGTTAATTTGTTCTCTGGTCCAACTGCTCATGTTGACAGTAACACGAATAACACTTTACAACAATGAATAAATTTACATAAATTAAATTTATAAAATATTCACTACACTTGCATGCTTCAAACTTACTGTCATTAAGAAAAATTTGATATTCAAAACATTGACAGTTTGAAGAAAAAACTGACCGTCTGATTTTTCAAAGGTAACTATAGGTACTCCATATTGCTCATTACCAGATTTGGTCAGTATGACAATAATAATTGAAAAATGTTCTTTGGTCTCCTGAAGTGTAAAGCGGTATTTATAACAAACGCAATGCAATGGGTAACGCAATGCGGTAGGTAACGCAACGCAATGCAACGAAAAATTGTTTGATCTATAACAACGTATCTGCGGTAGAGTTTCACCAATACAATATTCTTTAACTTGACAAGTACCAGTTGACATCTGTCAATTCTAAAACTATTTTGTATTTAATCCTATAAAATCTCTTTCTATTTTATATGAGTAACTAATTAGTAAGATATATTACATTATTAATTATAATAATGACAAAATATGTACCTGCTAGTATTTAAGTGCAACATGTGGCAGCTAAAACAAATTAATGATAGATATAAAATTTCAGATATGTTGATTTGTTGATTTTTCAACAAATTTAAAAATGTCTTAATTTTGATTGGCCAGAGGCAAGAAGCTCACGCAAGGCAACGCAAGGAGTTGGAAGTTGACTACTCTTGCCTTGCATTGCGTTGCGTTGCTGTTCACCTTGCGTTGTTATAAATCATCCCTAGCAAATGTACACATTCATCTTTTTACCTTACCTACTGCGTTGCGTTACCCATTGCATTGCGTTTGTTATAAATAGCCCTTTACCCATTGCATTGCGTTTGTTATAAATACCGCTTAAAGCCTCATTTCCACCGACTGTTTTAGTGATTAATGCATAATGATTATTATTTATTAGATGGTCATTTCAACCTATTTTGTTTTAAGGACTAATTCGACAGAGATGACATTTGTTGTCGAATTTTGTAATTTAATCATTACCGGCATTTTTGCGATATTAAGGAATGGAAGAACTGTTAATTTCGTAAGTACCTATAAAGTATTCATTTCCATATTTAGAAACAGACAGAAATTGACAACTCGAAGCAAATAATAAATATGATACATTTCAATCATTATGCTTGTGCATTACGCCTTATATTTGAGTTTGCAAAGTTTTGTTCTTATGCGGTGCTCTTAGTACTTATGCATTGAACATAGTTCTGAAGCATTTAAACAATCGGTGGAAATCAGGTTTTAACACAATACCCTGTTTACACGAGGAAAGTTTTCACTAAACAGTTTCTTGAAAGTAAAACAAGTGCTAGGAGTTGTCAAAAATAAAAACTGTCAATACCGTTCATACGGGGAATGTAATAATTTATTTTAAATATATTTATAATTAGCTTTATAGAAATAAGTAGTTTCCTCCACGGTTTTTCCGTATTACCGGTATTGACAGATTATGATTATATGACAGCTCCCAGTGTTGTAATAGATAACAATATTTTGTATCTAGATACAGATAAAGATAACACATCTATTTATTTATCTAGATAAGATAATAAACATCGGTGCCGTGGCCGAGCGCGCTTAGTACATCTCCTAGCTCGCTATGACGTCACGCGAACCACGCATCAGTAGTTCGAGTCCCAGCGCTGCCGATCGACAATGTGTGATTTGTCGTTAAATAAAAAGAATACGGCTACATGTATTCATCACACTCGGATGCCACAAGCCAGCCACTTGTGCATCTTAAATATGTAGCAAATGGCTACGAAACCCCGTACCGGCAGTACGGCAGTGTTAAAAAAGCTGCGGCTCGGTGATACCGGTGCATTAAGGGGAGGCGAGGGCCCGATTTGGGCTGTAGAGCCATTGGAAGAAGAAGATAATAAACATTGAAGAAATTATCTAGATAATAGATAAAAGATAAATAAGATTTATCTAGATAAATATTATATAAATCATAGATAATACAAAAAATATAAATGACATGTTCTAAAGTATACATTTGAATTTTGAATTCGATTAAATTTACAAAAATATTGGTTCTAATTTTACAAAAATTATTATCTAGACGATATTTAATAAATAGATAAAGATAATTTGTAATTTTATCCAGATAAGATAATAGATAATTAAGAAAAAAAAATCTAAATAAGATAATAGATAATAGATATTTATACATCAAGTGAGATACATGAATGTTTATTCAAGAGAAGAAAGTTTAGCCCCCGAGCCCGAAGGGCGAGTGGGATAATTTCTTCGAGTGAATAAACATTCGTATCTCACGTGATTTATACAATATTTTGTACGACTTCATTATAATCAATTGTTATATTTCTTAAAATAATCTCATCAAACCGTCAATATTTTATAGTTCAAGAGCTAGCTGTCAAATTAATGTGGACATTTTATTAGTCGTGAAATTAAAGGGTTTGGGCAGTTTGGGCCTTGCATATTTGTTGAAGATGGAATGTCAAATATTAGACATTTATGAAAATTTAAAATATCATTTATTATTTTTCCGCCATACCTGTAAAGGAAGATAGGTATTGGAATCATGCTAAAAATCGGGTTATGAGCACGAATTAGGGTCCATACAACTCATATTTGCAACTCATATTTGATAGTTTCACGCTGATGTCTGTATGTATGTGTGTGGCCAGGGCTGGATTTCTGAGGGTCGTATAACTCAAATACGAATTACCCAAAAATTTTGATACTTGGTATTTAACATTTGTATATAAATTGTAAAAGCTCATTAGATTATAGTACAAATATCTTCATCGGAAGTGATATTTTTTGAAGATTGAAAAGGTTAATTGTCAAAAATTAATATAAATTTAGATAAATATAGTATTTATTTGTAATAAGAATATAGGTAAGAGGAACCGTTATTTGCAACTTACTTTATAAAACAATTGTCTTTATCTGGTAGCATTAAAGAACTGTAAGTAGTAAAATTTAAAAAATAAATTTATCAAATAAAACGTTGAAATCTTGTAATCCATGATCAGTTGATTATTGTTTCTGCGTAAAAAATATTGACAGGTGAGACGGATGACACGTTGACATACTATCGCCATATAAGTCATAAGTAAGCTATTAAATGTAGTAACTGAACGGAGGATTGCTTCAATACAGAAGAGTTTTCGTGTGAATGAATCTTTTGATTCAGGTGATACTAATTTCTGTGTTTGAATATTTTAGATTTTTATTTGTATAATTTTAAATGGGCACCGGATTGTACGTATAAATTTATGTTTATAAGTCAAGATATGGCGGGAGGTTGTGTGCTGGCCACATCAGATTTTTATACTTGAGGAAGCCTAATCCGGCTACTTAGGACTGGCAGGCCGGACACTCCATCTTCAGTAGATATACAATTTCACGACTTATAAAATGTCCACACTAATTTGACCGCTAGCTCTCCGTCTATTAGACTTCACAAGAAATAATAAATAAAACAGCATATACCAGAAAGAAAATTATTACATAATACAAGTACAATACTGAACTGATTTTACTAGTCATTCCTTATCTGATACAGATGAATCAGTATCATCGCATTCTAGTATAACAGAAATACTACTATCATCATCTTCCTCAGTCACAGCATTATCGTAAGGTGAGGCAGTCAGATCTTCGCTGGAGCAAGACGAGACACTCCGGGCATCTTCTTTCTCGTTCTGTACCACGTTGTCTTCAATGACGATATCTCCTACACTCGGTGTGGGCGGTACCGAGACTGAATCATCAGCCGGTTGCTCCGGCTCTATTATTTCATCCACTACTGGGGGTAGGAAAATGTGCGAAATGTCAATCCCGCTTGGTGTCAGCAAAGGGGAGAAGTACGGGTTGAATTTCGGGTTCTTCTTTGGTTTCTTCTTGTCGAAGAGCTCGAATATGAACTTGACAATGCTATTTGCAGTCATGATTTGTACTTGTTTGACAATTAAGGGATTTTGTTTTACCTTGGTTTGTTGTTTTTGGGATAGGTATCTGAGATTCTGTAGTATTTTTGTCTTTATTTAGCTTATTTCTACAAGAATCATTTCTCTTCGTTTATATAATATAATTCTTTTCCTATACATGTAAAAAATAAGAAAATTTTTGAAGAACCAATGGATAATAATAATAACAATTTATTTTGTCACGTATTGAAATCTACAAAGTTACAAAAAATAAAATAAAAATATAATAGAGCACCTGTTTCATCAAGCATTGTCAAAGTGGAGTGTCTAAAAATTCTTGTAGCGAGTAGAAGCAATGTTCTATTAGTATGTTTTTGATTTTAGACTTGAACGGATAATTTTTAAAAGAAATAGAAATGGCTTTCAGAATCGATTTAATAATAAAACAATCAGGGCCTCTATTTTGTAACTAGAAAGCGAGATCGAATACGAATTCAATATGGCGGAATATGGTTCACTGATAATTTCTCGATGTACTGCAAGCATAATATTCCAGTAGAATACGTATTCGTGTGGTCACGACCACTCGAATAGCATTTTCGCATAAAATTTGGAGAAATGGCGACTGCAAAGTCTTTTACAATGTGGTTGGGATTTTCTTATTCTATACGAATTGAATTCGTTCTCGCTTTCTAGTTACAAAATAGACGCCCAGGTATTTTTCATTATTTGTGAAAATTGTGACAATCAATGTTGCCATAAGCTTGAAATTACATAGTGATTTAAATATAAAACAATAAATTGATTTTATATTTTAATTTTAACTTGGATTGCCAAACGATCATAAATTAATGAGAAACACTTGGTTGCTTTAGTATTTATTCGATCCTGAAAGCCATTTTTATACCGATTCATACTTACTTAATCCTAATGCCTATCTACCTTTCGGTGTAAGACTTCATACAAATGTAAAATGTTTCTACTCTAAGAAATTGTTACAAGCTAAAAGTTTCTAAAAGATATTAAGTTACACTATAACGATATCACTATTGTAATTTTAATTCATTTCTAAATTCTAATCATTAATGGACAATATTATATAATTACCATATACCTACAAGTTTTTTTTCTACTCCTATATCCTATGCTCTATAAGTAAAATTGTATATTTAGGCCAATCAAAATAGACATTAAAAATCGAAAATTTAACAATAATTCCTAAAGTAAGGAGAAGAAAATATTGGAACGTCTTTCTTCACGTTTTAATAATAATAACTTTATTCAAAGTCTACCGGTTTCGAAAGTTTAGACTTTCATCATCAGGACCGGGTACAAAATAACTACAAAAAACACAAAAACAATAGTAAAATGGTACAAATTCAACAGTAAAAGTACAAAAAACTTACAACGAAAGTAGCAGAAAGCTAATCAACAAAATTATCACATATTGATTCAATCATATCACAGCAAAGAAACAGAAACTTGACAGGTGTCACGGGCAAACGCCAGAACCAAAAATTAGGTGACTATGGCGTTTAATCATTTAAATTGTTTGTCGTTTTGACTACGAAATGGACGACGGACCTGTGTCGAAATAAGGTACAAGCTACGTATCGTATTTGGTTCTTGTCAGCGCGGTGAACGTATGTTCTCAGTGCCGATGACGTCACACCATCACATACGGCATCGTTTTTCGCCCTAAGAATGTTTGAAATAAAACTGGTCTGTGGTTATCATGTAACCTTTGTCTCCGTTGTTGCAGAGTCCCAGCGCCCCATGTGGTGGCGGCCCGAGCGTACCGGATGTCGAGCCCGAGCCCCGGGACGGCTACGGGGGGCGCAGGCTCCACCGCCCTGTACCGCCTGGCGCGGCTGCTCAACCAGGGCCCCAAGCAGCCCCCCAGGCACGCCGTGGACGACAGCGGCGTCACCAGGAGGCTTAGCTGGGAACGGTCAGTACTAATGTGTTCAACATTAGACCATTATGTTCTAGACACTTCTTGTAAATCCAGATGATTCACAATTTAAACGATTTTGGATGTACGATATACTGGCGGAAAAAAATGAATATATCGACCATTTTCAAGCCGCCATAACTCTGTGTATTTTCAATCGATTTCGATAAATCTTCGAGGGCGAGAAACTTTGAAGTGTCTACTTTAACGTTATGCATGCAAACTTAAGCGCAACCCCTTCCACCCCCTCTAGTACCCATGTGAAAAAAAAGAATTTTAATTTTAAAAATGTCCAACTTTGACGATGTGTACGGAGTTTAAATTTTTTTTGACTTGATCCACCAAAAGGGCACTAAAATTTGTTCAATTCCCTGTGCAGGACTCAAAGAACGAAAAAAACACGTTTTTGGCAAAAACACGTCCAACTTTGGCCATGTGTACCGAGTTGGAAAAGATTTGTCGACTCAATCCACAGAAAAGGCATTGAAATTTGTTCAATTACCTGTGCAGGACTCAAAAATTTTTGCACACCAAAAAATAATGAACTAAAACATTCCAACTTCTCATCTTTGAAAAATTGTAACTTTCAATATAAAGGTATTTGACCTTGAACCCAAAACCATTTAGCCTGCGGCGCTATTTTCTTTCAAACGGGCCCCTCCCTTCACAAAATCCTGAGTGCACCACTGCACGTACCTACCTACTCGTACTTAGAAAAATGTTCTCTTATTGTTTAATGAATACCTAATACCGGAATTAACTCTAAACAAAACGAATCTTGGGAAGGTTCTTCCTTTTGTGCAGTGAAGTACGACATCGTGACAATTATTTATCATTGTCGCTTTGACTTGAACCCTCGTGAATCTCAGCAGGCCTCGGGGCATCGAACTCGTGGCGGCAATTAACTCTGCACAGCAGAAGATCAGACAGTGAAGTGACATTTTAGAAGGTCGTTGTTCGTCTTCTCTTTGTTCATAAACCACTTAACATTTGCCAAAGACAATCACTAACTCTTTCTGATAAATTGATGACTAAATGTAAAGGGAATAGAGAGTGGCAAGAGTTATTGTTGATTTTGTTGGCATGGTAATGCTGTTTAATTTTAAAGGTTTATACGTGCCTTTGTTACGGTCTTAATTCTAAATTTATAATATGTCACCAATATAATCCTTCATTTTAACCGTGAGTACCCGTGAGTTGATAGATGATAACCGCACACAGTAAAATATATAGCTACACCCTTCGACCATATATAGGTATAGACAGATAACACTCAATGCTGTAGTATACAATGTTGTGAAGGCAAGAAGTACGGTAGCGGTGAGCAGCAGCTATAGGCGGGGAAAGGAGGTGAGCACACGTTAGAGTGTTGCACATTGCTGACTTCTGGTTTGTTGTCATGGAACAGAGAATGAAAATAAGCAAACTACAACACTTCAAGATGTCTGCAAGTCATATACTCCTCTTCACACCGCTACGCTAGTTCTTTGCTTCACAACAAAGGCTTGCGTTGTTTGTCTATTCCTATATATGGTCGAAGGCTACACCCAATACCGGTGATTTACAGAATGTGAGAGACTACTACATTCAAGTTGAGTAAAAAGCCTGATATAGGTATACATAAGTATGTGTAAGTAAGTATAATTTACTGTTCCAATTTATGAATTCGAATTATTTCGTTACTTATGTTTTAAACTGATTGATAAGTTCCGGTTCTATACTTTTGTATAATAAATATTCAAATAACTTTAGATGAAATGGAAAGGGTACAGTAGAAACTCCACACACTGGCGGATTTAGGGGGGTGAAGCACAGGTGCCCCTTCCCCCACCCCACGAAATAAATAATTTTTACTGTTTTTATTTAATTAGAAACGAAAAATAATACGAAGCACGAACACAATTTTGATATTTTATATTTGAGACTCTCGCCCCACCCGTCAAAAAAACCTACATCCGCCTCTGACTCCACATGCACGTATAGAGAGTCGAAAGAAAAGATTATGCTTACGGACGAAGTTTAGTACTATAGTGTAATCTGTCTTTTTGAGGTACGTACGTTTTACATACAATTTTTTTAAACACGCAAATATATGTATTACTAATATAAAGCAGTGGCGTAGTTACAGGAGGGGGTGGCGGGGGGATTTCGCACCATATACTACAAGGACAAACCGTGCTTTCGTTTGTTTATGAAAATAAATTTTCAAGGTATTTGACCTTGTACAAAAAAAAATTGCCTGTGTGATACGCTTCAGAAAGACAAGAAACCCGCCAATGCTTCTTTATGCATATTTTTTTTTAGTTATCATATTTATATTATGTGTCAAACAATTAATTGGACGAATTCTTTACTTCACCGCCCATGGATGCGTTTTTCAATATTACTGCCCAAGGGTGTAAAGGGCACGGTAAAGTTTCTGCCATGGTAACTAAATTGTAAACAGACAATTTTGATACAGTTGCGGGTAAATACCTAATAATGATTTTAAACACTGCAAATTAAATTAGCCAAAGAGAATTATTTCAAATACAATAACTTAGTTTTAGTAATACGTAATTATTGATATTATTTTAACTATTCTTTGTATACAGTAAAAACATATCCATTTACTTTTTACTTTCGGTTATTTTCTCTTATACCTGTACCTACCTTCTTGAAATATCTATATAGAAAGTTTTTGTCTGTTACAGGAGAAGATGTAAGTTCACAAAAAGCTCTTTCTAGTAAATAAAATTACATGAAGTTTTCCGTTGTTCACACATTTTTGCTGAAACATACGAAAAACTAGCTGACATTGTCTCAGTCTGAGCTATTCCATGTTTTCGGAGGAAATAGCGGCATATTTCTTTTACAACTTATAATATTATTTTGGCAGAAATAAAAACGTGTTGGTTGACATAAATTTGTATTCTGTATTAAAAAAATTGTACAATATATTAGTAATGTACCTATTCGAATGATTCAGTTAAGTTGGAATTGTGTGCTTCATGATTATGATTAGTCATTATTAAAAGCAGCTTATTTATTGATAATTTATTCATTAGCACATGACTACTTTAACCTTATATTCTGGAATTTAAAACACAACAAGTTCCTTAATATAAGTTATTTTTAATTTACATTTTACTGCTGCTAATAACAAAATACGATTAATTAAAAAAGTATTTTTATAGATCACATAAAGATGTTTGTACTTATTTACAATTTCATTTAATTAACATTTAAATAAAATGTTTAATTATCTTGCTTCATATTTTTTCGGCTTCAGCTTTATTAGATAGAATTTTTTATATGGAATAGAGATAAATGATTTTTCTTTAATTTTATGTTCCATGTAAAATTTAATATTGTGAACAATTTCATTCAATAATAATAAGCATTGTACTCATGATAATAGAAATAAATGAACCAGAGGTGGATCTAGAAAAAGTGTAAGATGCTGGACATAGAATATAAAATAGATAGGTACTTAAAAATGTTGATTTTATTTTTATATATTAGATATAGGAACTTATATTTCACATTCAAATTATTATCAACATCAACACAATATTCATAAAACACAGTTTGGGTATCACTGATTTAGTTAACTAAAAACAAATAATATTTTGAGAACAATATTCTTTAGAGGAATAAACAGTAAACCTGTTGAAACCTTGTTTGCACGTAACTATAAGAACAGGAACTGATTATTGCAAATTCAGTTCACCGGGGTTTGTCGTAGTGCATGTATCATTGTTTACGAGATAAAATTAATAATTTTGTGTATATATTTTGGTGTATTTAAATGTAGAAATGTTTTTAAATTGCGTGTAATTGAACTTTTAATGCGTAAAATAATATAAAATGAATTTCGTCTACTTTAAATTAATAGTGAAGAGCCAGAACAAGCATTAAAGGCTTTTTGGGACACCTATATAGAATTCACCATCGTCAAAGTACACCAAAGGTTAGCAATTTTATTTATATTAGATCTATAAAATATTGATGCACTCTAAGAGGCCCGTCTATCTCCAAAAATCCAGCATAAAATGTACCAACGTAGTGAGTGTTTTGTGGCCAGTTACAATAATAGTAAAATTTCATTTCAACAAGGATTATACAGGTTGGTGGAGGTGAAATGCGAACATAGGGAACATACATGACAATCGATCTTTCATGCCAGGTATCTTGATATATTTTGTAGTAGTGTCACAAAACGAAGTACCTAATGTGAATTTGTGTGGCAAAAAGAGTAATAAATAACAGAAATAATAATAAAATCTAAAAGTGCATGTAAACTTTCTCGTTCTGCTTGTACTTATACATTATTATGCAAATAAAATATTTTAATGAAAATAAAAATTTCAATAATATGACGGGTACTTTGACATTGACAGTAGGTACTTATTCCACGTATATCAAGTTGCCTAGCATGATAACTCCATTGTCATATATTTCCCTATGTTCGCATTTCACCTCCATCAACCTGTATACTTAAAGGATCAGGTAACAGTTGTGCCTTTTTAAAATCTTAATTAAAAATTTCCAAAAAATTCAGAAAAATTTCCAATTTATGCAAACTTTGCACGGTTATATCTTCTGATAGAAATTTATTTTTAAAATTTGAAAAAAGCACATCTATAGATAAAAACAATAAAACCATTATCTTGAAGCCCAATAATAAACAAACAGTTTATGCAACGAAAACAATTCTTCAGTATTTTTCAACTTCAAATTGACATTGCATTGCAGGATGCGGCAAAGTACGAGTTTCGGGCTGGTTCAAGCAACCTAGGTAGCGGTAAAAAGAGTGGAATAGTAAAATAAGTAAAATCGAGAGTTTCTACAAATAAGAATCATATTTACACAAAATATATTATTATGATTTATTATTAAAATCGAGAGTATTCTATAAATTCGGGAAAAACGTAGACGGGCTGCTTAAGCTAGCAGGATTCATTGGGCAAAATCACTTCAGACCATATGAAAAATGTAAATCCATATATTATCTGCACTATTACCAAATGTGAGACTCTGTAATTTATTTTAAACATAGGTAGCCGATTTTTAGAATGGCAAAATAGAAGGTATAGTCCGGGAGCTGGCGTCAAATTTGACCGGACCATTTCAACAAAGCTGATTTTTGTAATATAATTAGTTCTATAATAACTAATTAAGAATTGCAGTGTTAGCTGGTCCGAAAGCGTGGCTCAAGATTTTAAGAAGTTCTGGAACTTGCAAAAAATAAAAGATTTTTAAGTGAACCAGCAAAGTTAAAATTTTGTATAATGATAATTTACCAATTATATCTAACAAAAAAATATGTTAGCTGGACAAGGCAGGTGGAAAACCTTGTTAGCTGTGCAGGTAAACAGTGACAATGTCAAAATAGTGACACATCGTTTTCATTTTATGTAAACAGTAGAAGAAGATATGTATAAACATTGTGTCACTATTTTGACATTGTCACTGTCACTGTTCACCTGGGCAGCTAACAAGGATATTCACTTGCCGTGTCCAGCTAACATATTTTTTTGTTAAATATACCTAATTGGTAAATTATCATTATACAAAATTTTAGCTTTGCTGGTTTCACTTGAAAATCTGATATTTTTTGAAAGTTTCGCAGGCCCTTAAACCTGCAGGCCACACGGTCGTGCCAGCTAACACATGTTTAAGTAGTTAAACCAAAAAAATATACCACCTACATATAAGAAAAGTTTTGCTGCAATCACCCATGAATATTTGACGCCAGCTCCCGGACTAGTATATTTCATATCGAGAATTGTAAGTGAAAAATATCGTGTGGTGTAAAGTTTGACGAACGAGGTGCATCCGAGTGAGGCAACAAACGAGTAAAGCCTTATTTCCATGCATCCGTTTTGTACGTCGCGTTTTATCCGTCGTCAATGACGATTGGTTGAATTCAAATGTTATTTTGTATTCGACCAATTACAATTGACGACGGATGAAACGCGACGTACAAAACGGATGCATGGAAATCTAGCTTAATACGAATTAACTTTCGGACGAGCCATGAACGCTATTTTAGTGGATCACAAAAAAACACATTTATAACTTTTTAATACATACACATCATTCAAATGACATTTCTGCTGTCATTTCAAACAATCAATAAACAAAGCAAAAGCTGCCTGGTTATGTTGATTTGGTCTCAGAATTACGATATAAAGGCGGGTTTACAATGGTCGTGTAAATGGGTTAGTTACTAGTACTATTAGCTCGCCAGACCGCTACTCATCCAATGTAGCCAACAGAAGCCAGTACCAGTACTAGTACTAGTACAAGTAGTTGGGGTAGTGAAGTAACTAACCTCCCGGGTTAGCTACTCAGCTACTAGCCTTTCCCTTCCACACACATTCTGCACTATCCACTACACTCATCTCTGCACTATACCAATGTAAACAGTCACTGGTGATTAGGGATATACTAGTGTGTTTTGACGTCTCATTTTAAAGATAATTGTTTTATAGTTAAATTCGGTATTTTTACTTTATTAAAATAAAAAATCTGACGTGGCCATCACACAACCTTCCGCCATATCTAGACTTTAAACAGAAATGTATACCTACGTACAATCCGGTGCCCATTTAAAATTATCAAATAAAAATCTAAAATATTCAAACACAGAAATTTGCATCACCTGAATCAAAAGATTCGTTTACAGGAAAACTCTTCTGTGTTGAAGCCATCCTCCGTTCAATTACTACATTTAATATCTTACTTATGACTTATATGGCACTAGTATGTCAACTAGTCACCCGTCCCACCTGTCAATATTTTTTACGCAGAAACAAAAATCAGCCGAACATGGATTACAAGATTTCAACGTTTTATCTGATAAATTTATTTTTTAAATTTTACTACAGTTCTTTAATGCTACCAGATAAAGACAATTTTTTTATAACGTAAGTTGCAAATAATTTGCCTCTTATTCTTATTACAAATAAATACTATATTTATCCAAATTTATATAAATTTTTGACAATTATCTTTATCAATCTTCCAAAAATATCACTTCCGGTGAAGATATTTGTACTAAAATCTAATAAGTTCTTCCTATTCGTATACAATTGTAAAATACCAAATATCAAAATTTTTGGGTAATTCGTATTTGAGTTATACGACATCCGGCATCGGCCCGGACCACACACATACACACACACGCACACACATACATACAGACATCATCGAGAAACTATCAAAAATGAGTTGTAAGGACCCTAATTCGTGCTCATCCACTTAAAACTCACTACCCGATTTTTTGCATGATTCCAATACCTTCCTTTACAGGTAAGCGGAAGGTAAAAAGTGGTCTTAAACGGAGACAGTAAAGTTTGTAGAACTATATCGTGATCATGTGTGTTTGTGGGATGTCGATGAATTTTGTTATCTTTACTTTATTTCGTTTAATAATAGATTTTGTACGAGATGATATACAACCACGAAAAGAATTCATTTTGTCACCTACAGAACAACTTGTACTGGTACTAGAACTATAGCTAGTCGTCTAAATTGTATTTCTGGTGTAAACACCTACTAGTCTAGCGCTTAGTTGAGTATACTAGTATAGCCCGCTACTTATACCAGTAACTGTCTAAGTTACTCCTCCAATGTAAACGCGCCTTAACCATACCGTGCTAGCACGATATTCAAAATTCAAATCATGCTAGTTCATGAAATTTTTAGCTATCTTCAGTAGACTGCTACCGCGATATCTATTATTTTTTGTAGTAAAGATCGTCTAAAAAAGATTTATTCATAAATTAATATAGTCTCAATCCGCCCCTGACATGAACCTCGTAAATAATGTACTCGTAGATATGTTCAAATATTTGTACTTTGCAAGTTTCTCATTCTCTCGAATTTCAATCGATCACCTATCAGGCTATCTCAACCTATCAATATAATATCATTCAAGTTTGACATCTGAAGTACTTCACCCTTTAGCATAGTTCACTACAATCATTCTGACATTTCTTTATACTTTTCCCGGTAGAATACGTCCACTTTTAAAATCCAAACAAAACAAAACACAACTAATAATAAACAGCAATGAACTTTCACGAATTTAGTGACTTTCAACCCCAGAAGTTAAATGTCACCAGCTGACACTAACACCATCTGTGAGCGCCATCAGGAATTAACTTACCCGGAAGAATCTCCTTAACTTTGCCCATCAAGTATTTTAATGTGGACTTGTTATTTGTTCATAAAATATCAAGTTGCGGTGGAACCGCAGTCTCTAGTTTACTTTTCTTTAATATTGTAAAAGTTTTGGAAATCTTTGATTTATTTTAGAAGTTTGAGTAAAGAACAAGAAGAAATGTTTGTTTGAAAATAGTGAACCTGAGTTGTTTTATTCAGATATCTAAGAATAATTGTGCTAACTTATTGAATTATTCTCAAAGTTTAGGATATATTTCCCGAAAAATAGTGTAACTGAGTTATAAGTACGTACATGTAAAACTTATAACTTGTAAATATCTAGTTACAGAAGTATAAAAGTAGCTACTATTATGGCAATGTTCCGTATAGCGCATTGATCAAAATAGAATAGGTACACACGATTCTAAATCAAATACATTTATTAAATTTGCCAAAGGGTAATCAACATTTTGTTACAATTTCACATGTATTTTAAATGTTACTACGAACAAGCCTCTTAAATATGTGTAACAAAATTTAAAAGTATATACAGGCTGTCCCAAATAGAATGAGTTTTATTACCATTGGGATCTCGGAAACTGTTGGAGCTACGAGGTCTGTTAAATGGGCAATGTTGTACAGTTTTTAGTGCATAAATTCAGTTAAGAAATACCTATTTAAAATTTCGAACAGTTTTAAAGTTATTCAAAAAAAATCTTACGTAGCCACCACAAGAC
The DNA here is from genome assembly GCA_947534325.1 of Agonum fuliginosum. Classification (NCBI taxonomy): domain Eukaryota; kingdom Metazoa; phylum Arthropoda; class Insecta; order Coleoptera; family Carabidae; genus Agonum; species Agonum fuliginosum. Next base: position 24,930,110 of record OX384036.1, read on the forward strand.
CTCCCGCCATACCTACTTTATTCTTTTTACTTATTACCTATACAAATATATTACTATATAAGTACTATTACTACTGCTACTACCCACAAATATATTTTAGTCATTTTATTTACATTGCAGAAGAAGATATAAACGATATTTTACTATTGTCACTGTGACTGTCATGTCATAATCATTTAAATTTTACGTAGTAACATATGATACGATCATGAACTACAAGATACCGAAATACTAAATTATAAGTATTATACTTTAATTATTCTTAAATGATATCGGAGACAGAAAAATTTATAAAATACCGATTGTAGGTAATAATCACATAATCTTTCATTAAAAATAAAAAGTACCTAGTCTTAAATTAATTATTTATTGAAATATTTTTAAAAAGTACTACTTCCGGTTTGTAGATTGAAACAAAAATTATATTGGGCTTTTAAGAATCGTATTGAAACCTTAAATACAAAATTTGGTATTTAAATTTTTGATATTTTTGAAGTTATCGTGTCCGAAAAAATTGTAGCATACGAACGAACGAACGAACGCACGCGCACACACACACACACACACACACAGACATCATCTCAAAAATGTGTTATTCGTATTCTAGAGACCCTAAAACGTGCTTATCTGCCAAAAGCTCATACTTGAAAATTTTGACCCGTCACAATACCGCTCTTATAGAATATGAGGCGAGAGGTAAAAACAGAAAATCGTGATTAAAAAAAACTTGATGGCGGTTTCGAGATATTTATAGCAACTTTCTTATTTTAAATGGAAAAATTTTTTTCTGGGAAACATGGAAATTAGGTAGTTTTGCTATTTAAAAAAATTCTTTCTGTTTCGTAACCGACACCATGTTATACTACTTACCCTTAAATTTATGACATTAACTTCAAAACCACCCTATAGTTGCTTATTTTTTGCACACTTTCTTTCTCAAAAATATGATTTTACAAATCCAGTTTATTCTATGGTTAAACAGTCACACGGATTACAAATCCGCAATACCAATTGTCACCACCGGGCCAATTCAGAGAAGAAATCCAATATGAAGCGAATACAAGGACGTCATTATTTCTCAACTGGCACCGGATATAAAACTGAAATTCCGGGTATAATATCTTCATCACATCTTGGTTTTTATACGCTTCTTTCACTAGATCGATCTGTTTTTACGACAGCGTACCTCTCTGGTATTTGCGGTCTAAGGACATGGAACACTTCAAGAGGATAAGTTGAGTTGCAATTCATGAGACTGAATTCAGAGAGGTATACGTCTGTTTTAAACTAGGAGGAGATTTTCACTCTTCAGAAATCTAAAAATTACCTTGTAAATATAAGAATTGTAGGTAGTAGGTAGTGTACATATGACGTGAACATTTCTAATATCACCGGTTTGATAGTAAGTACATTTTATTACTTAGGTACTAGCTGAAGTATCTGGTTTTGCCCCCGTTAAATTTCAATTGGTGTAGGTACACAATAGAATACACAGTTTGTAATTCTTGCCTCCTATATATATATTATTTGATGCTCAAAATGGTAAAACGGCTTACTGCGCAGAACTCATCTGAATTGGTTTTGAGACATATGACCGCCATTTTGTTTTAAGATGGCGGACTGACATTGTAATATGCCTATGTCTTAAGTTAGATTCTTAGCTATTATTATACAAAATTTGAACACAATCGATGCAGTACATTTTGAGTTAGCAAGCCGCCAATTTGTTTCAAGATGTCAGATTGCCATTTTAATATGTCAGATCTTTAGCTATTAGGTACTGTACCAAATTATAACGCAATCATTTCAGTACATTTTGAGATAATATCTGGACACCATTTTGTTTAAGATGACAGACTTAATTATGCCTGTCTTAAGTTAAATCCTTAGCTTTTATTGTTGTAAATTTGAACGCAATTGGTGCAGCTCATTTTGAGATAGCTAGCCACCATTTAATTTTAAGATGGTTTTAAGATGCTCAAAAATAACTTCATAATCGGATAAATGGTATAGGAATGCAAAGAGGATAAACAGACATACATTCATTTTTATATAATTTACAGATATAGATTAAGTGATTATTTGTAGGAAGTTTTTATTATTTTATTTTATTAATAACGTAATAATTATTAATTAACCGTTAAATGTAGTTTCAAACTAGTGGTAGTAAAATGTTCACAAACTTACTGTTGCGAATTTAAAAAAAAAATTCTAGTACCTATCAAATTATACCTATATCCTATTCAAGTTTAGTGCAGTAGAAGTAGGTATTGAAACACCCTGTATAATATTTTATCTGGAATGGTTATGTCTGTATTTTGGGTTATAAGATAAATTAACGAATTCGACGTAAGGGTAGTTTCCAAGTTTAGTACCCTTTTAAATTATATAGGGCTCCCCTCTTTAGCTGTCCTATTTACCATCAATTTACTTGTTTAGCCACTCGATGATCGATACACTAACCCTACTTGAACGCCACTGCTGAAGTATGTCCTCTTTCCAAAAACTTACCAACAACTGTATCAATATTTTACGAGGGTGTAACACTTTATTACATGGGCACGTGTCGAAAATTCAATAAAAGTAATGAAAGACACGGACAAACTCTTTAATTTTATACAGGGTGTTCATTTTAAGTGGCGCACCATTGCTAACTCGAGAACTATAAGAGTTACGAAGTTGGTTAAATTAGCAAACAATTTCTATTTTATATGACTACTTTAATGAACGAAAGAAATTTTTTTTAGACCAGTGGTTCTCAAACTACGGGGTGCAACTTTCTTATTTCAAATGGGGACCTATTTTTTTTATTTGCCTATTCGATTCAATATTTTTTTCTGAATTCAACGAGATATTAGTTCTATACCCTTGCATAACAAAAACATATGAAAAACGCTATTGAAAATTATGATAATTTAATTAAAATCTGATTGTTAGTTAGTGTTATGGGCAGGGTTGTTATGTTTAAAACAATTTGTTTTAAACAAACTGTTTTAAACATGTTTTAAACACGGCCTAATGTTTTAATGCATGTTTTAAACTGTGTTTTAAACTGTGTTTTAAATCAGGTGTTTAAAAATGATATCGAAATCCATTCACGGCGCATAACACAAACAAAACAAATTCAACTACCGACCATCGGTGATTCCTAGCTACGCAGCTAGAGCGATGTAAATCCCCGTCCTCGCACAAAAAGTAGCATTGGCGACATATTTCGATGGAAATAATATTTATTTAAAACAGATATCCTGTTTAAAACATGTTTTAAACATGCTTTTTTGTTGTTTAAAACATGTTTTTTTGTGCAGAGTTAAAAACATGTTTTAAACCAAAAAAACAGTTTTAAACAGTAAAAAACAAATGTTTTGTTTAAAATTGAAAAAAACATGTTTTTTTTCAACCCTGGTTATGGGAGAAAATAATTGAATATTTTGTTTCATATTAATTGTTAGTGAAAAAGATTCTAGTATACTACACTGGTCAGACCAAATAAGGTCGAAACACGTGTCCGTAGTTACCTGCACATTGTACCCTACTGACTACTTAGTACCTTGAACTCATACACTCAGTAGCGGTCCTGATCTCTTAATTAAAATCAAAGAATCTTTTTCATTATCAAATAACAATTAATATGAAACAAATATTCAATTGTTTTCTTCCATAGCACTCTTGTAACACTCAGATTTTAATTAAATTATCATAATTTTCAATAGCGTTTTTCTCATGTTTTTGTCATGCCAGGGTATGAAACTAATATTTCGTTGAATTCAGAAAAAAATACTGAATCGAATAGGCAAATAAAAAAAATAGGCCCCCATTTGAAATAAGAAAGTTGCACCCCGTAGTTTGAGAACCACTGGTCTAAATTTTTTTTTCTTTCGTTCGTTAAAGTAGTCATATAAAATAGAAATTGTTTGCTAATTTAACCAACTTCGTACCTCTTATACTTCTCGAGATAGCAATGGTGCGCCACTTAAAATGAACACCCTGTATAGTTAGTATTATTCACATGTTTTATTTACTCTGTTTTCAGAGGCGGACTGGCTAAAATGTTCCCTATTCATCTTGTCCCATTTGAAAATTGACACATACGTAGTTATATGTACCTACCTACTTACATTAGATCATCTGAAAATTTTTAATAATAAAATTTAGTAATGTAGAATTTTAACGATTATGACTTTCATATGGAAAATAATTGGATATAATGAATGACACATTTAATTATCATCTTTAAGGAAGGTCACTACAGACGTTAAAATTGTGAAAAGTGGTTAGACTAATTCTTAAAATTAAAGATGAATATTCGACTGGAAAGTTGATGTAGGAATGGGAAGTAAATAGTCGGGAATGCAGTCAATTTTCTTTATTTTCTACACTTCCAACGTTTCGACACCACTTGTGTCTTCTTCAAAGGCTCTACACATAAAAACATCGATATGTTATACAGAAGTACAATTTAAACAATAAGTTACTTACAGTAGATGAACTTTAGATATTGTTAAGAGAAGTGCATAACATAGTTGCAGAATTTATGTATTTAATTGGTGCGACTTTGTTATGCACTTCTCTTAACAATATCTAAATTTATCTACTCTAAGTAACTTATTGTTTAAATTGTACTTCTGTATAACATCTCGATGTTTTTGTGTGTAGAGCCTTTGAAGAAGACACAAGTGGTGTCGAAACGTTGGCAGTGTAGAAAATAAAGAAAATTGACTGCATTAAAAATTCACATTTTAATAAAATTCACATTTTAAGAAAAACGAATACATTTTTGTATAATAATGGTTGTCTCCTAATACGTGCCACTTTGTTTTTGTTCTTTATTTTTTAAATATTTATTTATTTATTTAAGTTATATTTCAAATGTTATACAGTCTGTGTATATAATATCATGTCAAAAATATAATACGCTAAGGAAATTAAAAACTGTATAAGCTTAAATTTTTTAACACATTGAACAAATTTTTGAACTAGTACACTCGAGAAATAACTACCTTAAGTAATTTTTTTTTTAAATAGGTACTTTTATTGATTTTATGGGGTAATACAACAATTTCTATTATTATCATCGGTGATAGAAGTCGTTAGTGCTGCGCACTCGGTCAATTTTCTGAAGACTATAACGAATGCTATCTCCTATGATTAATCATAGCCCGAGTTATATTTAGGAAGAATACATAATTAATGAGTCAAGAATGTTTGGTTATATTTTTTCAGTAGCTGTCAAAAAAAAATTAAATTCTGTTTACCTTTCTAAATTTGGCGTGTTCTTCCCTATTATCTCTATCCTGACACATTTGAAGCCTGATTTTTGACAAACAGAAATTTCAAATTGAGAAACTGACAGTTTTTAACTAATAAACAAAAACAGTTGACATGTAACAGTGGTGATAAAAAATATCTTAGATTTGATAGCATTTTACTGCCCTATTTCAGCCAATCAAATAATTAGTAAAATATGTACCACGTGACACATGAATTATACATGTATATTCAGGGGTAATACCATAAGAGATGATAATTTTTTGAGAATTGTTTTGTCGTTTCCACGGCAACTTATTTCTAACAATTTCACAAAACATCATCTATCAATTTTCCGAAACGAAGTTGAGGTTGGTTGCATTACGTCATTTGACGTCATCATTACGCAATATGATTGGTTAAACCATCTGTCAAAAAATATTCAATAATATAAATGAAATTGTTAGACATTTGCTTTTTGTTGCTATTGTATGGTAGAGTAACAAACAAGTAAGTATTGTGGTGATTTCTTTTTTCTTTTATAGTTTAGTGCCCGCAAAGATTTATGGAAGGGTACTTTTATTAGGGTTTAACTATTATCGTTTTTTGTGTTTATTGGCAAAGAAACAATGTGTATCACTTTTTTGTGCTTATTCTCATATATCTTACAAAGGACATTTTGCTTCACTCAACAGTTTCAAGTAATTTATTAGAGTTCATTGAAGGTTTTGAGTATTTACTTGTTCTGTTGTTACGAACTTACGAGCAAAAAATATCAACGCCGAAAATTACAGCTTAAGGTGATCCTCTACCCATGGCAGTAAACGGTCAAAAACATTGATTCCGCACACTATTCTATAGCGTTTATTGTTTTGTTTAACATAAAAATAACAAATAATTTATGTTTGATGCGAATAAACAATTTAGGGACCCATATTTGTAAAAAAACTACAATATTTGTAAAAAAGAGAGTTTTCGCGCGCCACTGTACAGCTATTATTTATAAGGGAATTAACTTCAAATTTTAATATGTTGTCAACAAAGATTGGATCTGCGAATTAACCGATCGAATTTTAAAAATTCGTTTTAAAATAGAAGATTTGTGTTTAAAAAATAAGAAAATTTGTCAGAATTCAAATTAACATAATATTTCGATTTAAAGCATAATTTTAAAATTGTGCATCGACCATTTTGTAGATAGTACTTTTATCTTCAACAATATCTTTAGATTATTATATTTAAGAGCCTATAATGTAGTGAAGTTGCGCGCTGCAAACACATGCTTTTGAATAGGGATTGAAATTGAGACTAATTTTGATCGGATCGATTTAATTTTTTTTTCATTTAAAGATAAAGATGAACTCCGCATCCGCTTAGTGTTGAAATTTTAGTTTTATTTTTTGTTTAAATTTTACAATTCCATAAACTTGTCATAATTTGCCTTACTTCACATAACTGTTACTCAGTATATCAACAAAAATTGCAAATTTCAACACTAGACGGATCTAGATTGAACTTTTATCTTTCAAATGAACCCTTGTTTTTGATGATACGTTCAAATGTAGTACCAATTTTAATCCCCCTACGAGAGCGCGTTCCCTATTGTTGCCTTTGTTCGACACTCTAAGTCTGTATAAATCTATCCTTTTCTCGCAGACAGCTACATTCGGGCCTTAACAAAACAATAAACGCTGTGGAGTGGCGAGCGAATTCCATGTTTTTGGCTATTTTCTGGCGTGGTAGAGGATCGTCTTAAACAGTCAAATAATCCAAATCGAAGTAATTTGTGTAACAAACAAGTAATCTACGCAAAATGACGTAAGAGAAAATTTCAAACATGGCTGCTATAAAATATAAAATAGTAAATAATTTACATTTTCTTGTGTCTTACTCTAAGGGTTGATTTATAATGGTTATCGGATACTTTATTCTGTAAGATATGTGATGTGAATGAGAAGTGTGTGATTCATAATCATTTCAGTAATCTGCTAACTTGCCGACATAACCTTTCTTATAACTGTCAGAAAAGATCCGTTTGTTGAAAGTTACATACTTAGTTGGATCTGCAATGTTTAAAACAATAAATATTGCAGTGAAATATAAAATACTCATCATAATGTGAACAAAGATCAACAAAGAACTTTGCTTGCTATTTATTGGGAAAGAGTGAAGGGTGAAGTATGTAATAGAGTGGTTTTATGCTGAGTATAGCTGACGTCAGTAAAATTGTATTTGAATATAATAATATGTTAGGTAATACATGAAGAGTTTAAAAGTTAGAAACTGAACTAATTTTTGGAAATCATATTGCAACAGTTAAATATTAATTAGTTCCACATATTTTTAGAGTATGAAACCATGGCGACTTGTTTGCAATATGGCCAAACTCTTTATATAATATAGTGATACTCTAGGAAGTTTTTTTAAAAGTTGGCGAACCTTACTGTTACAGTATAGGTAAACGTCAAATCCAGTGTCATTATGAACCGTAACATAAAAATACCTATAGCTCATGTTAACAGAACACAGAACAAGTCACCAGTTACATCCATTATAAACCAGCCTTAACCTTGCTTTTTTCATTTGAAGTTGTACTCATTTTAAAATAAACAAATATTAACAAAATTAGAAATTTAAAGTATTGTAACATACATTCGGGATACAAGCCTTATGCATTGTAAACCGTTATCAACTTATCGACGAAAATAAACATTTTTATAATTAAAAATCTTAATGAAATATAAAGAAAAATCTAAATATAAATAGAAAAATTCAAATTCATAAAAATATTCCGTAATTATTATTATTACTAATTTGACCAATATTTCATCAAAACAAACTTTCGTAGTATTGCTTATTTCTCTACGAAAGAACTTTCCCGTCTGTTATAAATGTGTTTTTTTGTGGATAGAAAAAACCAATAATGGTTTTACCTACCTAAAGAAAATATCTTCATAATAATAAATCTTTGACAGTCGTGTGATTGCTATTGCCATATACATAGGTATATAGGTTGTTTATATTCTTCCAAGAAATATGGATATTGTTTGTAAGTAACATTAATAGCAAAACTACAATAGTTATTTGTATCAGAAGGCCAGAAACTGACCTTTTGCAAGAGCGAGTATTTTTGACACGCCGAGCCACAGGCGAGGCTTGCAAATTACGAGCACTAGCATAACTGTTTCTGGACGTGTAATACACAATATTTTATGTGCCGATTTCATTACAAAAATATAAAATTATTATAGGTACATAACCTAAAAAATTGTGCACTGAATACTTGCATTTGAGCTTAAAATATATTTATTTCAGTTTCTATTAACGATTTACGTCTAAAATTTGTCAAAATCTTGTTAATTCTTGTATAAAAAATATTCAACGCATAAAATTGACATCTGCTTGACAACTGTAGTAATGTCAAGATGCCAACCTATAACTTCCGGTTGTTTGCCGGCCTAGGCTGGCAACAAAGAGTTTCTGGCGGATTTTGAGATATGGAAAACTAGCGATGCCGACCGGAGGCATATAAACTAAATTAATCACTTAATTATAGAAATAAACGAATAAATTAGTAAATATTACTTGTATTTTCAACAATAAGAATTAATTGAACCAATAAGAATTTAATTTTTTGTTTATGTCTGCAACTCATTTACAAATTTATAATCTTAGATACCTAGTTTCCTAAAACCACTCAAACTTAACACAACCAATAATACAAAATTAGAATAAATAAAAGTATCTACATTTAGTATTTATTTGTGTTCAATCTAAGGTGTATTCTAAGGTTTTATTGCCCACTGTCAGTGTCACTGCACATACCTACCAAAATGAACACTCCGCCTTTTTTTAAAAATTAATTGGCGTACAAATTTTATAACGTACCTACAGTAGGTATGGTATTCAATTTTTTTCGAGGGAGGGGTTCATTATTTAAAAGAGAAAGCAGTTAAAAAAATACCATGAGAAAAAAAAGCGCCGCAGACGAAAACAAAACAACACGGTTTTCTCTCTATCGTGTGCAAAACTAAATCAAAACTAATGTCATTTACACCATTCACAAATTATTGTATATTTATATGATTAATTTGAATAATACATAATATAACATTTTGTGTCCAGCTGCACGTTAGAATAATATCCCTGGTTCAATCAGTGATAAGATGAATTATTATTCGGGTCGCATAAATTCTCGTAGCACAGCAAAGTACGAATATGATGATCTCCAAATCTGAAAAGTTTTAACAAAATATTACATTTATTTCAAATTTAATAATTAATACATTCAAGGAGATTTAACCCAATAAATTTATATGTGCTTTAGAAAAATGTTAATTTTTTTCTCATCACTTTTAATAACCAATAAACGCTTGATGTAGTTTGATTTCATGATTTGCCCCCATATTTACCAATCCCTATTTACCACCGTCCCTTTTTAACCACCGTAATTCTTTTACCAATCCATGTTTTACCAACATTATACTTTTACCAATCCATTTTTACCACCGTCCCTTTTTACCACTAATTCTTTTTTACCACCAACGTATTTACCAACGTATTCTTTTACCAATCCATTTTTACCACCGTCCCTATTTTTACCACTAATTCTTTTTACCACCAACATATTTACCAACGTGTTTTTACCAATCCATTTTTACCACCGTCTCTTTTTAACAAAGCTAACAAAACCGTACTAAAGCCTCACAAACTCGGTTTTGTTATTTACTACACTAACAAAGCTAACAAAACCGTACTAGAGCCCCACAAACTCGGGTTTTGTTTTTACTACACTAACAAAGCTAACAAAACCGTACTAGAGCCCCACAAACTCGACTTTGGTATTTACTACACTAACAAAACCGTACTATAGCCCCACAAACTATTAATGGTAAAACGGAATAGCTGTAAAAAAGTATGGTGGTAAAAGTTGTAATGGTAAAAACGGAGTGGTAAAAATGTATTAGTGGTAAAACGAAATAGCGGTAAAAAGTATAGTGGTACAAATGCAGAGGTAAAAGTTGGAGTGGTAAAAATTGAGTGGTAACAAATGGGTTAACGGTAAAACAGGATAGCGGTAATAAAGAATGGTGGTAAAAATGCTGTGGTAAAAGTTGGAATGGTAAAAATAGAATGGTAAATATGTAGCACAACGTGATTTCATTTTTGATTGAATATTTTACTCACACTTATTAACGTCGCCATTGACAATGCAAAGACACCTCCAGCTCTGACAGCATTGGGTTTTTTACAATGTTCCATTATCATAATCAATAACTTGCGAACGTGAGGGCTGCATCTATGCCAGTCTATCATGTAACAGTTATCTAATATTGTTGATGTCTGCAATATTTTTACATTTTTATTTAAGAGTGCCTATTCTTATTTGCATCGTATTTCATTTTCATCATATTTTATTAAATTTACTTCAATATAAGAATAGAATAAATTTAATATTTACTTGCATACTATATCTTCATTTTAACTATACTTTGTTCCAAATAAGAGTATAGTAGATGGCGCTGCGGAGCCAGCCCGATTTAAGGCGGGTTTACATTGGTCGTGTAAATGGGTTAGTTACTAGTACTATTAGCTCGCCAGACCGCTACTCATCCAATGTAGCCAACAGAAGCTAGTACCAGTACTAGTACTAGTACAAGTAGTTGGGGTAGTGAAGTAACTAACCTCCCGGGTTAGCTACTCACCTACTAGCCTTCCCCTTCCACATACATTCTGCACTATACACTACACTCATCTCTGCACTATACCAATGTAAACAGTCACTGGTGATTAGGGATATACTAGTGTGTTTTAACGTCTCATTTTAAAGATAATTGTTTTATAGTTAAATTCGGTATTTTTACTCTATTAAAATGAAAAAGTGGTCTTAAACGGAGACAATAAAGTTTGTAGAACTATATCGTGATCATGAGTGTTTGTGGGATGTCGATAAATTTTGTTATCTTTACTTTATTTCGTTTAATATTAGATTTTGTACGAGATGATATACAACCACGAAAATAATTCATTTTGTCACCTACAAAACAACTTATACTGGTACTAGAACTATAGCTAGTCGTCTAAATTGTATTTCTGGTGTAAACAGCTACTAGCCTAGCGCTTAGTTGAGTATACTAGTATAGTCCGCTACTTGTACCAGTAACTGTCTCAGTTACTCCTCCAATGTAAACGCACCTTTACACATATTAAATAGAAATTTAAACGTAGCGCGGTATTTTTGAAATAGTGTTATGTTCCGCGCGTCACGCGCTACTGACGCTAATCAACGACTCACTTTTTCAACAATACCAGCTGTTACTATTACGATGTTCGACAGCTAAATATTGCGCGCATATCACAAATTTTTCGCTGATGTAAACTTGGTTTCCTGCTAGACCAATTAGAACGCTCAAATCGTAAGACCTGTCTTGCCCCATACACTATATTCTTATTAGGAACAGACTATAGGTATCGGATAAGATTTGTATTTATATTTTCATACTCGTAATTTAATGTGTACATTAATTACTACGTACCTCTATTAGAATAAAATGTCCATTTGAACAATATAAGGAAGTTTCAATAGCCACCGTTACAAAATATTGCAAATTCAACAGAAATTTTATAGTTCCAACTGGAATCTACAAAAAATGAAATAAGATGAATAAAACAATTAATCTTGTTACCTACTTTTAGTTATGTGCTTGAAAACAGTGGTGTAGCTATAGGTGTCTAGAGGCTCTGGGGCAAAATAATTTCGGAGATCCAAGGCCAGATTCAAGTGATATTCTCAATGAGGCAAATTATAGTTTTTATTTTATAATAATAAACGATCAATTAACAGTTGTGCTTTTATAAAATTTTAATTAAAAAAATTGCACATTATTAGGTTTAGGTATACAAATTCCGAAAAATTTACACGGTTATATCTCCTGATAGAAATGTATAAAGTACGGGCTGGTTTTAGGCAGCCGTAGTAGTGAGGAAAAGAGTGGAATAGAAAAAAAGTAAAATCAAGAGTATTCTAGGAATTCGGAAAAAAACGTAGACGGACCACTTAATAATAATAATAAAATAATACTTACCACAGTTAATTGTATACCAACCATACAGAGTGTTATGGAATCCGCAAGGAACTGAACAAAAACTGCCGGATTGAATAATTTTTCAATGTTGGTAAATAATCTAAAACAATCAAATTAATTATTAGTCATTTGTTTATAGATTATATACAGGTTGGTGCAGGTGAAATGCGAACATAGGGAACATACAATCGAACTTTCATGCCAGGTATCTTGATATATTTTGCAGTAGTGTCACAAAACGAAGTAATATGAATTTGTGTGGCAAAAAGAGTAATCAATAACAGAAATAAAAATAAAATCTAAAAGTGCATGTAAACTTTTTTGTTCTGCTCGTACACATAGGTACATTATTATGCAAAGAAAATATTTTAATGACTATAAAAATTACAATAATATGACAGCTACTTTGACATTGACAGTACTTATTCCACGTATATCAAGATGCCTAGCATGATAACTCCATTGTCATATATTTCAATGGAGTCAATGTCATATATTTCCCTATGTTCGCATTTCACCTCTACCAACCTGTATATACCATTAAAAATTTTACTTGTATTCTGGTATTACGAATAATTATTATGCCAGTTTTAAATTGGCAATAATGTAAAGGTAATCTTTAATTTTCCTTAACAAATTTAATCGATTAAAATTGAAATTTTTCAATGTGTTTCTTATGCTGTTATTATTATTAACGTATGATTCTAAATGTTTATAATTTAAATATAGTAAAATTCCTATTTCGTGCTCATATAAACATTAGTAAATTCTAGGGTACTCTAGCTATCTTTCTCGTACCTGACAGTTGCATAGAAACGGACGCTGTGTATTGGGATATTTCAATAAGAATGCGAACCTAGTGGTGAAATTTTGTACTTAAACAACGGTTCACGTTGATGTATAGACACTAAGTAATTAAAAGTGATTTTGTTTAATATTTGAAAATATTTCGGAAAGTATTGAGTTTAAAATTTGTTCATTTTAGTTCATTGGTTGTGTAAATATAAATTAACTTACTATTTATAACTAGAGTGCGGATTATATGCACCCAAATGTGATCAAAATATACCTACATGCAATTTGCATTGAAATAAAGCCAAAATATGCTCAATATTTGCACAAAATTAAACAAATATGCAATATTTTACAAATATATGCATGCATATGCAGATATGCAACATAATTTTATTCATTTTTACTAATAATTTATTTTTATAAATCAGAAAAATACTACATTTTGTCAACAATGCACAAGAATATCATATAAAATAAACAAAACAACGTATAACTTCTGGAATACGACTTGTGTGCCTACCTACCTTTAAAATAAATGTAAAAACTACTATAGGTGGTATCAAATTTGAGCGATTATAAATTAACATATAAAATTTATTAAAAAATTGAAATTTTGGGTTAAAAGGTACAAAATATGCAGTTATATGCATTTTTAATTAATATATGCAAAAATATTGAAATATACAAAATATGCAAAAAATTACACCATATTTTGATCTATATTTGTATGAAATGCATACATTTGTAAAAAAAAAAATACTACTATAAACAATAATACAATATATGCAAATGTATATATAATCCGCACTCTATTTATAACATACTTTATATGACAAAGGTAGTCATTGTAGGTATTTTGTACACTATTAAACTATAAAAATAAAATAATTAATACTTTAAATATAAATTAAAATGAATATAAATGTTAGTGGAATGAATATTGACGTTTATATACAACTATTATTTAATACTACATTTAGCAAGAACTATAATTAACCTAATAACCACTTTTTGAATAATGTACTTAAAATGCAAAATAAAACAAATTTACTACCAAAACTACAACAATAGAAAACATCACACAATATTCTATCAAAATATTACATACACGTTTGGTTGTGTGTTGCTGAGTGACGTCACGCAGACTTGCAATTCGCCGTTCAATTAAGAAACTTCGATTGAGAAAAATAACATCAAAACAGTCGAAATCGCCAGTTTTATAGTGAAATCGTGGTGCTTTGCAGTGAAAATACTTAGTGGTATTTTAAATTGAAGTAGTGCTATTTAAAAGTGAAATTGTGGTGCTTTGCAGTGAAAATACTTAGTGGTATTTTAAATTGAAATAGTGCTATTTAAAAGTGAAATTGTGGTTCCTGCTGTGCTCTGTGCTCTTGGATTTACTTCAAGTTATTCAACAAGGCTTCAAGGAAAATTAAAGGTTGGAAAAATGTGTTATTTGTTACAATATTCACGGTATTACATGCAAAATGGTTAAACAAACACATACACAAAACTTACATTAATACCTAATTTTTTAAATGGAAATTTGTTTGTTATATTGTTGGATAAAATGTTGCTGATGTAACAACAAATTTAAACATGTTTAAAAGTATTTTTTTGAAGTTTGGAGTGTAAAATGGTTAAATACGTATACATAACTTGCAATAATAATAAATATTTTAGTGGAAATAATTGTTTATATGATTAGATAAATGTAACAACAAATATAAACGTTTTTAAAAGTATTGAGTTTAAAATTTATTCACTTTAGTTCTTTGATTGTAAATATAAATTAACCTACTATTTATTGCATACTTTATATGATATAGTAAAAATTTTTCTGGAGAGGAGTCACGTCATCAATGTTGGTCACTAGATAATGACGTCACGGAACCAGATAATGACGTCACGGAATTCTAGATTTACATAGTACACTAATTTAATTTTTTTTATATGTAATGTGTGTTGCATTATTGAATTTACATGCGATGCTTATTTTTGCGATCAATTTAATTGAATTATTAGACAATTCATATTTAAATATCATTGTAAAATTTAATATATTTCCAGTTAGAACTCTATAGCGTTACAGAAAAATTTGAATGTCATGTAAACGTACAACACAAAACACAATTCTTAATTCAGTAATGCCAATGTGTGGTGAAAAAACAAACTACAATTATTTGAAATAAATTTAAAATGCATTAAAACATTATGTTCGGCTTTAAAATTATTGTAAATTTAATGAAAATGCATTATTCTTATAGTATGCAAAAAAGTAGTATTTATTTTATTCATTTAACATCACTCGGTCATTACTACAGTTATTTTCCATTTTGTAATGTTTTGATGACATGACTCCTCTGCAAAAAAATTTCAACTATAAGATAGTCATTGTAGGTATTTTGTACACACTAAACTAGAAAAATAAAAGAATTAATACATTACATAATATAAACTAAAATGAATATAAATGTTAGTGGGATTAATATTGACGTTTATATACAACTATTATTTGTATTATCCAAACACCCACTTGCTGAATAATATGTACTTAAAATACAAAATAAAAACAAATTTACTATCAAAACTACAACAATAGAAAACATCACACAATATTCAAAATTAATAGCATACATTTCATGAAAACTAATACACACTGCAAAACTGCAATGTTATATTTATGAAAGCCAAAGTAAAGTGCACCGTTGTTCAGAATTTCACATAGGTGAACAGCGCCATCTCTTAGTAGTGCAATATCCCAATGTAATATGTTACTTCGTGATTTTACACTAAGATTTCAATGTAACTGTAACTTCTAAACGGATAATAATATCGACTTCTGGTTTCTTGCATTAAATTATACGTACAATTCTGTATAATATAGATTATTTTTAAAAAGAATTATTCAATTTTGACGTTTTAAACTGCTATTATTAACTCCATAGCAACAACTTTAAATAAATGTTTATTCACAAGTGAATTAAAACTTTTTAAATCACGCAACACATTTTTAAATCACTCTGATGTAATTATTTCGTCAAAAATGCATAAAAACAATGACAACTTGCCACTGATGACTACTTCGGGCTAAACATTCTTCTCTTGAATAAACATTCATGTATCTCACTTTTAAGATTTTCTTTGTGAGACAATTGTGTAATTTTCAAATTTTTTGTGTTCACTGTGTTTAATGAACTGTAACTTCTAAACGGATAATAATATCGACTTTTGGTTTCTTGCATTAAATTGTATGTACAGTTCTTTATAGGATAAGTTATTTTACAAAAATTTGAAAGCCTTAATTAAGCAAAAATTTTAAGAGTATGATCGCTAGGATTTATCTCGGGATTTATGTACCAAGTCACTTGGTAGAAGTGGTTTGCTTTCATCAAAAAATGCAGGATGGGTCCATATTAATCGCTTAACGTACGAACTAATACTATAATAATTCAGTTCATAAAAAATAATAAATAAATAACATTTATTAGTAGCTAATAATGTATAATTTAATATTATAACAGTAACTAATTAATTCGTCACAGGCAATGTTTGGAGTGATGAATAGTTTGTGTGAGAGAAAACCCGAAATTTTCTTGAAAACGGTAAGAGATAGAAAAAAGCATGTTACCATTTTGTAGAAAATTTAACTGGCTTCATTTCCTTAATTGGATGTATATTAAAAAAATTAATAGTTTTCAAGTTATTTCGGAAGAAAGGAAAAATGTTACCAAAAACTCAAGATGGCGGATGGTGCCCGGGCCCCCAGCCTAGAGTACATTTTAGGCGAAAGAAATAAACTTTTGTATTTAATGTTTATATTCGCAGCAATTTTGACGAGCTTCATTCACTAGACTATTTGTATAAGATTTTTAAATTAATATCTCAAGAAACAAAATGAAGCTATAAATTAAAACGTTGGTTTTGATTGCCTCCGTCCTATGCTGCTCGTGTTAAAACTTTCGACACGAATATCTAATTTTCTGTACGTCAGAAGTTCGTTAAAATTTAACAGTGCACGTATTAGGTCATTCTTAACACATAGTAAAATTTTTATGAACATCTCAAGAAACTCGATTTACTGGTGAACGCTCTTAAGAATAAATTTAAATTTTATTCGTAATAATGAAATGAAACCAAGCAGAATTTTATTTTTATTACCTGTTGATATCATAATGATGCTGTGCACATCTATTCAAAATTAGTATCAATTCTCTTTCCACATCCTCAGTAAGTGGTTCATCCTCATTTGGATTATTCCTAAAGCGGTTTCCACTATTTATTGTAGCACATTCTATAGAATTTTTCAAGTTATCTTTAAGTATTTCAACCTGAGAGCATCCAATGTTCATAAAAGCACATAGCAACATATCCATACCCATATGAACTGTACAGATCATAGTAATAGCAAAACTTTGATAACAAAACGTTAGAAAAAATGTAGTAGACGATTTGTAAATATCATACGGAAACCATCCAGTCAGTGGAAGAGAGACTTTGTCGTCAGATTCTTCAATAAAAGGTATTACTAAGTAAAACAACGTGGCCCCATACCCACAAGTACAAAATATCTTGCAGTAAAAATGGCACATTTTCATCCATTTCATGTTAATTTCTTGACATTTAGCAACTTTTATTTGAAACAAAGGATTTTCTAAATCGTTTAAAATGATCTCCAGTCTTCTTCTTTTCACAACGACTTGTACAATCTTAATAAAAGCTGTGCATTGAGTTGTAATTTCGTTTAAAGACGTAACTGCTGAATCGGAGATGTAGTAAATGTTAAGTAATGTCGATGCTGTTATTGCTGCAATCATAATTTGCCAGACGATTAGATTAATTTTGTAGAACCAACGACATTTTGAACCATGTGTAGGCCAAACTCCCATAATTTTTAAAAGAGTTTTTGGATACTTAATGAAAGTTTCCATCTCTGTATTATTTATAATAACGAACATGTCTGTACCTGTTGACTTTTAGCAGAATACTAGAAGGTTCAAATATAATTCATAGTTTTATTCATGCCAAACTGGAAATTTCTTAGAATTTGAGGATTGAAGTAATCAATTAATAATTGTATCATGTGATTTCCAATGACATAATTATGTAACAGCGACAATACTACCTATATAATAACGATAAAGGAGAATTGCAAATATGGCTAATGCAAATAACTATAAAGGACTTATAGATTTTTGAGAACTACGTATACAGGTAATGCACAACAAATTATAGCTTTTTCTGTTGCCAATTTTATCTAATAACATCCCTAAGCTTTTTAATATAAACCAGATATCGGTATTGTGGTGGTGATAAAAGTTTGCTGTTCTACTATCGGAGTAATAAGTATAGTCACTCGGATGTAAAGTTGAATAACTTGTTTAAAAATAATCCAAAAAATTTAAATAAAACTTTATACTAAAGTATGCACATTTCTACGTTATTGTATAGAATTTCAAATTTTTAAATTTATATGTGTAGAAATAACAAAAATTTATAACAAAAATGAGCTATGATTTGACACATTTTTAAAAACTGTTAACTTTAATGACGTCTACTATCAATATACATCATGCAAAAAAATTCAAATTTTGATATAGTATAGTTATAAGCTTAGTTAAGTTATTTGCTACTGTAATTATTTTTAAATATTTATATTTTGTTTATAATAATAAAATAAGTGAACATGTAATATCTTTGTTATTGTTAACCTTTAAGATTCAAATTCAGGTTAGCGATGCCTTATATAATTATAAAAAATATTTGTTTATAATTTTTATTTAAAAATTATTGCTTGAATTTTAATAAATATTTTTCTGAAATTTATGAGTCCTGAGGTATCACTTTTTCAGAAAACAATTATTATAATTCATATAATAAGTTTAAAATAAAAATGATTAACAATTATTTTTTACAATTAAATAAGGCATCGGTAACCTGAATTTGAATCTTATAAGATTACTAGTAACAAAGATATTACATGTTCACTTATTTTATTATTATAAACAAAATATAAATATTTTAAAAAATTTACAGTAGTAAATAACTTAACTAAGCTTATAACTAACTATACTATACCAAAATTTGAATTATAATTATATATATATATATATATATATATAATAACAATATTGTTACAACTATGTGGTCACCCTTCTTCAAATTTTGGGAAATTGATGTCCGTGCTTGCATACGTTTATATACCAAAAATTAAGTAAATAGAACATTTCTAACATCTTTTTATTTAATCAATTAATGGAAAGCCATAAGAGCCCATGTATAAAATATTAAAATTTAACAATTAATTTCGTTCAAACTACCTGTTCAAAAATTTCCAAAAAATTCAGGTATCATTTTTATGACACAGACAACATAAATTCAAAGTTTGGTTGCATTAGAACATTTTTTAAAATGTCTAGGGAACCTCCTTAAAACTTATAGTCTTGATGAAAAAAACTTTAGTTGGTAATAATATCAGTAACATATTCCTATACCCTTTATTTTTTAATTGTAATATATAATAATTTGTCTAATACTTCAGAGAAGAATCAATTTATTATTAAAACTTACCATTTTCATTTGTATATATAGCAAATTTAAATTCAATATAGGTACTTCATACATTTTCTATTATTATTATTATTATTATTATTATTATTATTATTATTACGCAACAGGGTGTTCGAGACACTACACTATATTATTTTAAATAAAGCTTTTAGAAATAGGTGCGTTCTTTCGAAATTCATGTATCTGGGTGTAGACGTGGGAAATTGACATTCCTGACGTGACGCGAAACAACACATTTCACTGTATGAGTACAACAAATATGTATATGCTCGAAGTTTTGAATCATCCTGTATTATTACACTAGAAGACATTGTTTAAGCATCATTTATGTTACATGTAACATGTAACAAACACGAAAACATGATAAGTACTTAGTTATTCTAATAAAAGCTACTGAAAGATAAATTTAAAATTCACATCCAACGTAAGACGTTGATAGGCATAATTTAGAAGTTTGATCAACATAAACATGAATAACTTTCATTTAAGCACATAAGCTCTTTTCAAAACATCTGATTCAGAATTGATACACCACTGAAATACTGACAGTAATCCGGGAAGAAATTGAAAATAAACGGTGAAAGAAATGCGAAAACATGAAAGAAAGGATATTGAAAGAAATGAGCTGAGCATTTTTCCTTTTCAGAGATGAGACTTATCCGAATTGCTTTCATTTTATGCGAAGATTTTCGTAGATTTTTAATTTTCGATGTATTGTATATTTGTATCTTGAAGAATGTTTTCTTTTCTTATGATTGTTTTCTTGGGTGTTTCAATCAATGTTAAAGTGACAAATAACAAACTGACAGATAAGTAAGCTTATATCATAACTAATGAGTAACGAAAATAATCTGCTGTGGCCACCACAGTACTTCCTCGACTATATAAGTATTTATAACCTGCTTTCGTAAAAGTTTTAATTTAATGCTTCATTCAGCAAAGTTTAAACAAATTTTTTTACCCGAAATATTTAAATTGATACCAACTTGGGCATAATTATTTGAATAACATGTGAAAAAAAATTGAATATATTTCTTTTAAATGACGATCGTTTAAATGTTATTATTATTCTTCTACTAGAATTATTATTTTCCCGAGAGCTTTAATTTAATACCACATTCGATAGTATTTCAATAAAAATTAAAAATATAAAGTTGGTCTCTCTGGTTGAATAAAGCTCATTAACGAACTTGAAGTCAATTTCAGTCTGAAATTCTAACGCGTTTTAAAATTATTGAACATCCAGACATTCATGTTATTTTAATAAAATACCACTTACGTGGTATTTCTTAATTTTGTGATTTTTTCAAAAATTATTTTGTTCCACGCTCAACTAGTCATGTAATTTTTTTCCCTAAGTACCTACTTGTAGACCCATCTTGTACTTATATGTTTTATGTTTTGAAATATTAACATAGCATTGGCATAACATGTCAAAAGCTATGTGGTCCAGCCTTAAGAGCATTCTGTACAGGAAGAATGTACACGTTAAAGTAATTTACACTCATATACCTCATCGACACATGGTTGCACATTTTAAAAAAACAAATTTTTATATGGTAGATAAGGGATAAAACTTCGTTCTATTAGTGCAAATTTTTTTTTCTTTACGTTCAACGGTCGAAATTACTTACTTTCAACCGCTTGCAGGCGTTTAGAAGCACCTACAGAGTTTTCTTTATATTTCGCAGAACATGATATTTTAAACTTGAATCATGTAGTTTAAAGTTTAATCTACGTTGGGGTAGTATTCTTTTTTAGATAAAACTTTCTGATTTCGAGAGAATTAGAGGTAAAAAAAATGTGAATTTTTGTAGTTTTCTTTATTTTATAAACTAAAACTTCGGTACAAAACAGAAAAAATGGCACTAATAGAACGAAGTTTTATCCCTTATCTACCATATAAAAATTTGTTTTTGTTAAAATGTGCAACCATGTGTCCATGAGGTGTATGCGTGTAAAGTGCTTTTTACGTGTATATTATTCCTATACAGAATGCTCTTAAACTGTATTAAAATTATCTGCTATTATTTTGACTTCGTCGTGCTTATGTCGGTTTGTTTATCTAGTGTTATAGCGAAACAAATTGTTGCAATTACCTTTGTTACACGTGTAATCTGTTTTACTTGAAAAACTAAAAACGAGGATGAGTTGCGTGAGAAGCCAACATTTTTGTATTTAAAAAGAATTTGTGGTTGATGCTCTTTAAATAATTAAAAAGTTAGTTGAGACCTCCGCACGCAAAAGGCAGATAATACGGTTAGTTATTTCTGATCAATACGGGAAAAACACTTCACATACGCATTATGGTTCTCATTTAGTTTTATTGGAATACCGGCACATAATAATGATTGTACAATAAGGAAAATTGAAGAGATAAATGAGAATTTTACGACTGCTGTCTAGGCGAGACGAAAATTATTAATATTTGGATATCTCCAATTTGGACACTAACAACTACAACACATACTCGTAAATACAGTAGACGGGTAAGAATAAATCGCGGATCAGCGCTGATCTGCAAAGAAATGCACATATGGACATGGATATTTAACTTAAGGCCCGAATGTAGCTGTCTGCGAGAAAAGAATAGATTTATACAGATTTAGTGTGTCGAACAAAGGCAGCAATTGGGAACGCGCTCTCGTAGAGGGATTAAAATTGGTACTAAATTTGAACGTATCAGCACAAACAAGGGTTCATTTGAAAGATAAAAGTTCAATCTAGATCCGTCTAGTGTTGAAATTTGCTATTTTTGTTGATATACTGAGTAACAGTTATGTGAAGTTAGGCAAGTTATGACAAGTTTATGGCATTGTAAAATTTAAACAAAAAATAAAGCTAAAATTTCAACACTAACCGGATGTGGAGTTCATCTTTGTCTTTAAATGAAAAAAAAAATTAAATCGATCCGACCAAAATTAATCTCAATTTCATTCCCCATTCAAAAGCATGTTTTTGCTGCACGCAACTTCACTACATTAGGCTCTTAAGGTGTTCGCCTACCCTAAAAATTTACAGCGTTACAGAGGTGTACGCCTCCCACGTTTACTTAAATATAATTGAAATATATGATGCTTTTACAAATGAGTATATTAACAAAGGATGTCTTAATGCTTCTATATTTTTATTTTTTGTCTTTGGCCTAGGAATTTGAAGTAAAAAATATTTTAAAATGACATTTTTTACGGTTTTTTGTCATTATTTGATATTCTTTTTTTCGGTCACTATAAATGGCAAGAAAAATTTAAAAAACAAGAAGCATACAGCTTAGTTTCCTTTTTTGAATAATTTTTGTTTTACTTAATGTCTTTAAAAAATACAGAAGTTATTATGGGAATCTAGAGCCATGTTTGCAGTATTTTTCAACTTCAAAATGACATTGCAAAGCTAGGATGCGGGAAACTACGAGTTTCGGGCTGGTTTGGGCAGCCGTAGTAGTGGAGAAGAGAGTATAATAGAAAAAAAGTCATATCGAGAGTATTCTAGGAATTCGACAAAAAGGTAGACGAGCCTCTTAACAAAATAAAGTAACCTAACATCCTTCTTGAGTCCCAAATTATCAGTTTTTGAAGAAACTCTGATTGAACTGAATTAAATAAATTTAAGTAAGACTTATTTATAGCTAATTTTATTTATATTTCTTATTTTCATAGCTCTGAATGTACCTTTACTCCTATAGAATGATAGATGATATTATAGTGGAAATCCACTTCGCCCGATTTGTCTTGGTGCAGTCAGAATTTCAATCCATGCGACGACATTTAAAATTCAAAGCGGCAACTGAGAGATTCTTATGCAAACAACCAGGACTATACTGCCCTCCTTAGGAAGAATGTCCTATCTGCAAATTTTGAGATTTTTGTAATCTGCATGAATTATTACAAATATACAAAAATATAATGTCCAGCTGCCCTAAGAAAAGGTAGAATTTATTATGCATGGTTATTATATTTATATAAAGCAATTTTGATAGTAAAAATCCGCATAGATGTTTCCACAAACATTTTTATATAAAATAATAGCTAATACAAAATTTTTGCAGATAGGACATTTTTCCTAAGGACGGCAGTATATGTAAGACGATCAAATGGTTTTAAACCTGCGCAGACAAATGAGTGTTATTATTGGTTATTATCACTCAGGAATTATTGTGTATTGTGTATGAAGTTTAGCATATTTTCCATTTTCTAAAACCAAAATTAAAAACTAAATATTTATTGAAGAAAATTCCCAGCTGGTAAGGCGACGTTTTAAAATATTTATTATAGAACTTGCCTTTGCTGTTCGTGCCGGTCCTGTAAATAAATAAAGTCGTTGAAGAATTTTGTGCGAATTCGCGATAAGAATTTCACAATTTCTCATTTTCCACGAAATGATAAATCATTAATAACCCGACGTGAAAGAAGTTAACTGTTCTGAAATTTTTATAAGCGACAGTTACGAATTATATTTAATTTATTAGTGCCCTAAAAGGTTTATATTCGGAACGTGACTTCCTGTACTGAAAATAAATAATATAATTAGTACAAAATTTTATCTGCCTTATTATTCTATACGAACAATTTTCAAACAGTGGGGTTGGCGTCAAAATTAATTCAAGTAAATTCAACTATTTTTAGATTTTAGGATATTTTGTGTTTTCTTCACTACATGAGGCCTGATTTATATAAGGTGTAACGCGGAACTTTTGCATTTGCCTAGAGATAATTTCATTTAAGCAGAACCCTGCGCGAAGTACGAATTCTCGTCTTAGAAAGAGAGGCACAGATGATAAACAAGAGGAAACTACACTACTGTCTGTTCTACACAGAACATCAGCTTCAATATCTGTTATTCTCACGTTGACGTTCGTAGTGTTTTGCTTCGTGTAACGCTGTGAATTTTGTAATTGATTGTGATTGAGTTATATTTTAGTTTTCTTTGAAAATTAAGTGAAGTGCAGCGTAGCATATACTCGCTAGCTCCACTTTTGTAAAACGGACAGTACAAGTATATGACAAGCTCTGCCTTCTCGCGCAGCTCAGGGTCCTAGATATTTGAATTTTTCTCTAAGAATTTCGAACACAGGAACACACTCTGCTTCTGATCAAGATTTAGCCGTATCCGCAGTAAAAAATTTGAGATATTCTCATATTTCAGGGTTTTAGCATAAGTAATGCTTATGTAACTTCGCGGAAGAATTATACCTCATTTCATGTAAGAAAAAAGCTGATGACACTGCAAGTGTAGTCCGTTCTGTACACTCATACATTTGATTAGTTCAAAATTTCAAAATTTGGCGCTAAATTAAAAAAGGTATGTTTTGTGCATAAAGCTGTCATCTATAGAATAATGTTTGCTCTTATCTCGATCAATCAGATTCAGTAAATCATCGCCCTATCTTATCCAACGCTTTTTTCTCACGTGAAATGAGGTATAGTACTGTAAAACATGTTTTATTAAACTTGAAAATCAATTGCTGAATAAAAATGCAATCAGGTTTTATCTTACATAAACCGTAAACCAGACTTTATGTAAAAACACATTCATTTGCAAATAAACTTATTCGTTAGAAATATAATTTATTAATTTGCATCCCAAAATTTGATCCTGCGTTTTAGTACCACTCGCATGATTGACAACATATTTTAGCTATGTAAAATCCTAAATATTTTAAGCTAGTAACTTTTTGAAAAACTTTTTTCATCTCAAAAATTAGTTTTATGTCTTCCTAGTATGTAATTGTTTAATTATGTCATGGATACGAGGTATGTTATATACTACATTATACCCTAGGGCATTAAGAAATTTCCATGGTAATATTGAGACATCACTAATGTTTTTCTTCTGAAATTAATATATTTTCTGTCTGTTACTAGGATACCAAAAATATTAACAAAATTCGAAACGTCAAAGCGAAATGTCACGCGCGCAGTATTTTAAATAAAATAGTAAGACATAAAATATTGTATGCACCACGGGCATCATTGATGTTTATAGCCCTCGGGCGATTTACAGACCCTCGGGCCAGAGGCCCTTGGCCTTGTAAACATGTCGCCCTCGGATGAGCATAAACATCATCATGATGCCCTTGATACATAAATAACTATTATAGGTTTTCTTTCAATATATAAACCGGATTTCTAACTTACTGTAATGGTGGAGGACTCGTGGAGGACCCTATTACGAGTTTCTCAGAAACTCAGAATCATGAAAATTATGTAAATCTAAATATATGCGTGGTATACCAAGAAAAAATCTCTTTAATAATTCCTACAAACTTCTCCATAATTAACTACAAATTGATTGATTAATTTCCTGTTAAAAGTGGGCGTTCCTTAACCCCCTTACCCTTATTTCCTTTTCCTGGTTCATTCATTTGCTGATTGCGTTTTCATTCACTATCTGCTGCGCATGAAAATAGTTCCCCCAAACAGAATAAGTTCCAATCCACGCTATTGCAGTAGGCTATGGCCGCGATCACGGCTAACCTCGATGGTCGATTGTGATAGCGATATTCAGCTGTCAAAGAGTTGTGGTGTTTCACCGAACACA
The DNA here is from genome assembly GCA_947534325.1 of Agonum fuliginosum. NCBI lineage: Eukaryota > Metazoa > Arthropoda > Insecta > Coleoptera > Carabidae > Agonum > Agonum fuliginosum. Next base: position 24,956,344 of record OX384036.1, read on the forward strand.
AATGGAAGTAATGATTGAATTGCAATGAGCTTTGTTTGGATTGCAATTTAAATAGAGATTTTCGGTTATTTACTCTTCTAACGAGTCTTTAAAATTGAAATTTGGGTCATGGTTTATTGATTATTGAAGGGATTTTAGGGTGATTTGCTATTCGGTGAAAATTTGTTATTCGCAGAATTTAATTAGCCTGATTCAAGATTTCACGTTTTGAGTTAAATTTAAAAATAGTAAAATTATTTTGTCTACAAAAAACTTATATTACATGGTCTTTCCTCAAATAGTTCATCAATTGAATCGGTCATTTCAAAAACAACATAAGTCACAATGTTAATATTTCACAAGATTAAATAAAAACCGTATAATATCACAATTAGCATATTGTTTTTGCAATAATTCCAGTTTTTAAACCTATATTTAAAACGTTAGGATCAATGTAAGTTGTGTTGTTTTTACCATTAATGTGTGTTTACCCATGTACAATAAAAATCTTGCAAGAACGCCGATTTTGAAAAAAATACTGACTTACGTTGTTTTTGAAATGACCGATTCAATTGCAATAAAAATGCAAATTAAAGCCATTATTAATTTATCCTTAACCACTTTTTTATGATATACCTACCTATAGATAGATTCCGGTATGTTCATAAAATCTATTATAGGTAAATATTTACGGGTATAACGTGGTATAACCCTAATGAAACTAAACTATAGAGTGAAGATAAAAACATTTACACTAATTAAACAAAAATTACATTAGTTTCTAAAACTTAACTGATTAATAAATGTAGAATTATGATACACTTACTTAACTCAGCAATAAACCAAAACTCTCGCCAAAACTTTTAAAACCGCAAAATGACATAAAAATAAATACAAATATACCTAGTGTTAGAAAGAGACAGATAGTCACGCAAGTAGAAACAGAACCTCCGTAGCTCACGCAAATACATATATTTGCGTGTCTCGCAACAAGTGACGTCATATGCAGTAGTTCTTCAAATTCCCGGCAGATGCACGTGACAAATCTATGCTAGTATTGGTGCAAGTTGCGCAAGTTACAGAATCAATCCCCTGATCAGAAGTGTAAAGGGAATAAAGCAAAGGCCCAAGAATAGATCCCTGAGGAACACCAAAGGTAACAGGAAATAAAGAAGAAGTATTATTATTGAGCGTCACTGCTTGTTGTCTAAAATTTAAATATTACTGAAATTAAAATAAACTAATTTAGCAACTAAAAGAAAGTGACTAATTGTGTCGAAGGCTTTACTATAATCTTGCAGGACTAACGTTGTGAGATTTCCAGCATCATTGGCTATCATTACTTAAGTGAGTAAAAGCAGTGGATGTACTGCAGCATTTTAAAAATATGTATTATTTACCTTATTAATTGCTTATTTACACTCAAAATGACAATTTAACCAATTTTTAATTTAATATCAAGCTGACATAAGACTGTAAAGTTTGCGCTTATTAATTTCAGTTAAGTTCCTCAAACTAGTAGTAAATTTTTGTATACAGGTTGGTGGAGGTGAAATGCGAACATAGGGAACATATCATGACAATCGAACTTTCATGCCAGGTATCTTGATATATTTTGTAGTAGTGTCACAAAACGAAGTAATATGAATATGTGTGGCAAAAAGAGTAATCAATAACAGAAATAATAATAAAATCTAAAAGTGCATGTAAACTTTCTCGTTCTGCTCGCACACATGCATTATTATGCAAAGAAAATATTTTAATGAAAATAAAAATTTCAATAATATGACAGCTACTTTGACATTGACAGTACTTATTCCACGTATATCAAGATGCCTAGCATGATAATTCAATTGTCATATATTTCCCTATGTTCGCATTTCACCTCCACTAACCTGTATAACCATGGTTACTATTATTGTAATCAATTCTTCCATTGGCTGATATTTGTTTCATGCTGCAACGCATTTGCATTTCCCCTTAAATCCTCCTCAAACACCGAATCTTTTCACAAACACTCTTCGTCTGATTTGCAGCTGCAGAGTAAAGCACCGACAAATCCCCATGAGCCAAAGCAAACACGAACCGGTACCGGTAACGGTAGAACGATACGTTATCGAACCGGTACTACGCTACTGCGAGTACAATGTGCCAATGTGCGACTCCTAACGGCGTAGCTATCGAGGTATCGGGAGATATGCATGTTTGCAGTGTCGTGCTGTCGATAACAAGATAAGTTATCGGTGAGAGATGTTGTGATAGCAGAGAAGTATGTTGAATGGTTGTGGTTATCATGAATTTAAATGAGGAATTAGTAAATACGAGTATAGGTAATATTAAGTGAGGGTAGGGGCAGAAAGTATTCAAGTACAAAACACTAAAAATTCTATTGTAGGGATCAATGGTTCAACGTTCAAAATCACAATAGGGCATTTTTGAAACTAACATACGGTGCGAGGTTAATAATTCATTAAAAATCGTAGATTTGGATGGAAGTTACAAATCATAGGTATTCATTGAAATAAAAAAGAAAATCTGTTGTGGCCAGCACAAGACCTCCCGCCATATTCACTCTATTCTTTTTACCTTCCGCTTACCTGTAAAGGAAGGTATTGGAATCATGCAAAAAATCGGGTAGTGAGTTTTTAGTGGATGAGCACGAATTAGGGTCCTTACAACTCATTTTTGATAGTTTCTCGATGATGTCTGTATGTATGTGTGTGCGTGTGTGTGTGTGTGTGTATGTGTGTGGTCCGGGCCGATGCCGTCTGTCGGATAACTCAAATACGAATTACCCAAAAATTTTGATATTTGGTATTTTACAATTGTATACTAATAGGAAGAGCTCATTAGATTTTGGTATAAATATCTTCACCGAAAGTGATATTTTTTGAAGATTGAAAAGATTAAGTGTCAAAAATTTCTATAAATTTGGATAAATATAGTATGTATTTGTAATAAGAATAAGAGGAAAAGTTATTTGCAATTTTCGTTATAAAAATATTGTCTTTATCTGGTAGCATTAAAGAACTGCAGTAAAATTTAAAAAATATATTTATCAAATAAAACGTTGAAATCTTGTAAGCCATGTTCGGTTGATTTTTGTTTCTGCATAAAAAATATTGACAGATGAGACGGGTGACAAGTTGGCATACTAGCGCTAAGTGTCATAAGTAAGTTATTAAATGTAGTAACTGAACGGAGGATTGCTTCAATACAGAAGATTTTTCGTGTGAATGAATCTTTTGATTCAGGTGATACTAATTTCTGTGTTTGAATATTTCAGATTTTTATTTGTATATTTTAAATGGGCACCGGATTGTACGTATACATTTCTGTTTAAAGTCTAGATATGGCGGAAGGTTGTGTGATGGCCACGTCAGATTTTTACTTATACAAATGTATTATTATATAGGTACTACATGGTACTACTCACAAATGTATTTTAGTCATTTTATTCCAAATGTAGCAGAAGATATAGATATAATCGATATTTCACTATTGTCACTGTCACTGTAATGTCAAAATCATAATCATTTAAATTTTACGTATGTACTAACATATGTTAAACGATCATGGACTACTTACAAAATAACAAAATACTAAATTATACGTATATACACTCTAATTATTCTTAAATGACAGCAGATACATAAAAATTTATAAAATACCGTTTGAAGATAATAATCACATAATCCTTAATTTAAAAAAAAAAAAATTGTCTTAAATTAATTATTTATCGAAATATTTTTAAAAAGTAAGTATTACTTCCGGTTTGTAGAATATGAGGCGGGAGGTAAAAATTTATATTACGCATTGTTCGTAAACATTTAATTGTTCATTTATAACACCAGGTAAGTTAAACGACCCATGCTCTACAAGTTTCAAATACTAAATTATAAATACTTTTACTTTAATTATTCTTAAATGATACGAGATACATAAACATTTATAAAATACTTATACTTATTGTAAATATCACATAATGTGTCATTCAAAATACTTTTTTGTCTTAAATGAATTATTTATCGAAATATTTTTAAAAAGTATTGCTTCCGGTTTAAGACTCGTATTAAAATCTTAATTATAAAATTTGAAATTTTTAAGTTTGAAACGGCCACCCAGGTCCATGCCTAGCACCGTCTTTGATAAGCCGGGAAAACTTAAAATTGAAACTTAATTTTGAGACTAACTTGACAGTACCTACTTCGAATTTCCAAACACTTCTCCAATACCGACCCTTAAACTTAAACATTCTTACTCGCAATCTCCATACCTTTAGGTACTACAAATTACTAACCAAATTCATAGCAATGTTCAATTCATCCCGCTTGTAGTACATCCCCACTTATGCAGCAAATTCCGGTTAGTGTAGTTGATTCTCTGTTCCTGTTATTGCCTGTCCGTGTCCTTGTCTGTGTCTCCGTGTCGTCCTGTTGTGTCGCATTACCCGGAAACAATTGGCAAATCTCGCGGGGTTATTCAAATTCATTCTTGTGTCTTGTTCTTGTATAATGTATAGCGGAATTGTAGGCTTTGTTCTGTGTTGATTTGTGTGAAATTGTAGGGTGTAATCTAGGGAAGGTTGAGGAGTTTATCAGAATATTCACACTTAAGGTGTTCGTCTACCCTAAAATTTTACAGCGGTACAGAGGTGTACGCCTCCCACGTTTACTTTAATTATAATTGAAATATATGATGCTTATACATATGAGTGTATTAACAAAAGATGTCTTAATGCTTCTATATTTTTATTTTTTTTCTTTGGCCTAGGAATTTGAAGTAAAAAATATTTTAAAATGACGTTTTTTGCGGTTTTTTGTCATTATTTGATATTATTTTTTCCGGTCACTATAAATGGCAAGAAAAATTTAAAAAACAAGAAGCATGCATCTAAGCTTCCTTTTTCGAATAATTTTTGTTTTACTTAATTTCTTTAAATAGTATTTTGTGCACCTAGGGAGGGAAGCGCCTTCCCTCCCGTGGGACACACAATATTTTACGTCACGAGGGCCTCGAAATCACCTTTCTTGCAAGCGGGAGAAAACACTGTTTTCCTCCCGCTCGGGAGGAAAGCAAGTACGGTCCTCCCGAGTGGGAGGGAAAACTCGCTTCCCTCCCTCCATTAGCAAGAGGAAAACACTGCTTTCCTCCCCCGAGTGACGTAAAAATACAGAAGTTATTATGGGAATCTGGAGTCATGTTTACAGTATTTTTCAACTTCAAAATGACATTGCATAGCTAGGATGCGGGAAAGTACGAGTTTCGGCCTGGTTTTGGGCAGCCGTAGTACTGGGGAAGAGAGTGAAATAGAAAAAAAGTTATATCGAGAGTATTCTAGGAATTCGAAAAAATGGTAGACGAGCCTCTTAAGATTATTAGTTATGGGATAGGTAAGGTTTGTTGTTGAATAGCGGATAGATATAGATTTATTGCTGTTAAATGTTGTATTTTTGAACTAAATACTAATACTAAATAAATACTAATCTCTGAATTTATTCTTAATTAATTAATCTCTTGTGCCATTGCGATAAATTTGGAGTTAATCATCATGTTTTCAAGTCCTTTATATTAACTTCACCGTCTGTCATCTCTGTCTACGTACGGCAAAAAAATAAAAGTCAAAAAAGACCCACTTTTGTCACCTAACCTAACAATGCACCTAACTTATAATATAGATATATTAAAATGTCAGTCCGCCATCTTGAAACAAAATGGCGGAATGATATCTTAAAATGTAGGTACTGTAACTATTGCGTTTAAATTTGGTACAGTAATAGCTAAGAATCTGTCTTGAAACATAGGTAGGTGTGTTAAAATGTTAGTCCGCCATCTTGAAACAAAATGGCAGCTAGCTATCTCAATCTGGTTGAAATTTAGTACAGTAACAGCTAAAGATCTAATTAAATATATAGGCATATAACAATGTCAGTTCACCTTCAAATACTGAACTGTAAAAATTAGTACCGGAAAAGTGTTTACGCTGTGAAAAAAGAAACAAAAATATGACATTTTGAGGTTAGGATGCTAACCTAGTTCAGGATGCAATCACAACGAGGTGGCAAAGATAAAATCAGATCAAAGCGGCACGGTCATTCATTTATGATGTTTTTTCTTGCTCTTTTGCCACAAATCTGTAAATGATGCTAACACAGAGACAGAGTGCTTGACTTGAATTCGGGTTAGGTGTGAAATTTTCATGACTTGACTGGAATCGATATTTACTCATCACCATTACAAGTTGGGAATAAATTTAATATTAATTATGAAAAAATAATATTTGCGTATGGATAAAAAGACCAATAATTGTGCAAAAAAAGATAAGCATCGCGAACTTTAAGGAATTACCGATGTCAGACAAAATTGTCTTCTAACAGTAAACTGTCTTTACCGTTCTTGATACTTAATATTATTAAAATTAATGATATCTGAATTTCCGAAGTTCATTGTCACAATAATATAAAACAAAATCGTTTCGTTTATGAACTCGTCAATGAGTACTGTATCACAATCATCTTTGTATCAAACCTTACACCATACACTAATCTGGATACATTACTCATTGACGAGTTCATAAACGGAACGATTTTGTTATATATTATCTTAAGGCGCTACACTTGTGTCAAAAATATAGTGAAAAAGGGAGCTTGCTATATTGCAAACTGAGCTCTTGTTAAACCTACACTGTTCATATTTTATATATAGATAGTTAAAAGATGACTCTAGAGTGCTAAGAAAATATATTTTTGAAATACTTAATGGTATTTTAGTAATAAATTGGTAAAAATAGTCAATTTGGCCGATTTTTAACTATTTTTTTCCTCAGATGTGTAATTTTTTTGACAAAAAATATTTTCTTAGCACTCTCACGAACAATGCAAGGAATCGACTATTTAAAACAAAATTAATAAATATGCAATAATAAGGCCGTAGTTTGTAATACTAAAATGCATAATTTAATTCTTATTTTCTCTAATTGTTGTCGCAACAATGTATTGTATGAATTTTTCCATCAAATAATGCTTCGTAATTACTTATGGTAAATTTCTGATTTTTATTTTGAGCAATATAGCCAGAATCGTGAATTTTGATTCTATTGCAGCAATATTGCTTTCAACAAGTGTAGAGCCTTAATATTATTGCCGTAGAAACAAGAATATAAATATCAATTTAAAAATTATTAGGAATAATAATTGCAAAACATTGAAAACCATTATAGCGAAGAAAAATTGATTGTCATTTATCTCAATTAGTACTTGAAACAAAATAGAAAACCACGATAAGTCTAATATGATTTACCACCGTAACAGAATGTCCCGCGTACATTTCTCAAGAGAATGAACAAGAAAGGGAAACATCCCTCGAAGTGTCAGTAAAAATGGAAAGAAAAGCAAAACTCCCAGACCGCCCACCGAATAATGACTTTCTTTTATTTTTTCGCGTCTTTTGTTGAAGTTTTTATTTCCAGGTGAATTGCATTTGTTTCACGAGCCACAGCTACTTGATCGATCTTGTGTTGGAAAAACGTCAGGGAAGTTTTCCTGCTTTTCCGGGTTTCCCAGTTGTGGTTTATTTAACAGGAATAACAGGAAGTGATGTAGGAGGTCCCTAAGGAATACACGACAGATATTTTTAATCGTTATTGTTTCACGATTTCCACGAATCCTTTTATTATTTTATTCGGGAAAAAAGAAACAATTGTTTCCAAACATTTGGGAGAAATAATTCATGAAGCAAAAGGAACGGGATTGATATTGATTGTTTTAAATTTTAAGAAGGACGTTTTGTGTTATTTATATTTCTTTTTTATCGTTGCGAATTTAAGGTTTTGTTTCCGAATGCCATACTTTTTCTTCAATTCCACTCCCTTCCCTCCCATTATTGCAGCTGCCTAAAACCATTCCGAAACTCTTACTTTGCCGCATCCTAACTATGCAATGTCATATTTTTAAGTTGAAAAATACTGTAAAAGTGTTTTTGTTGCGAGTAAACTGTCAGTTTATTATTGACTTCAAGATAATGCTTTTTAAATATTTAATAGAGAAAAAATGGATCTACAGATGTGCCTTTTATAAAATTTTAAAAACAAATTTCTATCATGAGATATACCCGTGTACAGTTTGCATAAATAGATAAATTTTAAAAAGGCAAAACTGTTAATTCATCCTTTAAGTATATAATCCTTGTTGGAATTAAATTTTACCAGTCTTGTACTGGCCACAAAACACTCGTTACGTTAGTACATTTTATGCTGGATTTTAGGAGGTAGACGGGCCTCTTAATGTGGATAATAGATAATAGTCGTTTAAATGGTGAAAAATATATTTAGTTTCCTATTAAAATAGAAGTAAGAATCAGGCGCGGATTTAGGGGGGGCACAGGGGCCCGTTTAATAATATTATAAAAACTACAATTCTCGAATTCCCTTCTACAATGGTATATTTGTGAGTAAGTACCTTCATACACACTTAGTAAAATAGTTGAGTATATGGCGAGAGGTTATGTGTTGGCCACATCGGATTTTTTCAATAGACTTGAAACCTTGAAAGCACGAACTCAGACACTTTTATTTAAAACTTTTTTATATTAATAATATTGTTTAAAATAAAATATTTTTATCTGTGATTAATTTATAACATTAACATTAAATGTGTGATGTTTGCTACATAATGCCATATATAAATCCCGCAGGGAATAATAATCAGTATTCCCTCCTCTGTACCAATCAGAAAATTACTTTATTTATTTTATTAAAATTTTGCACGTAATATATAAGTCGTAGATAAAGTATAATATAAAACTCGCTATAATGGCTATTATTCCCTCAAATGATTAAAAATTGTAAACTACATCTTCCAGGCATAATACCATCCATTATAGCGTCGTTGTATAATATTCTATTAAGTTTGCTACGGAGAGGCTCTGAATCTTCCATAAAGGGCTGAGCCCCCCTGACACCCCCTTGACACGGCCCTGTAGCAGGTATATTTAATAAGTTTCCTTTAAACATGTTTTTGTTTTCTGTAATAATTTATCGTAAATAATTTTGTTTTGAAAGAATATAGCAGCAGCAGTTTATAAAAACGTTAACGTACCCACTTCACCAATAAATTATATGACGTATATTACATGCGAGGGTGGTACGTGTGCATAAAAATTTAAACCATAAAAACAGAATAGACAAACAACGCAAGCCTTTGTTGTGAAGCAAAGAACTAGCGTAGCGGTGCGGTGTGAAGAGGAGTATGACTTGCAGACACCTTGAAGTGTTGCAGTTTGCCTATTTTCATTCTCTGTTCCATGATAACAAACCAGAAGTTAGCAATGTGCAACACTTTATCGTGCCCTCACCTCCTTTCCCCGCCTATAGCTGCTGCTCCCCGCTACCGTAATTCTTTCCTTCACAACATTGTATACTACAGCATTGAGTGTTATCTGTCTATACCTATATATGGTCGAAGGTAAAAACACATTGATCACCCCGTTTGTTTTACACAAAATGCGATTTATTTCTTACACAAATATATTTAGTGTCACGTGTAAACCTTCATGTCTACACAAAATAAAATGAAGAGTGATTTATTTTATAAATATCTTCCAGCACAGATTTAAAGCCGAGGCAGTTTTCACTGACGCGTCATTTATCTTCCGAGTGAAATATTCGCGCGTTTACGCAGGTAAACAAATCAAAATTCGGGTGTTTTGTTTGTACTTTTGCGTATAAATGGAGCAGAATTTGCATGCGCGTCTTTATTTGTAAATAAGCGATTATTTTTCGGCAGTCGTAGGCGACAGGCAGCAAAATTCATTAAAGATGCTGTGCCTCGAAATTGAATATTCAAATTTTAGTCATTTGTGCCGAATTAATTTGGTTTTATATTGTTTTAATTAATGATAGAGCTCCTGCTGACAGATAGATTGCGTCTTTGTTTATATACTTACCTACCTTTACGAAGATTTTCTAATTGAAAGAAATTTTAGAAAAATTGTAATTATAATTATTATCTATAATAAAATTTACAAAACAAAAAATCGGAAACTGATAGTCATAATAATTAATAAAAGAATAAAACCAATTTCGTGGGATTCAGTCAAAAAATTTATTAAAGGAACTATCCCCAACGTTTTAAACTCGAGTCCTGCACGGATCTTGTTTTTAAGACCCGCACCTGAGCCGCGTATTTTTCTTTTGTATTATAGTCCACACATACATCAAGTACCTAATAATCGTCAGACAATGCCCAAAACCGCAATCGTTTAAGATTAGCCCGCAGATAAGAAATATAGTCGAACCTTCGACCATATATAGGTATAGACAGATAACACTGAATGCTGTAGTATACAATGTTGTGAAGGCAAGAAGTACAGTAGCGGTGAGTAACAGCTATAGGCGGGGAAAGGAAGTGAGGACACGTTAGAGTCTTGCACATTGCTAACTTCTGGTTTGTTATCATGGAACAGAGAATGAAAATAGGCAAACTGCAACACTTCAAGGTGTCTACAGGTCATACTCCTCTTCACACCGCTACGCTAGTTCTTTGCTTCACAACAAAGGCTTGCGTTGTTTGTCTATTCCTATATATGGTCGAAGAGTCGAACAGTTCAGTATTTGCCATATTTATTAACCCGAGTATATATTTTACCCCCAGTGTTCCACTGGTAGAGTAAGAGTTTTTCGAAGCTTATTACCAGGGCTGTATTGTATGCTCTGGCGCATCTCAGGCTTGTGGTTTTGGCCATTGTGTGACTGCAATAACCCCCTAATAAACGTTAATGATTATTAGGTAGATGAAATGTATTTGTACTATACCCGCACCTGATCCGCTATCCATCAAAGTGTTCTATATTCAATCCGCAATCCGACCCGCAATGCGGGTACCCTTGAGTACCCTCCCCGATGCAGGACTAGAGCCCTGTGCGGGTCGGGAACACGCCACTGCGTCAAATTGCCGTAATGTCAAATACCCGCTGTGTCCAATTGCCGCAATGTCAAATTGCCACTGTGCCAAAACGCAACCCCACCACTTACATACTTGTAATAACGTATGTCGAGAGACTACTGCAAATTTATTTCGACACAGAGGCAATTTGACCCAGTGGAAATCAGGCACAACAGTAGATTTGACGTACCAAAACCGAGTTTGTGGGGCTCTAGTACGGTTTTGTTAGCTTTGTTAGTGTAGTAAATACCAAAACCTATGCCCCATTGCCAGTATGTCTAAATATTGCTGTTGTGTTGGATTGCCGCTGAGTCAAATTGCCCGTACGTCAAATCTACTGTTGTGCCTGATTTCCACTGGCCATGCCATGGCATTGATATTTGTTTGTTGTAAAATCATTTTCTGTAGAAGATGGAAGATGCAACAAAATTTTACGCTACAACTTTTCTAAACCTGTGCGTCAATATCAAACGTAGAGATGTGACGTAGGTACCTACATATAGTTTTGACAGTTTATAAATTCGAATGAAATATTAATAAGTTTGACTGTTTGACATTCAAAATATTAGTTTGATGAAAAACTGACCGCCTGGCACAAGCTTAATAAATTTTGGATAATCTGATTACTATCGGAGTAATAAGTATAGTCACTCGGATGTAAAGTTCAATAACTTGTTTAAATATAATCCAAAAAATTTAAATAAAACTTTATACAAAAGTATGCACATTTCTACGTTATTGTATAGAATTTCAAATTTTTAAATGTATTTGTGTAGAAATAACAAAAATTTATAGCAAAAATGAGCTATGATTTTGACACATTTTTAGAAACTGTTAACTTTAATGACGTCTACTGTCAATATACATCATTCAAAAAAATTCAAATATACTTATTACTCCGATAGTAGATACATGTGAAAACTTTCGTTTCACAAGCATAAATCAAATTATAGCTGGTACATATTTTCAATATTACCACCATACTTTATTTGTTTTTTCCTCATCCCTCTTTATTTGACTCTTCCTCACACGCTAGCGTTAGCAACATACTCATCACACTCTGCATCTTGCATTCCCAACAGAGTGATAAATTCCGCGCTGCGTACATGTTTCCACATTCCAAGCGCCACGGACTTCGCTGGATTAAACATTGCTTTAACAGAGCCGGCTTTAGGGGTGCAAACGTCCTTATATGTGTTATTTTAATGACGCCCTTCTCGCAGTTATTTAAAAATACACTTTGGGAAATGAGTTTAGCGGAAAATTTATTCTCGTATTTTATTAAAATAATAAACGAAGCAGATGACCAAAATATTTTTTTCAAATATCGCTGTATGAAAATGTTTTCACTTATAATGTCACATGTGCATTCATTCTTTCCGGATATTTTTTTGAGTGTAACATTCGAGTAGTACTCGAGAGCTAATTACGTTGTTGGAATGCACGATAAAAAATTCCTGGACATGGATTAATGCACGAGTGCATATTCGGTAAGAAAGTTTTTACCTTGCTTTTAGAGCCAAACTATAAATACAAAAGATGTTCAGAATAAAAAGTACATCCAACGAGCCCTTATTTATTGATATAAAACGTTCAGATCAAAAAAATAAACACTTCAATTAATAATTTCGATAAAATGTACCTTAGGAAGAAAAGAAGGAAAATTAAATAATTATTAATTTACTTTTTGGTTTGTAAATCCTTCTTCCAATAAATAAATTAGAACAACAATTTCAAATCTGTCAACTGTCAGAGTGACGGAATAAATATTTTTGTTTTGTTTAATTTTACATGGCAGTCTGACACTAGCCTAAATTGTTAATTTTTATTTCGAGAAAGAAATCGATTTGAACAAAAAATTTAAGCTTATTCCATGCAGTTTTTTATTCTGAACATCTTAGGTATTTACAGTTTAGCAAAATTTTAACATTTTATTTTGTATAGGACAGAAAATAGTAAGTTATTTGTCCAACTAGAGAGGAAAGCGCTTTTTCCCACTCGAGCTCGAAGTGGAAAAGAGTGGAAAAAGAGCTTTCCTCTCGTGTTAGACACAACATTTTTTTCACGACATATTTAAAAACATTGTAATTGTAGAAGAAACACATAACTAGAAGTTATGTTATAACTGCCATCTGTCAGAATGACATTTGAAAACAACGAAATGCAGCCAATATGCCAAATTAAATTTAAGTTGTAAAATCGTGAAATAGTAGAAAAAGAAAGTATAAAACATAATAATTGTAAAATAATAGTTTACAGTATATCACTAAAAAATCAGAATTTTCAATAAAATATTAAATTTACCTACTTACAATTTTTAAAATATTTCATCGTAAAATAACACTGGTGGTAACACTGCGTACTTTCCTCTCTAGAGAGGGAAAACCTACTTTCCTCACTATTTCGCCAGAAGAAAATTGCGTTTTCGCCGCATGTCGTGAAAAAAAATTACCGGGTGCTTCAGACCACCCGTATCTCCCAAATATCTCGCGAAAATTGAGAAACCATTTAAGATAACGAAATGACTCCCACCTCCTTCCCAGGCGGTGAGGAGGGAAATTTCATTTGGTGCTATTCGATAGAACTTTTGGACGTATTTTTTGTTTCTCAATCCGTTTTGTTTTTCGCGAGATATTCGGGGGGTACGGCTGGTCTGAAGCATCCTATAAATCTTTCACGCGTGCGTATATACGATATGCAATAAAAACTCATTTTGGTTAAGAACTTAAATACGCCCCTTGCTTTGTAATGAAGCCCTCGTACAAACCCTATCTAAAACCGGTCCTGTCCTCACTACTGCCCTCTACAACATCAGACGAGTCTATGGAACCTCTGGTTCCGGAGAACCTTAACCACATACAGCGCTGACATCTCCGCTGTAGCTGTAGTCGGCCGTTGAGGTTACCACGATTTGATGTATGTCTACGAATTACGAATGTTAGAGAGAAAGAGAGAACCTAGAAGGTACGTGTCGTGTGAAGAATTAATGCTGGAATATGATAACGAGAAAATGGACGAAAATAACGATATTAATGGAAGTTTGTTGTTCGGGTAATAGATATGTTAGCGGCGGGGTAATTTTGTCACATATCAAATGACAAATTAGGAGTACTTAGTTTATGTTATTTATTATTAATGTGGTGGAGTAATATACCAATTCCCTTTTATTTACGTTACTTAGCAAACTAATGTATAGCAAGAAAGTAATGGAAAGAAACGTTTTTCAAATTGATTTATTTCAGGGGGAAAAATGACTGATTTTTAAGATGGAGGAACTAGTCCAATCAAATCATGTTTAGGATGCAAATTTTAAATGAGAAAGCTCAAAATTTCAGTATTGAAATTTATCGCCCGGTCGCCAATTTTTCAATATGACTCCTCTGTTTTTCGACTAATTTGACTCTTTTAATTAGCGTACAATAATTTAATTTTTCTTCAACCGTCTTAAAAGTTGGTTCTTTTAATACTGTTTTTAGTATTAAAAGTTGACGTTTTTGTTATTAATAAAAAAAATGTAACTGTTGCTAGGTAACACTTTTAATCCTAGGCTTAAAAGTACTTTTAATCCTAAGCTTAAAAGTAGATTCTGTATTTCTACTAGAATATTGGGAGCGTAATATTTCTTGAGCTTGTTTATCACGCACTTCTTCATTTTTTCTACTAGTATTATCATCACGAATGGAGGATATTATACTTTTACTAGTGCTAGGTTCATCGAACCGTAATATTTTTTAGCTGTCTACCATGTATGTTTACCAGTAAAGTTGATTTGACGTCTTCAATAACATCAATCTTTAAACGTACCAATTCATCGCAACGGCATTCACCCGAAATTTCCAGTATTACAACAATCTATAAAAATTAATAATATTTAGATAGTTATATTCTCATTCCTCATATTTAAACACTTACTTTAATCATCAGGTATGTATTATCAGGAGCATAATTCCAGAAAAACTCTTGATTTATTTTAGTTTGACAGAACAATAAAATTTGTAAACAAAACAAAAGTTAAAGCAAAGCTACCTTCTTAGTTTCAATCATATTTCAACAAAATATTTCAATAATTTAAAAAGTAATTTTCTTGGTTGAAGAAAAAAAAATCTGCTGTGGCCAGTACACGACCTCTCGCTTAATTCTGCTTATTCTACTAATCTAATAAATAGTTTTACTTACATTTTAATAGTTTCATGATCATGTAATATGTAAACGATAATGTATACCAAGATGCAAGCAAAATATGTCAACTGTACTGTCACTGTCATAATAATTCAAAATGTAGAAACAAATTTCATATGTTCATGGACAACAAGATACTAGAATTTCAAAAAAGTAGAATATTAGTTGCACTTTATTTTATTGTTAAATACTACCATATTCAGCAAATTGTATTTAAAATTATCTGTACCCATATATAACTATATTATCTTTTATTTTTTATTGCAAAAATTGTCATAAATAAATAATGTACCAATATATTTAAGGAAAACTATATCAAGCTTCAAAAGGTACTACTTCCGGTTTGCGGATTTCTACCAAAATCTTATCCGGTGTTAAGATCCTTATTAAAATCTTAAATATGAAATTTGGTTATTATAGGTTTAATACCTTTTAAGTTATCGTGGACGAAAAATCGTCACATACGGCCATACGTCCATACATACATACGCACACACACACACACAGACATCATCGTGAAAATATTAAATTCGTATTCTAGAGACCCTGAAACGTGCTTATATACCAAAAACTCATACTCGAAAATTTTGACCCATTACAATACCTCTCTTATAGAATATGAGGCGAGAGGTAATAGTATGTGTTATTTGGATTAAAAGTGTCTTTGTTTGATTCGCAATTTTTGCATCCGCTCGGCTTCGCTACGCTTCGCCTCGCAAATGTAAATTAATTGCTCATCAAACAAAGTATCACTTTTAATACTAATAACACAATATACTATTATCTACGACTACTATGAAAAGTTTATATTTATGCATTAAATTGTCAACGAAAAGTTGATTGTTACTGAGGACCAAGTAAAAAAATATTTTATTGTGCGTCTCCTATGGCAACGCGCAATAAAGTACTTTTTGATTACATAAAATAAAAGAAAATGACAGAATCAAACAATGTTTTTAAATTATTTATTTCGATATTATTGGTATCGTCATGGTTATGGTTACGAATAAAACATAAATTGATTGAACGCAAATTGAACTAACTAAATATTATTATTATTATTATAACAAATAATTTTAGTCGTAGATAAAATTATGTGTGTATTACGAGCATAAAGTGTCTTTGTTCCTCTTGCACTATTGCAGCTCTCGCCTTCGGCTCGCGCTGCAATTACCGTGCGCGAGTAACAAAGAGTCACTTTATGCTCTTAATACACAAATAACTATTATGATTGTTTTATGTGCATTATAAGAAATTGGATATCTTAGTTATTATTATAATATACTAAGCATTGTATTTTCATGATAATGAATCATGTTTAACAAGGCTTCAAAGTTTCTCGAGTAGCTCGCGTATTTGATGTTATGCAGTATACATCATTAAAATTATTATCAAATGAAACTATGTTAAATGTAGGTATATTCAAAGATCTGAACAAAAAATGTAAAAACAGCATATCGTCATTGTTCGGAAAAAACCTCCTACCTATGTGAAACATTAAGTCTGGCAGTAGACAAAAAAACAAACTATTTTTTTTGTTTAAAAATACATAGAAGATTTTAAAATATATATTTTGAAATCTTACGATTCAGAAAAGTACATATAGGAGTATTTAGCAAGCGATAGAGCATACTATATTTAATATTATTATACATAAAGTCGATTTTGCATAAAATGTCACACAGGAGGTTTTTTCCGAACAACGACTATATACGAGTAAGTACTATAAAATAATTTTGGATTTAATTTTATATACCTAAGGGAAATTAAATTTAAAAAATTATAATTACCGTACCTATCCCTTATACTATTTTATAATAGCTTTGTTTAATATTTTTGTACCTTTTATTCAATTTTGTTTGAAATTTTAAAAAGTTATTCTTTATGTTTTATAAAAAAAACTACTGTTCTTTAATAGCTCTAAAGAACAAAGATTTATTCCGTCACTTTATATTCATTTAAAATTTTATAAACAAAACGATTATTGCAGTTACATCCATTATAAACCAGCCTTATAAAGGACAGTCCGATTGTACGGTATTGAGCTCAGTGATTTGCCCCATGACAACAACTACTTATTCGTACTTTCACCGAGAAATTCGTGGCTCGTATTACACTATTCACAAAATTTTTTTATATAATATAATAAGTGGTTAAATTTTGCTGCAAAAATTTCAGATTGTTACAAGAGTTGTTGTTGTTGCCTAACATAATTTGCAACAAGCTCGCGTAAAACAATCTGAAAATTTTGCCAAGACAAAATTTGACCACGAATGATATTCGGATGACTGTTTTACGAGTAAAAAAGTCAATTTTGACAATAATTAAATAACATGTTCACTTGACATGAATCGTCCATGGGATGTTTAAAAATATCTTATTCTTGTACTTTAAGTGATGTTACGTCCTAGCCACATCCTGAGTACGATCAAAAATTACATACTCAATACAAACATTTCAGAGAATTACATGGGATGCATAATTGTGATATTATTACCACATTACAACATTGGGATGTAATAATAAAGGGATAATAAAAGGCGGACATTAGCAGTCGCAAAGATATTATTAGGATGTTAATGGGCAAATATAGCAAGTAACAAGCCGGGATGTTCACATTCTTTAAATGTTCTGGGGATTTTATTTTGTCAAGTTTGAAGGAAGGAATTTTTTCACTTATCTAAACTAGCATAACGAAAATAAAGCAGTCTATTGGCTTGAAGGGTGCGAAAAAATTTATCTGAGAGTGTTTTGTCAAAATAAACAAGGTAACTAGATACAATCATGAATTTTTGTTGGTTTAGAAATGTATGAGTGGAATAGTCGTCCAAATACCACTATTTCCCCACCCTTACCCACTGTCACCCACCCCATTCTAAAACTGCTAGCATTGCCAACTTGACAACCTCAAATTCCCTCACCCCGTGACTTCATTATCCTCATCCTCACTAGCCGAGCGTTCGTGTTTCTTGCTCCCAGTGTCCTGGGAAGTCCTGCGGATTCCTGCTGCCAGCTGCTCCTGGATACGTGACCTGAAATAAGCAGTTTTAAAATAATTCCAGGCGACCAACGCAGACAAAACCACACGCTTCATTCACGGAGAGAGGCAAGGAGGTTGTGAATTGGTTTAGGTTAGGGGAGATGAGAGAGATAAATGTAGGGTGGAAATAGTTATACCTATGTGTGTGTGTTAAATAGTGATGATTGAAGCGTATAGTTAAGGCGGGTCACCTCCAATCAACAACCATCTCAGGGTTTGTAGGTGTACAGGGGGAAGTAGCAAGTTGGCCATCCTACAAGTGTTCCCCCACTTCTAAAAAACATGCCCAGTCTGCTTTGTATAGTCTGAGACAAAAAATATTATAACCGACAACCGGCGAATTGCGTCATTCAATTGAGACACGTTAAATTTTCTTTTACATAGGAGTGTACTACGTCTCATAGAGGTGGAGCTTATATTAGTTTAAGAGTCTCAGTCATATTTGAGGGTGATAATTTCGTGACTTTCGTAAAACTATCAAAATTATGGTAAATATTGAGATAATTATTGTACTACCTACCTTTGTAATAAGTTGGTATGCTTCTCTAATGACAGTTTTCAAAAAATTTGTGTCAAATCTATGTTATATCTGTAATAAAATAGTTATTTGTTTCATTAATACAAAAAATGCATGATTTTGGGACGAGTAAGACGGTTGCCTGACGACGCGCAGCGGAGTTCGGCGATCTTACGAGTCCCAAAATAGCATTTTTTTGTATGAATGAAACATTATATTTTTTCGCTAGCCGCTTAAATAGATGTAATTTCATTTAAATTGACAAATCCTCATATTACACAACAATTCAAATATAAACATACTTAACCATGACAACAACAATGTTTTTTTGTATTAGGAAGAATACAATAGATTTACTTTTTGTACAATTGCTATGGTGATCATAAACAATCCCCAAATGGCCTCCTTTTTTACAAAGAAAAATGACACAATTGAATCAAATACGTCCGGTTGGCGAAAAATGACATTTTATAATGGACTAAATAAAACAATGCTGGAAAATTAAAAATCTGTCATTAAGCCAAGCATAGAGAAAACTTTTATCTATCGATTGATATACGAGTATAAGTTTCATAAAAATTCTTCATTTACAGCTGATTTTAATAGGAATAGTAACAAACAATTTTCGATGATTATGGGGCACATTGATTCAGCGTATCAATGCCCATACATTATATGATGATGAAAAATTCAAAGAAGGAGACTTTGCACTTGTAAAATTTTACACTAAAAATACATTATTTTGCATTACGTTTGACGTACTGACGAAATTGCGCTGGACAGGAATATTGAAGTTAAACTAAAAATGAAACACAAAATAAATTTATCTTTCCACAAATAAATGATAAAAGTTTCATTATTATATAAAATATTGTAATAAAGCTTCCAGTACCATCATCTACAAATTGTACCACTCGAGCTACGTCATGTAATATATTGTTTCAATTGATATTGATTGATTTAAAATAATTACTAAGTAATAATATAATGTAACTTATTGAACAATAGTAAAGTATATATTTTCATTTTTCATATAACTTGATTTGTGCATTTTTAGACCAAGTAGGTACCTATCAATGTGCCTCGTGCTTATATCAAACTGCCCCATAAGGAGGGCAGTTTGTTACTCTTACTGAG
The DNA here is from genome assembly GCA_947534325.1 of Agonum fuliginosum. Lineage (NCBI taxonomy): Eukaryota > Metazoa > Arthropoda > Insecta > Coleoptera > Carabidae > Agonum > Agonum fuliginosum. Next base: position 24,976,136 of record OX384036.1, read on the forward strand.
GGTTTAAAATTAAATTTAAAGCAATTTAAAAATTATGTTAATTTAAATACTAACTATAAGACAAATGATTGAAGTTTATGTCTAAGTATATATTAAAAACTTGCAAAAAGACGCGTGGTCGTCACAAAAAAATTAAATTTTAAAATCGTATCGATGTACCTCTCTCTCCCATACCTATTTATTACATTTAAAAAATCATTTTATTACAGCGTTTAAAAAGTAAATGAAGCGAAACATACAAATATACCTACATATTAATTGCAAATGCAATATAATAATATTATTACTACGATTATCACCATTGAAAATACATACTTAAACATTATGAACCTATTGATATCCATTAAACAATCCATAAAAATCCTATTCGGTACAAAAATAAAACTAATTATTACTCATTAAACAAATAAAATCAATACCAACCTACACACAACCATTCAGCTATCTGTTTTATTCTCTATTAAATACAAAATAAATCTTTTATTTCCTGCGATTAACGTTTAACTACAATTTAATGCTACGTAAACCAATTTATAACGAAATAAATTAAGAACAGTGTACCAAAACACGAAACACGAGAACTGCACAATCAAATGCAAAATGCAGTTTCATGACAGTGCAATGGAAAATTCCTTCTACCAGGTAAATGCTTCTTGAAGCTCATTAAATGGGAATTAATGTGCCCGTTCATGTAAATTCATCTACCTTGTGCTTGCGAATATTATAAGGTTGGTGGAGGTGAAATGCGAACATAGGGAAATATATGACAATTGAGTTATCATGCTAGGCATCTTGATATACGTGGAATAAGTACTGTCAATGTCTAAGTAGCTGTCATTTTATTCAAATTTTTATTTTCATTAAAATATTTTCTTTGCATAATAATGTATGTGTACGAGCAGAACGAGAAAGTTTACATACACTTTTAGATTTTATTATTATTTCTGTTATTGATTACTCTTTTTGCCACACAAATTCACATTACTTCGTTTTGTGACACTACTACAAAATATATCAAGATACATGGCATGAAAGTTCTATTGTCATGTATGTTCCCTATGTTCGCATTTCACCTCCACCAACCTGCATATCCAAGCAATACTACCAGAAAAATAATAGACATAACTATGATTACTTATGGTATTATAAGTGAATATTTCACGAATGTCAAAATAATAGTTTGTGTCAAAATTTTCAATTTCAATAATGGATTACTATAGTTTTATTCAATTTTTCTGCTCAAAAACTGCCTTCTTCGAACAAACTGAGCATTCTGATTGGTCGAAAACGACTACTGTAGAGTAAACAATGTTATTAATAGAAGTAGTTATTAAAGGAAACTTGTTCGGATTCGGACAATAGAAACAATAAATTCAATCTAATTCAAATATATTTTGGGATGCAAATGATAGAAAGAAATCTCGCCTACTGACAAATGAAACAAAAATTTAAAATTTATAACAAACACGTATGTTGTATTAAATAACGGGTTGAACGGGTGTATGATATATTGTTTATTGCCGTTGCTAGGTAAATGTATGGAATCTGTTACTTTTGTATATGGTCGTGGGAAAATAGTTATTTGTCCAACTAGAGAGGAAAGCGCTTCTTTTTCCCACTCGAGCTTGAAGTTTGTGTCACGAGCGAAGCGAGTGAGGCAATCGAGCGAGAGTGGAAAAGAGCTTTCCTCTCGTGTTAGACACAACATTTTTTTCACGGCATATTTAAAAACATTGTAAAAGTAGAAGAACACACATAAGTTAGGTTATAACTACCATCTGTCAGAATGACGTTTAAAAACAACGAAATAATTGACTGCAGCCAATATGCCAAATTAAATTAATTTAAGTTGTATTGTAGAACAATAATGTATAAAATGTAATAATAATTGTTAAATAATAGTTTACAGTATACCACTATAAAATCATAATTTTTAATAAAATAATACATTTACTTAGGTACAACATTTGAAATATTTCATCGTAAAATAACACTGGTGGTAACACTGCTTACTTTCCTCTCTAGAGAGGGAAAACTCACTTTCCTCACTATTTCGCGAGAAGAAAATTGTGTTTTCTCCGCATGTCGTGAAAAAACCAATTTACTGCATTTTCCCAACTCACATAACTCTTTTACTCTTCGAACAAAATATCTGGTAAACCCATATGTGTCAACTAGATCTGTTTCCGGGTTTTCCAATCCTTCAACGTTTCAGTTCCGACGGTGACTTGTATTTACGTGTTGACTTGCCACCCTTTCCACGTAGCACTGCGCTGTGAAATTGGTTACATAGTTAGTCAAATGCTGCGCTGCACGGGACAGATTTAACAGCAGGTTTGGGATTACTCGCCCAGTTTTTTGATTTTTTTGCTTATATTCTAATTTACACGCTATAACTAGACTTCTATTTGAGTAAGTGTAAATAAATAATTAGTTTTTATGCATTTGCAATTTCTGCAAACCGCAAACCTAAAGAGGATGAGTATACCTCCTGACAATCTCTTGTCATGTAAATAGTTATTTGTATCACAAGGCCAGAAACTGACCTTTTGCAGGAGCGAGTATTTTTGACACGCCGAGCCACAGGCGAGGCTTGCAAATTACGAGCACTAGCATAACAGTTTCTGGACGTGTAATACACAATATTTTATGTGCCGATTTCATTGCAAAACTATAAAATAATTATACATAACCTAAAAAATTGTGCACTGAATACTTGCATTTGAGCTTAAAATATATTATTTCAGTTTCTATTAACGATTTACGTCTAAAATTTGTTAAAATCTTGTTAATTCTTGTATTAAAAATATTCAACGCATAAAATTGACATCTGTTTAACAACTGTAGTAATGTCAAGATGCCAACCTATAACTTCCGGTTGTTTGCCGGCCTAGGCTGGCAACAAAGAGTTTCTGGCGGATTTTGAGATATGGAATACTAGCGATGCCGACCGGAGGCATATAAAGGTTATATTTTAATTTTTGTTGGTAACCAGAATTTACTCTCAGTTATAGAATGGTAGATGTTATTATAGTGGATGCAATCACTTTGACCGATTCGTCTTGGTGTACTTAAAATCTCAATCCGTCTGACGACCTTTGAAATTCAAATCGTTTGAGCAATGAATATAATCTGTTTTTATATTTAGAACATATTAGTCTTAAAAAATAAATATTTTTTATAAATGGATGAGTGTATAATATACTACTAGAAAAACAATCTACTTAACTATGAATACGAATGGTATTCAAGAGATTATTCATTAAATCAGATCCAGTTTTAAATTTATATGCCTAAAAATGCAGTCATCCATGATTTCTGAAAACAAATAAGTTTTGATAAAATTAAGACGTCAACGTGAAATGTGTTTGTGTTTTTTGGTTTCTTTGTAAATAAAATAGTGAATTTAAAGTGACTATTTCCCACATATTAATTAAACCAATCATTTGCTTCAATTTTTTAAATTCTGACCAATGACGTACAAAATATATCGGCAAAAATTGAAAAAATTCCCTAGGGATTGTTCAAGTGACAATTTACCCGTTACATGGCCATGTATGACAATTTTAATGATTTAGTATTGTTTTTAATTGAAATTAAAAGTGTCAAATGAACCTTTTTGCGACAACTTTTTACAATGAAATAAAAATATATCATTTAGAACGCCAAAAAATACAGTTACGTCAAAAACCTTAGTTTGGAAGCAATTATTAATGAACTTGTGAAACGAAAGAAACTAAAATTTATAATTTTGACACTCAAAGGTTAGTAAAAAAATTAAATGTCAAAATAAACAACCGTTTCGACACAAAAAATTAGTCTTTATTTAAAAACACGAAAAACCACGAATAATTATTCTAATCGGTCTGCAGCAGTGTCAAATTTTGCTTACTCCGGCATTAAAAAACATTTAATAATAAAAATATTAAGACAGTCCAACGTAAATTTATTAGTTCATATTTTATGTCTGTTTATTTGGGAAATAGTCTAACAAAATATATCTCGGGTCTCATTATTTTGCAGGTAAAATTATTTCTTAAGATTGTTGCTTATAGGTAACATTCCTCGACAAATTGAATGATAAAATCCCTCGCCTTCAGCTCGGGATTTTGATCAAGTCATTTGTCTCGAAATGTTACCAAGCAAAAATCTTTTGAAATAAATTTTACCAGCAAAATAATGATCCCTTGATATATTACTATTGAAAAATGTTCTAGAACCTCAAAGAAATACCAGATATAGAAATTGTGCATGAAAAATGGAAATTAAGATTATAATAAAAATGTTCATTTGTTAAATAGTCACCTAAAAGTACTATAGTAGTGACTAGTCGACACACAACTTTACTAGTATAAGATAAATAAGTCTACTGATTTTGATGGTTGTGAAATTCAATATTCTGCATTTTTATTGGTATTTTTGACATATGCGACAAATGATGTGAATAATCAAGCAAAAATACAAGCCATAAATTAAGTTGATTACTAATAATTCCTGCGTAGAAACGACAACTCGGGTCAAGTTCAAAATGGGCTCTTAAATCACTCCAGCTTCATTGTCATGATATGTCAATTTTGACACTCGTTTGTCAGTTACTACGCAACAGCTATTCGTAATTTTGTCAATAAATTTCACACCTGTACATCTCATTGAAAGCCATAGATAAAAAGTTGGGGTGGCTTTTTACAAATGAATAAATTTTGATTTACCTTTGCCTTTACAAAATATATGAAAATTGTCGTCTTGACAATTGATACAAATGTCATATTTTAATTTTTTTAAATAATATTAAAGAACAGTTATAGGAAACCGGTACTTAGTCAGTGACGCTTATAATGTTCATTGCACGATCGATAGAATAAATACATAGTTATTTGTTTAACTAGGCAAAAAAATATTAGATTTGTTGCTGCGGCTAGAGTTTCATAGACGAGGCGCAGCCGAGGCTATGAATCTAGCTTAGGCAGCAAATCTGTGTAGGTACTTGATGTCTGCGTGGACTATACCGTCAAAACCCGATCAGTTAAAATTAGGTCATTTTAACTAGTACAAACTGGAAACTATCCTATCCTAACCAAATCCTACTTTTGAATAGTCAATACGCGAAGTTAGGTATGGCGTGGTTAGGATATTTTGTACAAATAGTCCTATTTTTTGAGTTTTTACTAGTTTAAGTTAAATTTAATTGGCTTCGGGTTTAAACGGTAACAACTAATTAACACAAAGTGCTAAGATTACGAATACTGAAGTAGCTAGCATTCTGTTTCTATTTATATGAGGGTGGTATAAAATTAATGCTTTGGTCGTATTTTTAAAGCATTTTTATTGTACTCTGGAGAACAGTTAAAGGTGGCCGGAACCAGCAGTTAACATTAATTTAACCCTGGTGGAAACTGCAACTAAGTGGATGCAATATAACTTACAAAATATCTATATATCGTTGTATAAGAACATGAATTTTGAATGCAATTTTTATATAATATTTACTTACCTGGTTTAGATTTAAGGTAGTATTATGATAAGAAAATGTATTCGTTAGCTGACTCTTATTGCTCACATTTCAATAATTTTAAATTTTTTTAAATTTATTGTTTAGTACGGATGCGGCACAAAGGACGGATGGTTTTTAAAAAATCATAAAATCGGTAATTTTTATTCAAAAACAAATTTATTTATGGATTCGGGTTTGCAAGGAAATAGCATTTGTGAATATTAAGTGTGGAAAATCACATCAGTCATGTGTTGACCGTTTTTGACGATGCGTTCTTGGAACTCTCTCCAACATCGCTTCCTCAACTTGGGCGACTTCCACGCGAATTGCCTCCTTTAACTCGTCCAGGGTTCGGGGCTTGTGGACGACGGGTATATAGAGTTTTTGAGTTAACCCATTGACTGATAAATTTATGTAAAACTCGCATTTTTAGTAATTTTTAGAAATTATTTTACAAAATACGGCAAAGTTTTTTTGTAAATTTCATTTTATAGCCATGTAAGCACAACCTATAAGTATATCATTATAAAATATGAGGTCATCGATTTCAAAACCAAAGTCACAAAATGATTTATTGTAACAGTCTTTTTTGCTTTGCATTTGCTAGCAAGAGATAGGCCTTAATATCAAATATTTTAAAATTGAACTTTTAGAGATGAATAACATATCCACAAGCACAACTAAAACAAGCCCCGAACTCGGGACGAGTTGAAGGAGGCAATTCGCCTGGAAATTGCGATGTTGGAGAGAGTCTACGCTAACTTCCAAGAACGCCTCCAGCAATGCATCGTCAAAAACGGTCACCTCATAACTGATGTGATTTTCCACACTTAATTGTCACAAATGCTATTTCATTGCGAACCCGAATCTGTAAATTTTGTTTTTGAGTAAAAATTACCGATTTTATGATTTTTAAAAACCTTCCCTCCTTTGTGCCGCATCCTTATAATCAGAATGATTTTTGATTTTTGTCCGCGTTTTTCGGGAAATGGGCCTCTGTGTGGTACCCATTAGCAGAACCGGCCAAAACCAGTAGGAATAATTAGTACTCGATTATTACTAATTAATTACCCTAATCCCTAATTTATTACTGTGGGTTTTTAAAAAATTAACGAGGGTTTCACGAACCCGAGTTTGTGGGCTCTAGTACGGTTTTGTTAGCTTTGTTAGTGTAGTAAAAACAAAAACCGAGTTTGTGGGGCTCCAGTACGGTTTTGTTAGCTTAATAAATTAGGGATTAGGGTAATTAGTTAGTAATAATCGAGTACTAATTATTATTCCTATTGGTTTGGCCGGTTCTGCTAATGGGGTTATTCCAGCTTAAGGGTCTCGTCTCCGTAACAAAATATTGCGTGTTTAGAGGTATAGCAGTTTCTGCTTTACTCATTGCATATTAAAAATTTGAAGGAAAAACAGGTACTAGATGTTTGTGAAAGAATTAATCTAGGATTATGCCGAGTTAGATTTCTGAAAAAATCTTTGGAATCCATATAAAAAATTAATGAAAAAGTGTGTTTTCAGCAATTTCTTACACGCTTTATCTTATTATTAAGAGATTTATTAAAAAATGTAACTCGGCATAATCCTAGTTGCATTCTTCGTCTGTAAATAAATTTATAAAATTTTGATTTATCTATAAAACTTCGTGAGTATTTTAGAAATTGCTAGACTGCTTTTAGCGAGCGTTTCTATGCATTAACATAGGACAAACGCGGTGTTGAGCTACTTGGAGACGATACCCTTAACATACCTGCCACTGTGCACTGATGATGACATTTGTCTGTTGTTTAAGGCGCGACACCTCGCTGACGCCGATCACGCGGTCCTCGTCCATCGACTCGATGGTGGACGCGGTGTGGACGGACAACCCTGGCGGCGGGCCGCGCTCCACGTCCCCCGGGAAGCACGGCTCGCTGCTGGCGCCGCCGAGGCTCAGCTACGCCGACCTGCACCAGCGCCCGTCGCTGGCGCAAGTCAGCCCGGGCGTGGGACGACGGCTCAAGGGACAGCGCGCCGTCAATGGTGAGTGGACTTTTGCTTCTGTAATATTAAGGATATTCACTCGTCATATCAAAAATACAGAGAATTGAATGAAAATTGAGAATATCGTTCTTTATGATGAAAAAATGAACTACTAATTTTTTCAGATTTTTTTACCGTTTAGATATAGAGAAAATACATTTTAAAAATCGAGTTTATAGCATAGGATTAAATAGAACATCGCATAAATGACGCATAAAGTACAGAGAAAAATCTGAAACTTTGCACATAGTAACTACAAAACCTTATCTATGTTATAAGATTTTTTAAATCGAGCTTTACCGTGTTGATGAAGAGTATTTAGCTATAAAGTAACACTCTAAACTGAACTCGGTGACAGTAAAGACGTCATGATGTATAAACGTGCAAACATTGGTTGATCGACAGTTTTCAAATTGGCAAATATTATAATGAAACAAGTCAACGGTTCTAATTAATTATTAAGTTATTAACTATTATTATTTTTATAAATGAATTAAATAAATAATTATTGTTTTTCAATTTCGAATTTATAAATGAGAAAAATGTTAAAATATATAAGTTGAGAGGTTAGGTGCCACCCAGGCAACCAACTGTGTGGAGCAAAAACTTGTTCTACGTTTTACATTGTTGCCGTTGTTTGCACCATTATCTCAGTATATTTATATTGCAAAATTAATTGCACATTTTAAATATCAATTTCACGTAATCAGTTATGACATTAGATAATGAATTAACATTAAAAATTCAAATAAATATTTATTTAAAGACATTTTTTTCGAATAAAATTTCACATTTAAAAGTTGCCATTCTGCAGTCTTTTACATTGAGATCATAGAGCACTTCCCCTTACAACGCATCACCCGAGTGAATATCTTTAAGGTGGTTGGCTTCTAGCCGTTAAAATGGTGAAAGGTATGTTTAGGTTTCCCATTAAGGGGGTTTTATCGCTCAGCGCTGTTAGATCACAAATCCTCGTTATTTCAGATATCCGCGCTGACAGCCTATGTTTTATGAGCACATGTTGTCTCTATTTATCTAATTGCTATGTTTCGCTCCATTCATGTTTAGAAAATTCTCAATTTGATTGGCTAGCGCGCATGCAATTTTTAAATTTATTTAACAAATTACTCGACTACTATTTGAAAATTTTATATAATAATGTGATATAAACATTTAAATTTACAATGCAATCAAACTTACGAAGAGTTTTTCTCAGAATTATTGTTATTTAATTGTTTATAAATAATAATAATAACAATTTAAAAAATTCGACAACGTAGCTAGATTTTTACTGCCTTTATCTTTATACGGTATTTTTTTTTAGATTTATAGGATTAATAGGTTGGGAGTAATTTGTTAAATACTTTTTTACTGTGATAAAAGCCCCTTAAAATTGAAGTAAGAATTGAAATTGTCGAATTGAATTGAATTGAGGAAGGTCTCAATTTAAGACCGACACGTCGACATTATGAATAAAGAAGCATAATAGTAATCAGTGACTGGTGCACCCATTATTTTCCTTCTTCAAATTAAAATCTAGAATCCGATGGTTGCAGAAAGTGCATGTTAAGGAATATCCAAATCTAGAAAAAAGTATAGGAATTTTTCCAGCGAAACAACGATTTAGAAATAATTATTGCTTGACAATAAACTTGCTGTAGCTTGCAACATATCCATTGTTTCCAATATTTCCATTTACAACACTAGCGTCGGCCATTGACCTATTAATTTTAAACTAAGTGCAAAATATAATTTATCTCCTACCTACTATGAAAAGTTTATATTTATGCTTTCAATTATCAACGTAAAGTTGATTGCTATTGTTACTGATGACCAAGCAAAAAAAAAACATTTTATTGCGCGTCTCCTATGACAACGCCCAATAAAGTACTTTTATCTACGACTACTATGAAAAGTTTATATTTATGCTTTCAATTGTCAACGAAAAGTTGATTGTTACTGAGGACCAAGCAAAAAAATATTTTATTGTGCATCTCCTATGGCAACGCGCAATAAAGTACTTTTTGATTACATAAAATAAAACAAAATGACAGAATCAAACAATGTTTTTAAATTATTTATTTCGATATTATTGGTTTCGTCATGGTAACGAATAAAACATAAATTGATCGAACACTGATTAAACTAACTAAATACTATTATTATTATAACAAATAATTTTAGTCGTAGATAAAATTATGTGTGTATTACGAGCATAAAGTGTCTTTGTTCCTCTTGCACTATTGCAACTCTCGCCTTCGGCTCGCGCTGCAATCATCGTGCGCGAGTAACATAGAGTCACTTTACGCTCTTAATACACAAATAACTATTTGATTACATAAAATAAAAGAAAATGACAGAATCAAACAAAAATTGTTATTGATTTATTTCGATTTTATTGGTATCGTCATGGTTACGAATATAACATAATATATTGATTGAACGCAGAATGAACTAACTGAATACTATTATTAACAAATAATTTTAGTCGTAGATAAAATTATGTGTGTAGGTGTTACGAGCGTAAAGTGTATTTTTGTTCCTCTTGCACTATTGCAGCTCTCGCCTTCGGCTCGCGCGAGTAACAAAGAGTCACTTTACGCTCGTAATACACAAATAACTATTTTATTATAGCTGAATTGTTACATGTTACATTATAAAACTTTATTTTAATTTTTAATTTGAATCAGAATATTAAATTAAAAGTTATTTTTTAACGGGCTTGGGGAATTGATATTTTCTTGTGACATTAAAAAGAGTTAAACAAAATTGAACCCAAACTAAAATATCTGCTCACCCATACAACAATGTTTGAAAACTTCCTATAAACCTGCAAGGATCACTAACTCCAACTCCTTACTTACCTGGATACCCGGTTGAATCTTTGCACCAGGCTTTACCGGTAACCAATACCGCCCGGTATCCCCTCTAACCGTGTGTTACCTTCAACAACCAAACAACGAACACTTTAGTCAGACGATAGTTTCTGTTTAGTGTTCACCTAAGACGTAAACTTTCAGCTGAATTATAGATTCCTCTGAAACTAGGTAACATTTACATTGTTCTGGATTAACTGTGAATTGAATATCAGGGAATTAATTGTTTATTCAATGAACTAGATAGCTGGTAGTTTATTATCTATGTTAAGAAGACTAACTATATCGTAGTTTTAGTTTATTTATTTCAGTTAGTTAACTAATAAAATTGTAATTTAAATGCAGCGATCAACATTTTACATTACTTTGTTAAAAATTATGTAGGTACAATAAAATTAAATTTTATTTATAATCACAATTCACAATGATTTTTATTTCACAACATAAATATGACTATAACTCTTTTTTACCTTCCGCTTACCTGTAAAGGAAGGTATTGGAATTATGCTAAAAATCGGGTAGTGAGTTTTTAGTGGATGAGCACGAATTAGGGTCCTTATAATTCATTTTTGATAGTTTCACGATGATGTCTGTATGTATGTGTGTGTATGTGGTCAGGGCCGGATTTCTGTCAGTCGGATAACTCAAATACGAATTACCCAAAAATTTTGATATTTGGTATTTAACATTTGTATATAAATTGGAAGAACCCATTAGATTTTGGTACAAATATCTTCACCGGAAGTGAAATTTTTTGAAGATTGAAAAGATTAATTGTCAAAAATTTATATAAATTTGGATAAATATAGTATTTATTTGTAATAAGAATAAGAGGCAAAGTTATTTGCAACTTACGTTATAAAAAAATTGTCTTTATCTGGTAGCATCAAAGAACTGCAGTAAAATTTAAAAAATAAATTTATCAAATAAAACGTTGAAATCTTGTATTCCCTCCACGTTCGACTGAATTTTGTTTCTGTGTAAAAAATATTGACAGGTTGACATACTAGTGCTATATGTCATAAGTAAGATATTAAATGTAGTAATTTAACGGAGGATGGCTTCAGCACAGAAGAGTTTTCCTGTGAATGAATCTTTTTATTCAGATGATGCAAATTTCTGTGTTTCAATATTTTAGATTTTTATTTGTATATTTTAAATGGGCACCGGATTGTACGTATACATTTCTGTGCAAAGTCTAGATATGGCGGAAGGTTGTGTGATGGCCACGTCAGATTTTTCTTTAGCATATTCAGCCCGTATGTTTCATTTTCATCGTAATTTCCCACTACTTAGTTTTACAAATGCAAGCAGAGAGCGATTCTAATTATTTTAAAAAGCGCTCTTATATTAATTTATTATTTATAATCCATTTACTACCAATGTAGACGCTGCATTATTACAAATAACAATATAAACATAAGCTATTAATCAACTTTGAAACGCCATTATTATTTATTTAAATCTTGATTATTTGATGTTTTCATTTTATTTAGGTACATTAATAATATTACTGTTGGACTATTCCAATCATTTTATTACAATAAAATGTGTGAAAATACAACGGTGTTCACACAAACAAAAATTTTATTTGTACTATGGACAATATTTGGAAATACTTCCGTTATTAATACAATCAAAAGTCATAAAATAATAGCAACAATAACAGTTTTTAAAATATGTATCATAATTTATTTATATTTCATTTCATTCAGAACAATAACAAATTGGGCTAGATATGAAAATGATATACAATTTTTGTATTTCAGTGTATTTGAATATTTTTTATATATTACAATAACTGTATCATGCATTATTATTAACATTAAATATTACAAAACTATCGAAGATATCTTTCAAGATTTTGACAAGATAAATAAACAATTGAATATAAACAAATATAAACAAATTTTTAATCAAAATGTGAATTGGACTATGATTTTATTAATATTTAGAGTAATACTTTCAAGTTTAATAGAATTAACTGATATATTAAATTTTCCAGATGTTGCTAATATATTTATTTTGTACCTATTTACTGGTATTATGAAATGCGCCATGGAAAACCAAATATTTTTTATTTTACTTACACTTAAATCGCAGTTTTCTATGGTTAACAGACAAATAAGAACAAATGAAAATTTAGTATCTCTAAAAACGTATTTAACAATTTACGACAACATTGACGATCTCTATGACCAAGTTAAAAATATATTTAAATATTATTTGTTTTACAAAATTATTAAAGAATTTGTAGATATGATTTATGCTTTATTGTTTTTAAGAATACATTTTGAAAATACAGTGACTTTTATGGGAATGTTAGATTTTGGTTTATGGTTTATGGATTGCAGTTTAGAGATTCTAATTTTGTCTACATGTGCTTATTTTACAACTATGGAGGTAATTATTGTTTTATATCTCGTAACTAAACAAACTATTTGTTTGTTTTACATTTCAGGCAAGAGCTATTGGTCAAGTTATAACAAACAAATTCTATTACAAACATTCGGAAGTGAGAAAAATGGTATGAAATGAGAATTATTAAACCTTATATATTTATTTAATCAAAGGCTTTATAAAGTTTTTTAATTAATATACGAGTACCTAGCATCTAAACCTAATTACTTTATCCAAAAATGTTAGAAGATTCAAACGCTTAAAAATTGGAATACGATATACGAGGTGTGTCTAAAAAGTTCGCGGAATTACCTCCCCACGGTTCGTTGTGGAGTAGTTGGGGCAAGCCAGTGACCTCGCCCCATTCTTTGTACTCTAACTGAACCTCAGTCCAAGTTTCATCGGCTTCTGAGTCTGTTGGGTGGTTGTGTGAATTTTTTTCATAACCCTTTCTAAGTATCGCGTCGCCATCATGGAGATTTCTTCTAATGAGGAACAGCGAATCATCATTAAATTTCTCACAAAACTTGGTAAAACTCCTATTCAAATTTTGACGGACTTGAATACAGTTTATGGAGATGATTCCTTAAAAAAACTGCTATTCACAAGTGGGTAACTCGATTCAAGGAAGGACGGGACAGTGTGAAGGACGACGGCAGAGAAGGACGTCCTTCCACTTCAAAAACTGGCGTTTTGCACCATGAATTCGTTGCACAAGGGCAAACTGTCAATGGACAGTTCTACGTTGAAGTTTTAAAAAGGTTGAAAGCCCGTGTTTTTCGAGTACGGCCAAATTTGGCTCAAAACAATTCGTGGGTGTTGCACCATGACAATGCGCCCGCGCACACATCACTCGTGGTGCGTGAGTTTTTGGCCAAAAATGAGATTACTGTATTCGCCCGATTTAGCACCTTGCGACTTCTTTTTGTTCCCAAAGTGCAAAATGCTACTTCGGGGACGCCATTTTGGGGACGTTGAGAACATTAAAAAGGAGACGACGATGCTACTGAAGGACCTGACTGAAGATCAACTGAAAACGTGTTTTCAGCAGTGGAAACATCGTTGGAGCAAGTGCATTGCATTAAGGGGGGAGTATTTTGAAGGGGACATTGTACCATTACAAAATTAATTGTAAAATAAAACGTTTATAAAAAAATTCCGCGAACTTTTTAGACACACCTCGTAAATTATGAATTCGGAGAAATTATCTCAAGCGAAACGTCCCCGGCAAATCGTCCTCAGTGAATCGTCCCCAAACACAAATGTCTCCACGCAAATGGTCCCCAAGCAATTGGTCACAAGCGGTCACAAACACGCGGTTAAAGAATAATTAGGTTTGTCAACATGATCTTTTCTAGCGCTCAGAATGTGTAATGGTTCTAGGTATCTCTAGCTAAATGTAAAAATACACTTTAATACTATAAATAAATAGTAACTAAAATTGTAATTTAGATATATCTAAGCGGCTATGTTCCATAATAATTTACCTTTAGATCGAATATTTTATGACAAAACGTTTTTGAAAATCCTCCATTTTGTACGAGGGATGTCGTCGTTATAACTAAATAATTTCACAATATATGAACACAGTCGTAGTGCATCTATTCATCTTCATTATTCAGTTTATAACACATATCGATATGAACTCATTTCTTCTATATCCTTATCTACATTGACAGTTTTTCTTAAAGTTTTTTCATTATTTCACAGTAATATTTATACAGGCTGGAGCAGTGAAACGAGCGATTTTAAAATGACAATAAAAAACCTACAATTTATTTTTTTACAAATTTATTTATACCACCTTAAAGTACGTAAAAAAGCATTAAAGAAAAGTGTTTTTCATTATTTAATTTTTATAAATTATATCTGCAAGATTTAAAACTTTAAAGAAATGTTAGAGGAAATAGGTAAAAATGAATTTCTTTAAATTCAATTTTTATCTTACAATAACATTTTCACCCGTTGAGATAGAATTTTGTAATTTTCATTAGAACTCATATAAAACTAGTCTAAACATAATGCAAAAGAAACTTTTTGGAAATAATGATTATTTGAAATATTTGGTATTTTGATATTTTATAAATGAATCCTCAATTATTTAATAAACGGTAAGATATACTCAAGGAAAATATTCGACAAGAGGTAGCAAGAATACCTCAGCAAATGTTACGGGATGCCATGGTGAATTTTCAGAAACTCCTTGACGAATGCTTGCTTTGGTCATCATCTTGTAGATATAATTTATAAAACTTAAATAATGAAAAACACTTTTCTTTAATGCTTTTTACGTACTTTAAGGTGGTACAATAGTATATTACATTACAAGTCATGAAAATGTCATTTTTACTTATTTACTTTCATGCCTAGTCAAGGAAATCTTACTTTCAAGACTCAAATTAGTCAGGAAATGAAGATTTTCATGCCGATTTTGAAAAAATTAATTTGTTGGTTTTTTATAGTCATTTTAAAATCCCCCGTTTCACTGCCCCACTCTGTATGTTACTTTATAATGTAATAATAAACTTACGTGTTCTTTCTGGTTTACATATATTTCTATAACACAATATAATGCACAAATTAATAAATTTCAAAAATACTATTCAGTAACAGCAAGTGACAGAATTAATTCATGTATAGTTACCAGCAGAGACACCTAGGAACACCTACGAACTAATTACAATTTCTGACCGGGGTTGTCAATGACAAACGTGGCCAGTTGGTGAACCTAATTATTCTTTAACCATGGTCACAGGCAAAACGTGTCCAGCAAATTTTTCCCAAACAGAAATCTGGGAAATTGAAAGTTTTACCCGTTGAGAAAAGGCAATTGGTTTTATGTTTTATGTGATGATGAGACAATACTTGCTACATTTTTAAGTATCTCATAAAGTAGTTATATCCACGTCTAGTTTTCTTTCTTTCTTTAAATTGTTTTTATCAAAACAATTTTTCTCCCAATTTAATAAATTTAATTTCAGCTGATCACGGATTACTTAAAAATGAGACACAGAAAATTTAATTTTATAATTTGTAAAATGATCCCTTTAGATATGACGTTAATATATTCTGTAAGTTTAAATTTTAAAATGTTATAATCTACCTAGGTAGTGCAAGTTATCTTTAAAACATTTTTAGATTATTTCTGGTGTGACGATCAACTTCATCATTGTAATTCAGTTCAGAAATGATATTGTTTCACAGACACACATAGAGCCCTGAGCCCCTAAGCGAAGTGTTTAAGAAGAAAAAATGTTGTACTTTTGAAAATGTCGATTATTGCTAACCCCGACATGTATAACTTTTATCATAAATATTAAATGACACAATGTAAATACAGTCATTATACTCTTACTCAAATTTTCATTTTCAACCCGTATGTTTCTTTTTCATCTTAATTAGTACTTAGTTTTATAGATGCAAGCAAAGGGCGGTTACAATTATTTTAAAAGGCGCTCTTAATTATTTTGTTATTTATAGTGTAGAAATCCATTTACTATAAGTACCAATGTAAACGCTGCACTATTACAAATTACAATAAAGACATAGCCTTGAAACTACACAATGACCATAATAATTTCTAGCACATTATAAAAATATAATTTATTATTTATTTAAATTTTAATTGTTTTTAAGTTTTTAGTTTATTAAGGTACTTTAATAATATTACTGTTGGACTATTCCAACCATTTTATTACAACAAAATGTGTGAAAATACAACAGTGTTCAAACAAACAAAAATTTTATTTGTACTATGGACAATATTTGGAAATACTTCTGGTATTAATACAAACAAAAGTCATAAAATAATAGCAACAATAACAGGTTTTAAAATATGTATCACAATTTTTTTATATATCATTTCATTCAGAACCATAACAAATTGGGCTAGATATGAAAAGGATATACAATTTTTGTATTTCAGTGTATCTGAATATTTTTTATGTATTACAATAACTGTATCATGCATTATTACTAACATTAAATATTACAAAAATATCGAAGATATCTTTAAAGACTTTGACAAGATAAATAAACAATTGAATATAAACAAATATAAACAAATTTTTTATCAAAATGTGAATTGGACTATTGTTTTATTAATATTTAGAGTAATACTTTCAAGTATAATAGAATTATCTGAAATATTAATTATTCCAAATGTTGCTAATTTATTTTTTTTGTACTTATTTACTAGTATTATGAAATGCGCCATGGAAAACCAAATATTTTATATTTTACTTACACTTAAATCGCAGTTTTCTATGGTTCACAAACAAATAAGTACAAATGAAAATTTGGTATCTCTAAAAACGTATTTAACAATTTACGACAACATTTACGATCTCTATGACCAAGTTAAAAATATATTTAAATATTATTTGTTTTACAAAATTATTACAGCATTTGTAGATATGATTTATATTTTATTATCTTTAAGAATATATTCTGAAAAGACAATGACTTTTATAGAAATAGTAGATTTTTGTTTATGCTTTATGGATTCCAGTTTAGAAATTGTAATTTTGTCTACATGTGCTTATTTTACAACTATGGAGGTAATTATTGGTGTGATTTCTCATTAAAAAAACAAACTATTTGTTTGTTTTACATTTCAGGCAAGAGCTATTGGTCAAGTTATAACAAACAAATTCTATTACAAACATTCGGAAGTGAGAAAAATGGTATGAAATGAGAATTACTAAACCTTATATATTTATTTAATCAAATGCTTTATAAAGTTTTCTAATTAATATACAAGTACCTAACATCTATAGATCTATACCTAATTACACTTTATCAAAAAATGTAAAAGATTCAAATGCTGAAAATTAGAATATGATATAAATTATGAATACGGAAAAATTGTCTCCAGTGAAACGTCCCTGGAAAATAGTCCTGAGTAAATTTTCCCTAAACAAAAATATCTCCACGCAAATAGTCCAGAAGCAATTGGTCACAAACGGTCACAAACACGGTTAAAAAATAATTAGGTTTGCCAACATGATCTTTTCTAGCGCTCAGAATGTGTAATGGATCTAGGTATCTCTGACTGTATCAAGGATACTATATATATATATATATATATATATATATATATATATATATATATGTAGTGGCTTAACACTCCCGTGGGAGTACGCCGCTTCTCATGAAGCTTTCTAGATCCTTTTATCGGAGGGGATCAGTCTCCATATTCTCCATATTCTCCATATTCTCTTGCTCTATTTACCCATTCATCTTGATGCAGTCAGAATCTCAATCCGTACGGCGATCTGTGGTTTCAACCACAGCGGCAGCGGAGATATTCTTTGTTCAACCAGGACTACATTTAAGGTGAACAAGTGGATAGCTTGTAACACCCGAGTGTGATTGAATGCCAGGCCTGGGGCATTTTTAGTTTTACGACAAATCACACATTGTCGCCCGACGGAGACTCGAACCATCGATCTCACGTTGACTGACGTCACAGCACGTTAGCCGGCCGTAGCCAGTTAACGCACTGGACCACGCTGTCGGGTCAAGGATACTATATTGACACTGATTTAAATGTAAAAATACACTTTAATGCTATGAATTGTAACTAAAATTGTAATCTGGATATATCTAAACGGCTTTGTTCCATAATTTAGATCGAAAATGACAAAACGTGTTTGAAAATCCTCCATTATCTACGAGGGAGATCGTTGTTATAAATAAATAAAACACAATCTCGTAGTGCATCTATCTTCATAATTCAGTTTATAACAGTCATGCCGATTTTAACTCATTTCTCCTAAAATTAAAATATCCTTATTTACATTGACAGTTTTTTTAAAAGTCTTCTTTATTTCACAGCAATATTTATCTGTTACTTTATAATGTAATAATAAACTTACTTGTCCTTTATAGTTTACATATATTTCTATAACACTATAAAGTGCACAAATTATTAAATTTCAAAATACTATTCAGTAACAGCAAGTGACATAATGAATTCGTATACATAGTTACCAGCAGAGACATCTAGGCACACCTATGAACTAGTTACAACTTCTGATCGGGGTTGTCAATGACAAACGTGGCCAGTTGGTAAACTTAATTATTTTTTAACCATGGTCACAGGCAAAACGTGTCCAGCAAATTTTAAAAGTTTTACCAAAACAGAAATCTGGGAAGTTGAAAGATTTACCCGTTTAGACAATTAAGCAATTGGTTTTATGTTTTATGTGATGATGAGACAATAATTATTACATTTTTAAGTATCTCATAAAATTCTTTAAGGCGGAACTTCAAGGGTCTAGAAATAGTGGTATCATTAATTCGGAATTTTGAGCTTATTTTTAAAGATATTTTAAATTTTTTTGAAGTACTGTAAAGATAAAGGATGGTTCTAAACCCGTCTTAAAGTTTTAATAGAAATATCAATATATATATATATATATATATATATATATATATATATATATATATATATATATATATATATCAGGGAGTCGAACCTTATTGTTTTAAGGTTCGGGTTCAGTTTCAGCTCCACCAAAAATAAGGGTTAAGGGATACCGCTCCGAATTTCAGAACCCAAATAATTTTGCTCCGGTTAACCGTTTAATATAAAGGTTAATATAGGTTCGGGTTCGAGTTAAAAAAAAATTTCGCAGAAAATTTTATGAATTAGGTACCTATATTAATTATTAATACAAAAATTATTATTATTACATATTGACAATATGTTTTCTTTTAAATTATATCGCTAATTAATTAATTTTTAAGTTTCTGAATGTGAATCATTGTGGAAAACATATACAAAATGAAAACCCATATGTATTTCAGTTAACCGGTTAAGAAATTACGGTTCGAATTCGGGTTCAACTCTTTTAAAATTGAAAATAACGGTTAAATTTTTTCGGTTTATTTAGGTTTTCGGGTTCGGGTTCAGCTCCGGTTCGACTTCCTGATATATATATATATATATATATATATATATATATATATATATATATATATATATATATATATATATATATATATATATATATATATATATATATATATATATATATATATATATATATATATATATATATATATATATATATATATATATATATATATATATATATATGTAAAGTTTGTTGAAAATGGCCTATTTTCAACCATCAAATTTGAATATTTGTATTATTTTGTTCGATTTATAAATTTACGACTGCTTTAGAACAATTCCTTAACTTTGTAAAAATTATTAAAACTTATTAATAAAATTAGCCAATATTTCGTAATAACGAATAAATGACACATATATTTTGACGAAAATCTGCATCTGTTGTTCAATACAAGACATACTTTCCTTCTACTCCGATTACCCAGGCTAAGAAATTTTGTAGTGAACTGCACGTCGCTGCGTAGAACATATGGTATAGGTTTCGAATGCGGAAAAATTTGATGTTCCGCCTTAACCATGGTCACAAGCAAAACGTGTCCAGCAAATTTTCCCCAAGAAAAAATCTGTGAAGTTGAAAGTTTAACCCGTTGAGGAGTGACAATTGGTTTTATGTTTTATGTGATGATGAGACATAAGACAGTACTTATTACATTTTTAAATATCGCATATAAAATATATATCCAGTGCTAGTTTTCTTACGTTTTATTATAATTTTAATATTATACCATATTTTGTATAAAATGCACACATTTGTTAAAAAATACTAATATGTACAATACTACAATATGCAAATGCATATAATCCGCACTCTATTCATAAAATAGTTATATCCACTTCTAGTTTTCTTACTTTTTTCCCTTAAATTGTTTTTATGAAAACAACTTTTCTCCCAATTTAATAATGTTTATTTCAGGTGAACACGGATTACTTAAAAATGAGACACAGAAAACTTAATTTTTTAATTTGTAAAATGATCCCTTTAGATATGACGTTAATATATTCTGTAAGTTTAAATTTTTAAAAGATTTTACCATCTACCTAGGTACTGTAAGTGATTTTAAAAATAATTTTAGACTATTACTGGTGTGATGATCAACTTCATCATTGTAATGCAGTTCAGAAATGATATTGTTTCACAGACACACATAGAACTCTGAGCACCTGAGAGAAGTGATTAAGAAGAAAAAATGTTTTCACCTAAATATGCACTTTAGAAAAATTTCAGATTATCCGCCATCTTGAAACGCATGGCGGCTAGCTATATCAAAATGTACTGCACCGATTGCGGTTAAATTTGGTACAGTAATAGCCAAGTATCTAACTTATGATATAGATTATAAAATGTCAGTCCGCCATCTTGAAACAAAATGGCAAACAGATATCTAAAAATGTACTGTAACTATTGCGTTCAAATTTGGTACAGTAATAGCTAAGAATCTGTCTTGAAACATAGGTATATTACAATTTTAGTCCGCCATCTTGAAACGAAATGGCAGCTAGCTATCTCAAAATGTACTGCACCGATCTGGTTCAAAAACAAAAATTTAAATAAATATCGATCGAATCTCATATATAAAGGAGTATAGTGAAAAACTTTATTTGTTGTTTGTTTAGATCACTAGTTTTAATATAGGTATGTTAAAGAAATAATTAGTTTCTCCCACGGTTTCCCCGTATGATCGGTATTCACAAATATTTTATGACAGCTCCCAGCACTTGTTTGAATTTTATGAAACATTTTAGTAAGTACTTTCCTCGTGTGTGGTATTATTTTCAAGTCGCAAGCAGCGACAAATATTCACCTATACATATTATAATATGTAATAATAAAAAAATTAAGCCAAAAATAATTTTGAAGATAAATAAAATTTCTGATTATTGAATATTTTAGCTTTAATGTTGAAGCAAGTTATATTTTCATTGTTACACTTACAACGAACGAAGTTTTCTTCTTTCCGGACGCATTTCATTGACGATTCGTCGCATTTTCTCCTCTAAATCTTCAATGTTTGATCGTCCCAGCGTCAATGTTCCGCACTCTAGATTAGTTACGTGAACGTGAGGCTTGTTTAGCAGCTTCATGCTCTAACCAACGCATGGTTGTATCTAACGTATTCAGTTCGTAACTAATGAATTATAAGTATCTTAGGTTTTATAACTAACTAATGTATTATGTTGTTTATAATTATTATCAATAAATGTTCCATATTAAAAAGTAATAATAGTTGATGATACGATTAAGTTAATAAACTAATACAATTGTGATAAAAATGCAAATGCTAGGTATTATTATTATTGATTAAAATTATATGGGTACAATACCATTAACTTTTATTTACAATCACAATGATTTTCACAACACAAATATGACTATAACTTGTTAGTTTTATAGGTAAAGATAGAGCAATTTTAGAATTATTTTAAAAAGCGCTTTTAATTATTTTTTATTAATTGTGTAGTACCTAATCCATTTACTACCAACATAAACATAGCCTTGAAACGATTTAATAACAATAATAATTTCTAGCACATTATCAAATTATAATTAATTATTTCTTTAAATCTTTATTATTTTGATGTTTTCATTTTATTTAGGTACATTAATAATATTACTGTTGGACTATTCCAATCATTTTAGTACAATAGAATGTGTGAAAATACAACAATATTCAACCAAACAAAAATTTTATTTGTACTATGGGCAATATTTGGAAATACTTCTGTTATTAATACAATCAAAAGTCATAAAATAATAACAGCAATAACAGTTTTCAAAATATGTATCATAATTTATTTATATTTAATTTCATTCAGAAACATAACAAATTGGGCTAGATATGAAGACGATATACAATTTTTGTATTTCAGTGTATCTAAATATTTTTTAAATATTACAATAACTGTATCATGCATTATTATTAACATTAAATATTACAAAAATATCAAAGATATCTTTAAAAACTTTGGCAAAATAAATAAACAATTGAATATAAACAAATATAAACTTTTTAATCAAAATGTGAATTGTACTATGCTTTTATTAATATTTAGAGTAATACTTTCAATTATACTAGAATTAACTGAAATATTAATTTTTCCAGATAGTGTTTATTTATTGACTACGTACATATTTACTGGTATTATGAAATGCGCCATGGAAAACCAAATATTTTTTATTTTACTTACACTTAAATCGCAGTTTTCTATGGTTAACAAACAAATAAGTACAAATGAAAATTTTGTATCTCTAAAAACGTATTTAACAATTTACGACAACATTTATGGTCTCTATGACCAAGTTAAAAATATATTTAAATATTATTTGTTTTACAAAATTATTAGAGCATTTGTAGATATTATTTATACTTTATTGTTTTTAAGAATATATTTTGAAAAGACAGTGACTTTTATGGGAATGTTAGATTTTTGTTTATGGTTTTTGGATTGCAGTTTAGAAATTGTAATTTTGTCTATGTGTGCTTATTTTACAACTATGGAGGTAATTATTGTTTTATATCTCATAACAAAACAAACTATTTTTTTGTTTTATATTTCAGGCAAGAGCTATTGGTGAAGTTATAACAAACAAATTCTATTACAAACATTCGGAAGTGAGAAAAATGGTATGAAATGAGAATTATTAAACCTTATATATTTATTTAATCAAAGGCTTTATAAAGTTTTCTAAATAATATACGAGTACCTAGTATTTATACTTAATTACTTTATCCAAAAATGTTAAAAATTCAAATTTCAAAAAAAATTAAAAATATGTATATGAAATTTTGGGTTAAAAGGTATAAAATTATGCGGTTATATGCATTTATAATAAATATATGCAAAACATTATAATATGTAAAAAATATGCAAAAAAATTATACCATATTTTGATCTATTTTTGTATGAAATGCACACATTTGTTAAAAAATGCTAATATGCACAATAATACAATATGCAAATGCATAAAATTCGCACTCTACTCATAAAATAGTTATATCCACTTCTAGTTTTCTTACTTTTCCCCCTTAAATTGTTTTTATCAAAACAACTTTTCTCCTAATTTGATAATTTTTATTTCAGGTGAACACGGATTACTTAAAAATGAGACACAGAAAACTTAATTTTTTAATTTGTAAAATGATCCCTTTAGATATGACGTTAATATATTCTGTAAGTTTAAATTTTAAAAATATTTTACAATCTACCCAGGTACTGTAAGTGATCTTTAAAACATTTTTAGACTATTTCTGGTGTAACGATCAACTTCATCATTGTAATTCAGTTCAGAAATGATATTGTTTCACAGACATAGAGTCCTGAGGCACAGAGAGAAGAGTTTAAGAAAGAAAAAATATTGTTCATATACTTTGGAAAATGTCGATTATTGTGTCAATATTACTTTAAAATAGTACTTAGGTACTTTATTTGTACAGGGACTAAATGTGGTTAATAATTATCCACTATATATTTAACACTGATTTTACCAAATACAAATGACGTTGATCACATATTCTGGTACATATATGTTTTCCTCAAGTGTAAATTTTTAACCACATTTTGGTGAGAATATAATAATTTTCTGCAGATATTTAACCAAATGAGAATTAAAATTACCACTTCTCTCATTGTTATAAATAACAACGTGGGATGTTTTCTCTCCACTTTTTGTATAAATATTAACCACTAATTGTTGTTAATCTACCAAATTTTGTTGAGGATCTATATAGGTATTTAGAAATTTAAATAATTAAAATAGCAAATATTTTATTTGTTGTACTTTATTATTAAATTTTTATAAGTATGTATAAAAAGTATAAATAAAACATATAATAGTTCAATCAATCAATCTGTTGGACCTTGAACTGCAATTAATTGAAGATGTTTTACGGGTAGCTTCAATCTTGACTCAGTTATGAGATGTTGTTGTGGGTGCTGTGGATCCCATGAAGAAATTGCGAATCATTTTCCTTAAGGCTATACACTTGCTATGAAATTCAGAGCAAAATATGGTGCTACAAGATTGTGACTTTGTTTTTGAAATCTATGAACTCATATTTGAAATGTAAGTTTATAAAGACTGTCCCTAGGGTGCCACATGACGATTTTCTTGAAATACCTAATAGTCTTCTGGTAATTAATTAGTGAAAACCAGTGAAATCAATCAATTTCGTGAATTTTAAAATATTTTTAAACTTATTGATAGAAGTTTTAAAAAAAAAACTTCTTGTGGCACTCTTCAGAACATCGTAAGGAACCGGTTATATCAAACAAAATTCAATTGTATGCATTAATAAAGTAAGAATCTTGAATATTAAAATGTAAAAATTAACTCTTATTTTCTCTAATTGTTGTCGCAACATTGTATAATTTTTTTGATTAAATAATGTTTCGTCATTATTCATGTTAAATTTCAGATTTTTATTTTGAACAATAAAGCCAGAATTGATGAAATTCTGATGCTACTACCGTGGCAAGCGTAGCGCCTTAAAGTTGCCTGACGAATGCCAAAGGGACGAGTGCGTCAGTCCAAGACAGCGTTACCTATACATCGTCATATTACCATTAGTACGAAGTTCTTTTATGTTTTTAACTTTAACCATACTTACAAATCACTGATACACGTGAAGCTATCACTAGCAGGCAAAATGGCCCATCTTGTATAACTGTTACTTATTGAAATAATGTTCATTGCAATGGACGCCCCCCGTATACTTTTGTTTCTGTAAAGCATTTTCATTAATAGATTATAATTTTAAATATCGTATAGAAATGACTTACCAGAAACACATAAATTTTTGAAAACAAATTTTTTATATCTTTTCCACTTGCTAGGTACATCACAAGTGACGAAGGAAGCACACACTCGGCGCATGTTTAGTAAACCAAGCATGCGCATAGTGTTGGTTGAGAACATCCGAACAATGTAATTTTACCACATTATCCGGTAAAACCACCGTCTTGTATATTTTTAATGTGACTGTTGTTAATAACAAAATGAATGTAATTTTACACAAAAGTGTGAATTAATATAGTCATATTGTTGTACGTTTAAATATATATTTTATCATCATTAATAAACATGTTAATTAACATTTACAGTGTTAATTAATAATTTATTGTTAAGTTGAAAAATGCAATTTTCCATATGCCCGGAAAGAGAGCAAGGGTTTAATACCCGCATTTCTTTGTTATCATAAGGTCAATAATCTATCCTCCAAAAGCTATACTGTATTAAATCGGAGACCATCACCTGTCCTAAGACCGGGTCTATATCTGAAAATAAATTATTGATATCACTAAATGAATTATTGATATCACTAAATGAATTATTGATATCACTAAATGAATTATTGATATCACTAAATTAATTATTGATATCACTAAATTAATTATTTAATATCACTAAATTAAATATTAATATCATTAACTCGACAAATTTATGATATCTATAATTTATTTTAAAGATATCAAAAATTAAATTCGTAATATCTATAATAATTATAATTGAATTTCTGATATCTTAAATTAAATTACGGATATGTGAATTTATATTAACAAAGAATGTTGTTTTGTAACAAAATTTATTTCTTAATTATTATTACAGAATTACGTAATAATGTTGTCAAATTTGTTTCAATATTTTAAACTACCTTGTTGAAAATTATGTTGGTACAATACCATTAACTTTTATTTACAATCACAATGATTTTTATTTCACAACACAAATATGACTATAACTCTTTTTTCTTTAGCATTTTCAGACCGTATGATTCATTTTCATCTCAATTACAACTTAAATTTATAAATGCAAGCAAAGAGCGGTTACAATTATTTTAAAAAGCGTTCTTCATTAATTTATTATTTATAGTCTAGTAATTAATTTACTACCAATATAAACGCTGCATTATTACAAACAACATTAAAAACATAAGCTATTATCAACCTTGAAACAACTTAATGAAAATAATAATTTCTAGCATATTATCAAATTATAATTAATTATTTCTTCAAATTTGTATTGTTTTGATGTTTTCATTTTATTTAGGTACATTAAAAATATAATAATATTACTGTTGGACTACTCTAATCATTTTATTACGATAAAATGTGTGAAAATATAACGGTGTTCAAACAAACAAAAATTTTATTTGTACTATGGACAATATTGGGCAATACTTCTGTTGTTAATACAATCAAAAGTCATAAAATAATAGCCACAATAACAATTTTTAAAATATGTATCATAATTTATTTATATTTCATTTCATTTAGAACCATAACAAATTGGGCTAGATATGAAGACGATATACAATATTTATATTTCACTTTATCTAAATATTTTTTAAATATTACAATAACTGTATCATGCATTATTATTAACATTAAATATTACAAAAATATCGAAGATATCTTTAAAAACTTTGGGAAGATAAATAAACAATTGAATATAAACAAATATAAACAAATTTTTAATCAAAATGTGAATTGGACCATTATTTTATTAATATTTAGAGTAATATTTTCAATTACACTTCAATTAACTAAAATATTATTATTTACAAATAGTGTTTATTTATTGATTTTGTACTTTTTTACTGGTTTTATGAAATGCGCCATGGAAAATCAAATATTTTTTATTTTACTTACACTTAAATCGCAGTTTTCTATGGTTAACAAACAAATAAGTACAAATGAAAATTTAGTATCTCTAAAAACGTATTTAACAATTTACGACAGCATTTATGATCTCTATGACCAAGTTAAAAATATATTTAAATATTATTTGATTTCCAAAATTATTATAGCATTTGTAGATATTGTTTATACTTTATTGTTTCTAACAATGTGTTTTGAAATGGCAGTGACTTTTATGGAAATAGTAGTTTTTTGTTTATGGTTTATGGATTCCAGTTTAGAAATTGTGATTTTGTCTACATGTGCTTATTTTACAACTATGGAGGTAGTTATTGTTTTATATCTCATTAAAAAAACTATTTTTTTGTTTTACATTTCAGGCAAGAGCTATTGGTCAAGTTATAACAAACAAATTCTATTACAAACATGCGGAAGTTAGAAAAATGGTATGAAATGAGAATTATTAAACCTTATATATTTATTTAATTAAAGGCTTTAAAAAGTTTTCTAATTAATATACAATTAGGTACCTAGCATCTATACCTAATTACTTTGTCCAAAAATGTTATAAAATTCAAATGCTGAAAATCGAAATTCTATATAAATTATGAATTCGAAAAAATTGTCTCCAGCGGGACGTCCCTGTTGAGGAGTGACAATTGATTTTATGTTTTATGTGATGATGATACATAAGACAATACTTATTACATTTTTATGTGTCGCATATAAAATAGTTATCTCCAGTTCTAGTTTTCTTACTTTTTTCCATAAATTGTTTTTATCAAAACAACATACTTTTCTCCCAATTTAATAATTTTTATTTTAGGTGAACACGGATTACTTAAAAATGAGACACAGAAAACTTAGTTTTTTAATTTTTAAAATGATCCCTTTAGATATGACGTTAATATATTCTGTAAGTTTCAATTTTTAAAAGATTTTACGATCTACCCAGGTACTGTAAATGATTTTGAAAACAATTTTAGACGATTTCTGCTGTAACGAGTAACTTCATCATTGTAATGCAGTTCAGAAATGATATTGTTTCACAGACACACATAGAGCCCTGGAGTCTCTGAGAAAAGTGTTTAAGAAGAAAAAATGTTGTCCATTATTTATGAAAATGTTGATTATTATATCAATATTACCTTGAAATAGTTCTTTATATACTTAATTTTATATGCCTCCGGTCGGCATCGCTAGTTTTCCATATCTCAAAATCCGCTAGAAACTCTTTGTTGCCAGCCTAGGCCGGCAAACAACCGGAAGTTATAGGTTGGCATCTTGACATTACTACAGTTGTCAAGCAGATGTCAATTTTATGCGTTGAATATTTTTTATTTTGACAAATTTTAGACGTAAATCGTTAATACAAACTGAAATAAATATATTTTAAGCTCAAATGCAAGTATTCAGTGCACAATTTTTTAGGTTATGTATAATTATTTTATATTTTTGTAATGAAATCGGCACATCAAATATTGTGTATTACACGTCCAGAAACTGTTATGCTAGTGCTCGTAATTTGCAAGCCTCGCCTGTGGCTCGGCGTGTCAAAAATACTCGCTCTTGCAAAAGGTCAGTTTCTGTTCAATGTTAGTTGTAAAATAAATATTATTTTATCAATGTATCGATATATCGATGTTTCGGTGTATTGATATCTTGATGTAGTATCGATATACCGATACTCATTCATAAAACGATATGTACCAATAGATAAATCGGACTCATTGTCAAATTAACTAAACTAGTAGGTTTTATTCATTTCATTCATTTTTACTGTTAATTATTAACATCTTTAATTTTTTTAATAGTATATACGATATATTCTTGAATTTCTGATCATATTAATCTAAAATTATACTAAATTATCTCTTCGACCATGTAAACATAGATATTACACGTTATTGTAACATCTGTTAGTAGTTGCAACGTCACAAAATGGCTTGAAAATAGCACGGTATGGATACATTTTAATAAAAATTAATGTAATAAAATGAAATCAATTTGCAAATTAGGGCCAATCTAATGGTATTATTTGCTATTAAGAAATTGAGCGCCAATTTAAAATTTTTAATAAATTATTAAAAATCATTGTTAATTAACGCAACTCACATCCCCATTTAAATATGTTAAATAATATAGTTTATAGATTGTTAGAATATATGTTTGTATAATACAATAATTGAACTTAGTTTCTAGTAAGTTGGCCACATAATTCTTTATTTATTCAAAATAAATAGCATTCAGTGGTACTAAAAATGTTCTCCTAAAGTATACTACCTACCTTATGTATAGGAATTTCGAAAAAAAATCCTTTTGTTCCAGAATCAGTACGTTAAATACTATTTGCCATTGCAATATGTTCCTCAAATTGTAGTACATCTAGTGATGGGTTAATTTTCGGGAACGAATATTTCGGAAAATTTCCCAGGATATTTCCCGGGAAGTTTTTTGGGGAATTTTCTTAGGAATTTCTGGGGAAATTTTCCGGGGAATTCCTGTGGAAAAATTTACAATAAATTTCCTCATAAAAATCAAAGGCACAACAAAAATTTTATTTCAATAAAAGACAAGCAGGCGGGCAGTAACCACTAACCAAGTTTAAATAATGTAACGTTTCTAAATGTTCAGAAATAAGTCTGGACAGATTGGAGCATGTCAAATTGCCACTGTGCCAAAACGCATCCCCACCACTTACATACTTGTAATAACGTATGTCGAGAGACTACTGCAAATTTATTTCGACACAGAGGCAATTTGACGAGTTTGTGGGGCTCTAGTACGGTTTTGTTAGCTTTGTTAGTGTAGTAAATATCAAAACCGAGTTTGTGGGGCTCTAGTACGGTTTTGTTAGCTTTGTTAGTGTGGTAAATACCAAAACCTATGCCCGATTGCCAGTAGTCTCTCGACATACGTTATTACAAGTATGTAAGTGGTGGGGACACGTTTTGGCACAGTGGCAATTTGACATTGCGGCAATTAGACACAGCGGGTATTTGACATTACGGCAATTTGGCGCAGTGACATGCACCCCATTAAATTTCTCCTTTTATTATCGCTATCGAAATTTCCCTTCTTATTCCCGGGTATTTCCCTATGTATGCCGAGGAATATACCCTATCTATTCCCGGAAATTTTTAAAATGGTATTCCCGATTTTTTTCCGGGAAAATAAGAATTCCCCAAGGGAAATTTCCAGTGACATCACTAAGTACACCTGTATAAGAGGGGAACACAAAAGTATTGTGTTCCCATTTTGGCTACACTTATTGTGTTTGGGTCATTTTTATGTAGTGTAGTTAACAATTTTTTTTAAATTAGGTATTATTATAATAAAATTATTTAATACTTTTGTCAAGTTTATTACAACATTTTTAACTACCTTGTTGAAAATTATGTTGGTACAATACCATTAACTTTTATTTACAATCACAATGATTTTTATTTCACAACACAAATATGACTATAACTCTTTTTTCTTTGGCATTTTCAGCCCGTATGTTTCATTTTCATCTTAATTACTACTTAGTTATAATTATTATTTTAAAAAGCGCTCTTTGTTAATTTATTATTTATAGTGTACCTAGTAATCCATTTACTACCAATATAAACGCTACATTATTACAAATAACAATATAAACATAAGCAATCACTCAACCTTGAAACAACATAATGAAAATAATAATTTCTAGCACATTATCAAATTATAATTAATTATTTCTTTACATTTTGATTGTTTTCATGTTTTCATTTTATTTAGGTACATTAATAATAATAACCTGTCTACTGTAAGTACTGCTTCATTATTATTATTTGACTGTATAACAACTGTATTTAATGTGTGTAGAGCCTTGAAGAAGACACA
This sequence comes from Agonum fuliginosum, assembly GCA_947534325.1. NCBI lineage: Eukaryota > Metazoa > Arthropoda > Insecta > Coleoptera > Carabidae > Agonum > Agonum fuliginosum. The sequence continues at coordinate 25,007,349 of OX384036.1, forward strand.
AGTGGTGTCGAAACGTCGGCGTTGTAGGAAATAAAGATTTGTTGACTGTATCCCCGAATATTTCTTATCCACATCACTTCTCCAGTCGAATATTCATCTTTTCATTAATAATATTACTGTTGGACTATTCCAATCATTTTATTAAAAAATGTGTGAAAACACAACAGTATTCAAAGAAACAAAAATTTTATTTGTACTATGGACAATATTGGGCAATACTTCTGTTGTTAATACAATCAAAAATCATAAAATAATAGCAACAATAACAATTTTTAAAATATGTATCACAATTTATTTATATTTCATTTCATTCAGAACCGTAACAGATTGGGCTAGATATGAAGACGATATACAATATTTATATTTCAGTGTATCTAAATATTTTTTAAATATTACAATAATTGTATCATGCATTATTATTAACATTAACTATTACAAAAATACCGAAGATATCTTTAAAGACTTTGACACGATAAATAAACAATTGAATATAAACAGATATAAACAAATTTTTAATCAAAATGTGAATAGTACTATTATTTTATTAATATTTAGAGTAATACTTTTAATTACACTTAACTTAACTGAATTATCATTATTTCCAGAAGTTGTTAATTTAATGATTATGTACTTTTTTACTGGTTTTATGAAATACGCCATGGAAAACCAAATATTTTTCATTTTACTTACACTTAAATTGCAGTTTTCTATGGTTAACAAACAAATAAGTACAAATGAAAATTTGGTATCCCTAAAAACGTATTTAACAATTTACGACAACATTTACGATCTCTATGACCAAGTTAAAAATATATTTAAATATTATTTGTTTTCCAAAATTATTATAGCATTTATTGATATTGTTTATACTTTATTGTTTCTAAGAATATATTTTGAAAAGGCAGTGACTTTTATGGAAATAGTAGATTTTTGTTTATGGTTTATGGATTCCAGTTTAGAAATTGTGATTTTGTCTACATGTGCTTATTTTACAACTATGGAGGTACTTAATTATTATTTTATTATCTCATAACAAAACAAACTATTTTTGTTTTACATTTCAGGCAAGAGCTATTGGTCAAGTTATAACAAACAAATTCTATTACAAACATTCGGAAGTGAGAAAAATGGTATGAAATGAGAATTATTAATCCTTATTATATTTATTTAATTAAAGGCTTTATAAAGTTTTCTAATTAATATGCAAGTACCTAGCATCTATACCTAATTACTTTATCCAATAATGTTAGAAAATTCAAATGCTGAAAATTGAAATTCCAAATAAATTATGAATTCAAAAAAATTGTCTCCAGCGAGACGTCCCCGGGAAATCGTCCTCAGTAAATCGTCCCCAGACACAAATAATGTCTCCACGCAATTGGTCCCCAAGCAATTGGTCACAAGCAATTGGTCACAAGCAATTGGTCACAAGCAATCACAAACACGGTTAAAGAACAATTATAGTCCATTTGAGAATGACTGACAGTAATAAATCATTATTTGCAAGAGTAGTATTTGATTTTTGCCAGCAATGCGGCAAATAAAACTACCAGAAAAATTAGTTGTAACTACACTAGGATGGTCAAAATAAGCCGCACGCTTTTTACCTGGAACGAAACTTACTTCTCGAACAATAGAAATGCCGTCATAACGCTCTGATAATCCCCGTCGGACTGTGTCATAGACGTAGATAGGAGTGATCTGTTTATACATTTACTAAGAATAAAGCCTCATTCACATAAGCATTTAGTTATAAGGTTTGCATTTATGTTTATGTTTAAGAAAGTTTGAATTCATATAAATAAATACGAGCATTCACACTTTCCACTTTGAAGCACTGTGAATGCTCATATTTCTTTATATGTATACAAACTTTCTTAAACGTAAACATAAATGTAAACCTTAAAACTAAATGCTTATGTGAATGAGGCTTAAAAGTTTTTAATATTTAAATATAACTTTCTCACTCATTATTATTAAAATAAATCTTTTCCCTGAAAAACAACTTAGACCTAAAACCAGTGGCGGCTCGTGGGTAAGGGCTGCGGGGCTGCAGCCCCTAGTAGGAAATGAAACTGTTCTGATACACTATTTAAATAATATCAATAAACAACATTATCTATCTATCCATCAAATATATCTTGTAATTTAAAAATTTGCGCCAGTAGGCTTACTATTGATGTTACTTTGACGCGGCGTGAGTCATCGCTATACCCATTTTCGTGCTATGGGCTGTTGTCCGGACAGCCCGCGAACTTAGGCAGAAGTAAGTGTGCGCGGTGAGGGGAATGATAGCCAATGTGTGGGTTACACAGCGAGCAACGGGGCTGCTTCGGACGCAGCTCTGTCGCTTACGGTGTACATAAATGCGTGTAGTTTAAAGGTACAAAATAGTTTGCGTTGAAATTATAAGTCGTACAACTGTATATTTTGATATAATTATGTTTATAATTAAATTTGTATTTATTTTTGTACAAAAACTGGGATAAACTGTGAAGTTTCTCTTCCCTAATAAAAATTAACTTTAAATATAAAGGTATTTAACCTTGAACAAAAAAAATTTGGCCTGCAGCGCACTTTCATTTAAATTGCAGCCCTTACCTTTAAAAAGTCACCGGCCGCCACTAAAACGATAGTTCTCTATCGAATTTAGTCATTTTCACTATCCCTGTGCAAACAATTATTGGCTGGAATGTCTTTGACAGAATGATTTATTACTGCCAGTCATTCTCAAATATAGTATAGGTTTGCTGCAGAGACACCTAGGAACACCTATGAACGAATTACAACGTCTGACCGGGGTTGTCAATGACAAACGTGGCCAGTTGGTAAACCTAATTATTCTTTAACCATGGTCACAGGCAAAACGTGTCCAGCAAATTTTAAAAGTTTTATCCATTGAGAAGTGACAATTGGTTTTATGTTTTATGTGATGATGAGACATGAGACAATATTTATTACAGTTTTAAGTATCTCATAAAATAGTTACCTATATACACTTTCCTAAATTGTTTTTATCAAAACAACTTCTGTCAAATTTAATAATTTTTATTTCAGGTGAACACGGATTACTTAAAAATGAGACACAGAAAACTTAATTTTTTAATTTGTAAAATGATCCCTTTAGATATGACGTTAATATATTCTGTAAGTTTAAATTTTAAAAATATTTTACAATCTACCCAGGTACTGTAAGTGATCTTTAAAACATTTTTAGACTATTTCTGGTGTGACGATCAACTTCATCATTGTAATGCAATTCAGAAATGATATTGTTTCACAGACACACATAGAGCACTGAGCCCCTGACAGAAGTGTTTAAGAAGAAAAATATTGTTCATATACTTTTAAAAATGTCGATTTTTTGTCAATATTACCTTGAAATAGTTATTTTTATACATAAGCTCTAAAGAAGAATTTTTAATACGAATAGGGCTGTTCGATATTCCAATTTGAGTATGTTCGATGTAAAATAAATATCGATTTTATCTCAATGTATCGAAATGTCGATGTAGGTTCGATATATCCATGTTTCGCTTTATTGATATATTGATGTAGTATCGATATACCGATGCACCTATTCATACACACACTGTAACTTTTAACTATTATTATTATTATTATTAGTATATTATATTAGTTTATTATTATATTATATTATTTGCAATATGTCTAACGAAACGGCACGTGCTCGAAAAATAAGACAACATAATAATTAAAATTGCTAATTCTGGGACTAATTGCAAAACAATTGCTGTAGCGTCATTTGAATTTGCTGAAAAAATATTATTTTCTTTCGAGGTCTACTCCAAGAGTTGAGACAAAAAACGTCCGATTTGCATTTCTTTATAAATATTTTAATTAATAGGTAATTTTAACAACTATTGTTCTCGTATATTTAAATATAGGGATGCGAGTTTTACTGTTAATATGGATTCGTGTTAATTATCATTCAGTTTTAACTGTTAATTATTATTAGCATGTTTAATTTATTTTATTTAATAGAAACGATTTGTTCTTAAATTTATGATCATATGGATCTAAAATTATACTAAATTATCTCTTTGATCATATAACCACAGATATTACACGTTATTCTAACATCTATTAGTGGTTGCATCGTCACAATGGCTTGGAAATTAATGTAGATAATGAAATGCATTCAATTTGCAAATTAGATTGGCCCTCATCGTATTAATTATTAACAATTTGAAATTGTTAATAATTTATTAAAATAATAATAATAATTTATTAAAACTCATCTTCAATAAACATGTGAATTAACATTTACAGTGTTAATAAATTATTAATTGTTAATTAACACAGCTCAAATCCCTATTTATATGTTGATAATATAGTTTATAAATTGATAGAAATTTTCGGAACTCATAATGATAAATAAATTATTTTGTTTGGGATTAGTTCTGCAATCTTTATTTATTTATTAATAATCCTAAATAAAATAATTTATTATAATATAGTGTAGGTAGTCTATTTTCTCTTTATTTTGCAATTATCGCCTTATTTAGAAAAGAAATTTACCTATCTTTGATTTATCAATGATTTTAAAAATATTGTGATTTTAATCATAATTTAAATAATGATTTTAATCAAATGATTGAAATAATCTACACGCTGATTTTAGCACAGCGTATAGGTAGGTATAGTACAAATACATTTCATCTACCTAATTATAATTAGCGTTTATTAGGGGGTTATTGCAGTCACACAATGGTCAAAACCACAAGTCTGAGATGCGCCAGAGCATACAATACAACCCTGGTAATAAGCTTCGAAAAACTCTTACTCTACCAGTGGAACACTGGGGGTAAAATATATACTCGGGTTAATAAATATGACAAATACTGAACTGTTCGACCATATTTCTTATCTGCCGGCTAATCTTAAACGATTGCGGTTTTGGGCATTGTGTGACTGCAATAAGCTTTTAACGATTATTAGGTACTTGATGTATGCGTGAACTATAATACTTGGTGGAAGGAAAAAAATATATAAATAATTTAAGGCTCGGGTATAGCTACTATAAAAGTGTCGTTCGTACTTTACTAATAACTTAATTCAGGTGCACTTTAGAGAAAAAATTTATTTACAAAAAATGTCTATAATTTTATGCTTAACATCGGATTGATTCAAAAATTCTCAAAAAAAAACAAATTTCAAAATTTGATTTTTTTTAAATTAGAAATTTAATATAGTTTTTGAAAAAATATTGACAATCCGATGTTAAGATACTAATGTAGATTATATGTAATTTTTTTGAAAAAGATATTTCAATCGTAGCATGAGTTATTAGTAAAGTACGATTTTTGATGTTTTTCTAGACTTTCCATTATTCAAAACAAGTGCTAAAAGTCAGAAAAGACAATACATATATTTAGTATACTGTAACCAAAATTTGGTTCATAAAGCACTCGAAATGCACGAGTAATTAATTTAATAAGGAACTACTACACGCTACCTATACTAGCACCTTAATAAAAATTAGTTATTATTATTTTTAAACAAAGAGTTCTGAAAACTATTGTCAGATATTAAAAATAATTGCTTTACAAAATATGATGAGCCACTCGTGTGAGGGGCACGACTGCACGCGTACACTGTCGTGTCCACAATAATTATTTATCCCAGCATTGTCCCTTTAGAACCTTGGTTTATAGAAGAACAGATATCTTACCGAGCGCTTGAAATTATCTTAAAAAATGCTCATATCCTAATTATTTATAGTGTAGTAATCCATTTGCATTTACTGTACCAATGTAAACGCTGCATTATTACAAATAAAAAATATAAACTATTAATCAACCATGAAGCGACATAATGACACTAATAATTTCTAGCACATTATCAAATTATAATTTTCTTAAATCTTGATTGTTTTGATGTTTTCATTTTAGTTAGGTGCATTAATAATATTACTCTTGGACTATTCCAATCATTTTATTACGTAGAATGTGTGAAAATACAACGGTATTCAAACAAACAAAAATTTTATTTGTATTATGGACAATATTTGGAAATACTTCTGTTGTAAATACAATCAAAAGTCATAAAATAATAGCAACAATAACAGTTTTTAAAATATGTATCATAATTTATTTGTATTTCATTTCATTCAGAACCATAACAAATTGGGCTAGATATGAAAATGATATACAATTTTTGTATTTCAGTGTATCTGAATATTTTTTGAATATTGCAATAACTGTATCATGCATTATTATTAACATTAAATATTACAAAAATATTGAAGACATCTTTAAAGAATTTGACAAGATAAATAAACAATTAAATATAAACAATTATAAACAAATTGTTAATCAAAATGTGAATTGGACTATGGTTTTATTAATATTTAGAGTCACATTTTTAGTTATAAATGTAATAGATGAATTTTTTCTTTCTCCAGATATTGTTAATTTATTGATTATGTACTTATTTACTGGTATTATGGAATACGCCATGGAAAACCAAATATTTTTCATTTTACTTCAACTTAAATCGCAATTTTCTATGGTTAACAAACAAATAAGTACAAATGAAAATTTTGCATCTCTAAAAACGTATTTAACAATTTACGACAACATTCATGATGTCTATGACCAAGTTAAAAATATATTTAAATATTATTTGTTTTCCAAAATTATTATAGGAGTTATAGATATTGTTTATGCTTTATTGATTTTAAGAATATATTTTGAAAACACAATGACTTTTATGAGAATGTTAGATTTTTGTCTTTGGTGCATGAGTTCCAGTTTAGAAATTGTAATTTTGTCTACATGTGCTTATTTTACAACTATGGAGGTAATTATTGTTTTATATATCATAAAAACCAAACTATTGTTTGTTTTACATTTCAGGCAAGAGGTATTGGTCAAGTTATAACTAACAAATTCTATTACAAACATTCGGAAGTGAGAAAAATGGTATGAAATGAGAATTATTAAACTTATATAAACAAGGCTTTATTTTTTCTTAATAATTTATTTATTTATTATACTACAGGAAGAGATCCCAATTACAGTATAATATTACTTATTAATATGAGAGTAGCTACTTATAGAGACTAAATAACAATGTAAAAAATATTATAATAATAGTAATAATAATAATTATAATAATGGTTATAAACCTAAATTATCAATTTAATCAATTATTTAACTTATAAAGTGAAAATATACGAATAATAATTATTATAATAATGGTTATAAACCTAATTATCAATTTATGCAATTATTTAACTTTTATCACAGTAAAAAAGTATTTAACAAATTACTCCCAACCTATTAATCCTATAAATCTAAAAAAAATACCATATAAAGATAAAGGCAGTAAAAATCTAGCTACGTTGTCGAATTTTTTAAATTGTTATTATTATTATTTATAAACAATTAAATAACAATAATTCTGAGAAAAACTCTTCGTAAGTTTGATTGCATTGTAAATTTAAATGTTTGTATCACATTATTATTTAAAATTTTCAAATAGTAGTCGAGTAATTTGTTAAATAAATTTAAAAATTGTATGCGCGCTAGACAATCAAATTGAGTATATTCTAAACAAAAATGGAGCGAAACATAGCCATTAGATAAATAGAGACAACATGTGCTCATAAAACATAGGCTGTTAGCGCGGATACCTGAAATAACGAGGATTTGTGATCTAGCAGCGCTGAGCGGTAAAACCCCCTTAAGGTCTAAATCATTACATAGAGTAAAATTCAAATAGCTAGAACCCTGCGCGAAGTACGAATTCTCGTTTTAGAGAGAGAAGCATAGATGATAAACAAGAGGAAACTACGCTACTGTCTGTTCTACAGAACATCAGCGTCAATATCTGTTATTCTCATGCTGACATTCGTAGTGTTTTGCTTCGTGTAAACCTGCGAATTTTGTAATTGATTGTGATTGAGTTATATTTTAGTTTTGTTTGAAAATTAAGTGAAGTGCAGCGCAGCATATACTCGCTAGCTCCGCTTTTGTAAAACGGACAGTACATGACAAGCTCTGTCTTCTTGCGCAGTCCAGGGTCCTAGCTATTTGAATTTTACTCTAGTAAGTTGAAGTTACGGCACATTGACACAATTGGTGAATTTAAATGCTGATTAGTACAATAATATACCAATATACGAGTTCCAAGCATCTATACCTTATAATTACTTTCTCCAAAAATGTTAGAAAATTTATGGTGAAAATTGTAATTCGATATAAATTATAAAATCGGAGAAATTGTGTCCAGTAAATCGTACCCAGTAAATCGTCCCTCAACGCAAATGGTCCCCACTAAATTGGTCCCCGTCAAAACGTCATCAGCAAATTGTCCCAACAATAAATTGATCCCCAGCAAAAAGACTTCGTCAAATTGTTTCATACTCTCCTGATACAATCCATCCTGATTTAAAGGTTGTTTGGGTTGTCCCATTTCAATAACTTATATTTCAGGTGAACACGGATTATTTAAAAATGAAACACAGAAAACTTAATTTTTTAATTTGTAAAATGATCCCTTTAGATATGACGTTAATATATTCTGTAAGTTTAAATTTTAAAAATATTTTACAACCTATCCCGGTACTGTAAGTGATTTTCAAAACATTTTTAGACTATTTCTGGTGTGACGATCAACTTCATCATTGTAATGCAGTTCAGAAATGATGTTGTTTCACATACACAAGTAGAGCACTGAGCCCCTGACAGATGTGTTTTAGAAGGGAAAATATTGTTTATATTTTTAGCAAAAATGTCGATTATTGTGCCAATAATAGAAAAATTTATATTACAAATATTAAGTATTATTTTTAAGGCGAAAGCAGCTAAAATGTCCACGTTAGTAATAATTTTTTATAGACTAAGTGTTCCTATATTGTTTATTATATGAAATAAAATTTGATTAGGTCCAAAATAGGTTTGAAGATACCGCTGCCACCAATATGTAACACCCAACAACATCAGCACCACATTAATCCTAGGTCAACCAAGTTTTAGTTTTATTGTAATTGTTTATTAATAAGCTATTTATATTGTTTCCTTCTATGTATTCTTCAAAAACAACACTATTGTTAATTATATTAAATTAGTTATTTTTTGTTAGAAGTAGGTACTTTGTTTATTTTTAATATCACAAAATGTGTTCTACTTGCAACAAATTCATTATGCCCTTATGGAGGATCGAGAAGTATGAAATTCAAGCCAACTATTTCCGATAAATCAATTTAATTTCGTTTTTGCTTGGTTACGAAAAATATGAATTAATACAATAATATAATTCTGAATGTCAAATAATAAATATTATAAAATGTTCTAATTTCGTAAATATCAATAAATATAATATCTGTTATCAAAAATTAGTGTTTTAATTATTAATCCGGCACTAAACCCTAATAGCTGTCAAACCCAAGCATTAACATGCGCTAGATGTTTGCGCGATGAAGGCGGCAAATAAAATATATTTTTTGTCATACCGTTAAACTATTTTTTAATGTACAACATCTTTTTGGTATTAAAATAAATGTATAATTATTAGCAAAATATAATTTTCCTATAAATAAATAACTGTAACATTTTTCCTGTAAAATACTAATGGCCATTTGGAGGCGGTCTCCACTTAAATTTTAAGTGTCACTTAAATGAAAAACATCGAATCGAATTAATGACAGCAATATTATTTCTACGTTTGACAATGTGATATTGATTCGATATTGTGCATTAAGGAAAACTTAATATTTAAGTGGAAGCGGTGTAACTGGTTCATAATTGGCACAATTTTGGTTGATAAAAATTGAAAAAAAAATTCAGTCGACCTAGGGTTAAATGGCAACAAAAAAGTATTCTACGTGGAGAAGAACATTGGTCTAATATTAGGGATTGCAAACCGGTATACCGGTTAATCGGTAAATATCGTAAAATTCCTTCGAAAAAAATACCGGTAAATAGTAATTATTTACCGGTAATTCGATATTTTTTAAAGTAGTGCAGCGAGTCCGATTTTTGTGATAATTCGGAATATAATACTATTTTAATATAGTTATTTTAATTTTAATATAATACATATATTTCCGCGGTCGGCAATTAGGGGATGACATCCGCGATAAAAAATGTTTTTACGAACTGATATAAATAAGATTTAATTTTATGAAGTATTTTATAAGGATATAAAGTGACATTTTTCGGACTATCTATAATAATTTTAGATTAACAGCCAAGGCCATTGCTATAGATAACTTCATTTATAAAATAAAAATATTCTTGTTGTTTGATATTATTAAAAACAATGATATTTTGTTAAATGAATACAGCACTTGGACTTGGATAGAAAGAGTATGAAATAAAAATTTTTACGTATGTATCTTAGACAAAAATTATCATATTAAGGTAGGTAGGTACATACTCGTAACTCATAAATAATTGCGACCTCGGCTAAACACCTCGGCCGTAAACAACTTGCTTGTACCTTAATGTATCATTTTTGTCCTAGATACACTCGTAGGTACATAAACATTAGGTAATATTGTTTATGTTTGGAGTATAATTTTATTTAGTTTTACCATCAGTTCAAAAGGGAGTTAATAATAGGGATCGTGAAAAAAGTAAACGTCGAGATTTTTGTCAATAAATACGTTTTAGTACCGTTTGAACCTATTTTATATACCGGTAAATTACCGGTATTGAAAGAAAATTTTACCGAATTACCGGTAATTGAAAAAATCGGTAAAATTGCAAACCCTAGTATATATAATTTAAAGAGAACAACCGCAAGTCGATATTTTTATCCGTTCAGTAGTTACAGTTCATTAAACACAAAAATTATAAAAAAGCTAAAATTTCTCAACTTTCTTTTGGAAAAAATCTTTAACTTTTAACTTAACTAAGGCCCGAAATACTGGACCTTCTAATGAAATATTTAGAGAAAACTGAGAAAAATGACATTTAAACGCTCCCCCCACTCGGGAGCCTGCCACCCATCAATGGAAGGACACTTTCCCCCACAACTCTGCAAAATTTCAAAACTACACAATTTTTATTGATATGTTTTTCTTAATGCCTGGCCTATTATTTATAAAATGTTATTTTTCATCTACCTACAATTACAATTTATTCATGCATTATTTTAAAGAGTTTGCATGTCATAATTATTATTTATAGTGTAGTAATCCATTTGCTGTACCAATGTAAACGCTGCATTATTAATTACAAATAACAATATAAACTATTAATCGACTTTGAAATGACATAATGACAATAATGATTCCAAGTACCTTCCTATATCTTGATTGTTTTGATGTTTTAATTTTATTTACATTAATAATATTACTGTAACTATTTCAATCATTTTATTATTCGGAAAATGATCATAGTAGTCGGTTCGCATCTAAATAAATAAATAAAAATTATAAAAAATGTGTGACAATAAGACCTTATTCAAACAAACAAAAATTTTGTCTGTATTTTGGACAATATTTGGAAATACTTTTGGTGTAAATTCAATTAAGAATAACAAAATAATAGCAAGAATAACAGTTTTCAAAATATGTATCCTAATTTATTTTTATTTATTTGCATTCAAAGACATAATAAATTGGCGTAGATATAAAAATGACATACAATATTCGTATTTCAGTATATCTGATTATTTGTTAAAAATGTCAATGAGTTTATCATGCATTTTTATCAACAATAAATATTACAAAAATATCGAGGACATCTTTCAAGAATTTGACAAGATAAATGAACAATTGAATACAAATAAATATAAACAAATAATTAATCAAATTGTAAATTGGTCTATTGTTTTATTAATATTTAGAGTAATATTTTCAATTATACTTATATTAACTGAATTTTTAATTGATCCAGATATTTTTAATTTATTGATTATGTACTTATTCAGTAATTTTATGGAATACGCCATGGAAAACCAAATATTTTTTATTTTGCTTCAACTTAAATCTCAGTTTTCTATGGTTAACAAACAAATAAGTACAAATGAAAATTTAATATCTCTAAAAACGTATTTAGCAATTTACGATAACATTTGCGAGCTCTATGACCAAGTTAAACATATATTTAAATATTATTTGTATTCTAAAATTATTGCAGCATTTATAAATATTATTTATGCATTATTGGCTTTAAAGATGTGTTTTGAAAGCACAGTGACTTTTATGGGAATGGTAGACTTTTGTATATGGTTCATGAATTCCATTTTAGAAATTGTAATTTTGTCTACATGTGCTTATTTCACAACTATGGAGGTAGTAATTCATTGTTTTAATATCTCATAAAAAGTCAAAATATTTTTTTTTACATTTCAGGCAAAAGCTATTGGTCAAGTTTTAACAAACAAATTCTATTACAAACATTCGGAAGTTAGAAAAATGGTATGAAATGAAAATTATTTAACTTTATATTTAGCTTAATCAAGGCTTTATAAAGATTTCTAATTAGTAAATTCATCTTTACGGGCGAGTTAGAAAGTTCCGGTGAACCCAGTAAAGATTAATTACAAGCGCGCCGCATACAAAGTTTTATTTCCACATTCACATCGGTTTTTTTTATAAATTAGCTTTATAATTCTTAAAAAGGATACATAATGTGTATGCCCTGTAATAACCCATTTATGTAGTTACCACAATGCTTGTAAAGTGTCATTTACACAGACAGTGGAAATAAAATAGATATAGCCAGAGGGATGTAGGAAAAATATCGATATATCGATATGAACATCAATTGCTATCACTTTTCTTTTGGTATCGATGTATCGATAACTCGGTATGTATTGATATATGTCGATAATTATCGACAAATAATGTCGATAATATCGATTTATCAATACATCGATGCCAAACGAAAAGTAATATTGACTGATATTTATCGATATATCGATATTTTCCCATCCCTAAGCCACTTCTGGTAGTATTACTTTTTCTTTAAATTTTTTTCTATCAAAACAACTTTTCTTCTAATTTAATATTTTTTTAGATTAAGACATTTTATTTAAAAATGAAACACAGAAAACTTATTTTTTTAATTTGTAAAATGATTCCTTTAGATATGACGTTAATATTTTCTGTAAGTTGAAATTTAAAAAATAGTTTGTAATACCTACCTACTGCAAGTAATCTTAAAAACATTTTTAGACTATTTCTGGTGTAACGATTAACTTCATCATTGTAATGCAGTTCAGAAATGATATTGTTTCACAGATACAAGTAGAGCCCTGAGCCCCTGAGAGAAGTGTTCAAGAAGAAAAAATGTTGTTTATATACTTTTATAAATTTCAGTTATTGTGCCAATATTTCTTTAAAATAGATTTTTTATACCTAGGCTCTAAAGCAGGGGTGGGCAAACCGTTCGCCAATCCTCACATGTGGCGAATTGACCAGAAAGTGTTGCGAATTTAAGTTTCTTTTTTAATGACTTAGTTATAGTGTATGCCCAATTTTGTTTTTTGCCAAAATTTGTATAAATAAGTTTGTTTACTATTAATATTTTTTATTCAATTTTGTATATTGAAACTTTAAATCGTGGCAATCATTAGCCTTGCCACGATTTGAAAAGTCAATCACATACTATTGGATCCGCAATAAAATTATCTACATATCCATATTTAATTGATTAGGAAAAAGAATGAGGGTAAATTACTAATACCAATTCACCTGTTTACATCTGGTTGACCGGTATCCTTGCCAAGAAAAAGGTAGTCAATCACGCTGTGGCATTTTCTATATGATTTTTGCTTTCGATTGATACTAAATTTATGAAGAAAAAAATGGTCATAACTGGGAAAAAAATTAATCAAATAACTCTTTATTAAAAATAGCCTTGCCAGGATATGGGGTGCCAATCACCCCAGATTTTGTTTACCTATAAATTTTATTGTAAAAAAAATATTTCATCCGGAAAAAGGATGAGGGGTGTCGGATGTAAGCGGGATCATGTACTATTATGTCAAAATAAATATATAATTCATATATTTGAAATAATTTCGTCAAAATTGAATAAAACTTTCTTCTCTTGAATAAACATTGATGAATCTCACTTGGTGTATAAATATCTAATATTGCTATTAAGAGTATTATTTTGCTCCACAGTTCTCGCCGGTTATCTTCCTCTTGTAAGTATGTTACTGCATATTATTTTATGCACAGATTAAGCGAGAAATATACGTTTTAGTTATATACCCATATTATTTTGTAACTAGGTATATGTGCCTACATTTTGACTAAACTTGTTCAAACAATGTGTGTTTTATATTTGTAAAAAATAATTTTGAAGTTGAATAAAATTTCTGATTATTGCATATCTTAGCTTTAATGTTGAAGCAAGTTATATATTTATTGTTACAACGAACGAACAACGAAATTTTCTTTTCGGACGCATTTCATTGACGATTCGTCGCATTCTCTGCTCTAAATCTTCAATGTTTTCGGTCTTCTCGGCGTCAGTGTTCCGCACTCTAGATTGGTTACGTGAGGCTTCTTTAGCGGTATGGGGTCAGTTTTCCTAATCCTTTTTTCCTAATTTTTTTCCTAATTTTTTTCCTAATCCTTTTTCCTAATATTTTTTTTCCTAATCCTTTTTTCCAAATTTTTTTTCCTAATCCTTTTTTTCAAATATCTTTTTTCCTAATTCCTATTATTTTCCTAATATTTCACCTATTTGTTAGGTTAGCTTAGGTGAAATATTAGGAAAATAATAGGAATTAGGAAAAAAAATATTAGGAAAAAAGGATTAGGAAAAAATGATTTGGAAAAAAATACTTGGAAAATAATAAGTTAGGGAAAAAAATCATTAGGAAAATAGGATTAGGAAAACTGTACCCCAATCTTGTTTAGCAGCTTCCTGCTTCTACGCAACAAATCCTTGTTCGGAGTTTCAGGTGAACAGCGAGCTATGTGAGCTTCGAATTCTGGAGGTTCCTCTTTCGGTTCCTGGTAATTTTTCTGGTACACCGCCAAATGCGCGTTGCCATGCCGCATATCCAATCGTTTGACTAGCAGTTCGTAATCTTCTTGCTCTTCTTTTGTCAACGTGTGTAACATAACGTTGGCTTCTCCTCGCCTGTTCTTTAAAGACCAACCATAACTACATCAGCAGTTATTTTATATTGCTTCAAACAATTCGGCCACACCAATTTTCCATTGAATTCAGAAATTTCGATATTTAATTGTTTACTTTGACATCATATTTTAATTTTACCGTCTACTTCTGTTGCTCCGTGGTTTGACATCGACGACGACGTAAGTATTGTGAAATTTTCTTCTACTTGTTCAATCTTTTTTTTGTTCTAATAATCTAGAATTGGGTAGTTTACCATTTTTTAAAAATATTTTTATTGAAACTTCATGTTATTTGTAAACGATTGAGAGTACTGATAAGCCTTAATTGTTCCTAATAAAGCTGTAATTAATTTTTTTAATTTGTGTGACGTAGATGTATAGCTGAAAATCTTCTCAAACCATGAGGCTGGAATTAAAATGTACTCAAGTCAAATCAACTGTTTCTAAATGTTACAAAATATAAAATACAATTTGCTAGTTTCTTTATTACTGTAAGTAAGAATATACGTGAAACGCATTATCGTGACGTAGATGTATCGATACGTAAAATCTCAAATATTTAAAGAACTATTAACTTTTGCAAAACTTTTTTCATGGCAATTACTCATTTTTGAGGTATCCTTTCAATATAATTGACTGGATTGCTAATTTGCTTCTCATTTCTCCTCCAATGTTCTAGAATTGTTTCTAATTTTTATTCTAGAGTTCGATAATTTTCCGACCATTCTTCTTTTAGCTTCTATTAGTATTCTAGAATTTTCCTCTAATTTATTTTCAAGCATTCTAGAAGTTGCTGTTATTTTTGCTTTTAATACTTTGGAAATTTCAGATATTTCTTCTTTCAAAATTCTATAAGTTCTAACACACTCGCTGATTCATCTTGTAATCAACTTAATGCGCAATTCTATACCTGTAAGCACCATAATTATGTCTCTTTCAATAATATTAATAAAACTCTTATTTCTGCAGCATTTTCAGCCCGCCTGTTTCATTTTTACCTTAATTACTTAGCGCTTATTTCAAAAAGTGCTCATCTCATAATTATTTATATTGTAGTAATCCATTTACTGAACTATTTATTATTAATAACCATTAGTTGACTTTGAAACGACATATTGACAATAATAATTTCTAGTAGGTACATTATAACCACCAGTAATTTATTATTTCTTTTTATCTTAATTGTTCTGATGTGGAATTTTATGTACATTCATAATATTACTGCAGGACTATTAATTATTTTATTATAAAAATGTGTGACGATAGAACCTTATTCAAACAAACAAAAATTTTATCTCTATTTTGGTCAATATTTGGAAACACTTTTGGTATAAATACAATTAAACATAATAAAATAATAGCCACAATAACAGTTTTCAAAACAAGTATCCTAATTTATTTTTATTTAATTTCATTCAACGACATAACAAATTGGCCTAGATATAAAAATGATAATCAATATTTGTATTTCAGTATATCTGAATATTTGTTGTATATGTTAATGAGTTTATCATGCATTATTATCAACAATAAATATTACAAAAATATCGAGGACATCTTTCAAGAATTTGACAAGATAAATAAACAACTGAATATAAAAAAATGTAAACAAATAGTTAATCAAAATGTGAATTGGACTATGGTTTTATTAATATTTAGAGTAATATATTTTATTATTCTTATATTAATTGAATTATTAATTTTTCCAGATATTTTTAATTTATTAATTATGTACTTATTCACTGGTATTATGGAAATCGCAATGGAAAACCAAATGTTTTTTATTTTGCTTCAACTGAAATCTCAGTTTTGCATGGTTAACAAACAAATAAGTACAAATGAAAATTTAGTATCTCTAAAAACGTATTTAGCAATTTACGATAAAATTTGCGAGCTCTATGACCAAGTTAGAGAAATTTTTCAATATTATTTGTTTTCTAAATTTATCGCAGCATTTATAAATATTATTTATGCATTATTGAGTTTAAAAATATATTTTGAAAACACAGTGACTTTTATAGAAATGGTAGACTTTTGTTTATGGTTTGTGGATTCTAGTTTAGAAATTGTAATTTTGTCTACATGTGCTCATTTTACAACTATGGAGGTAATAATTCATTGTTTTTATAGGTTTTTCATTAAAAAACAAACCTTTTTGTTGTTTTACATTTCAGGCAAGAGCTATTGGTCAAGTTATAACGAACAAATTCTATTATAAACATTCGGAAGTGAGAAAAATGGTATGAAATGAAACTTTATTTAGCTTTACATTTAGCTTAATCAAGTCTTTTCGAACTAATATACGATGAGTACCTAATGGGTTACTTGTGTGATTTATGTTATTAAATATTTTTAAAGAAGAGATCAAAACTTGAAACACATATTTTTTATTTTTACAAAATTTTATTAAACAAGACAACACATAATGAAAGTTGAATTGTTTTACTATGTGATGTAGAGCAAGCTGGAACCAATAACTGGCCGTAAGCCATAGCAACGACTCAACTAGTAAACACTATTACAATTATTAGAGTACCAATATAGACAGAGTACGGACAAGGCACTGGTCATTTTCTATTGGTTAGTCCAAATTGTGTTTGCACTTGTTCAGCTTACTTAACCCTCAGAATTTTTTTATGTCAATATTTAAGTTAGGTACATTTTGTTTTCTAATATTGCCCTTTAATTACTATCTTATAAAATATTTAAGTGATTGATGTCAAAAATGACAGATATTTTACCTGTGGAACTAAATAATTGCGCTCTGGTTATCAAAATTAATTATTTAAAACTAGGTACCTATGTAAATACATTTTCTATCAATATTGTAAAGTTTAAACAGTCTTAGGAAGAAATTACTCATTTTTTTCTTCCAATTTTTTTTTTCAGATGAAAACAAATTATTTAAAAATGAAACACAGAAAACTTACTTTTTTAATTTGTAAAATGATTCCTTTAGACATGACGTTCATATATTCTGTAAGTTTAAATTATCAAAATGTTTTACAATCTACCTACTGCAAGTTATCTTTAAAACATTTTTAGACTATTTCTGGTGTGATGATCAACTTCATCATTGTAATGCAGTTCAGAGATGATATTGTTTCACAGGCACAAATAGAGCACTAAGTCCCTGAGAGAAGTGTTCAAGAAGAAAAATAATGTTGTTTAGGTATATACTTTTACAAATTTCAGTCATTGTGCCAATATTACTTTAAAATAGATTTTTTATACCTAGGCTCTAAAGCAGGGATGAGCAACCCGTTCGCCAATCCCCACATGTGGCGAATTTAAGTTACTTTTAGAATGGCTTAATGTAATGCTTAATTTTGTTTATTGCCAAAAAATGTATAAATAAGTTTGTTTTCTATTAAGATGAAATGGATAAAAACGTAGTCTCTCCTTTAAAGACCAACCATAAATACTTCAGCAGCTATTTCAAATTATTTCTAGGACACGTCGATTTTACATCGAATTCAGGAATTTTGATATTGAATTGTTTACTTTGACGTCATAATTTATTTTATTTACGACTGTTGTTAAAAGTGGGCCTTTTAACGGTTGCTTAGCAAGTTAAAAGTCTTATTTTACCACTTTTAAAAGTATCATAGCAAGGTGTTAATAGTATATTATATATTGAGGGACTAAAGTGCATGATTTAATCCTGAGGGTGAAGTTTATTTCACGAGCCGAAGGTGAGGGAAATAATCACCTGAGGGATTAAAGGTACTTTAGTCCTGTGGTATATACTCTATTTTTTGCACTTCATCCTCAAACGAACGCAAAATAGTTTAAAGGATACACATTTTGTAATTTTGACAGTAAATTTTATGACAAATATTTATATTGTTACCATAGATACTCTGTAACAAATAGCACGTATTTGCTTGACAACGGGATTAATTAATTCAATTCCTTGACAACGGGATTAAATATGAAAAATAATCCCTTGGGATCAAATTTAGAACCTTAGTCTCTAAAAATAAAGACTAAAGAAGAGTTTTAGTTCCGGAAGTGCAAAAAAGTTATTTTATTGTTACTTTCAACACGTTGTTAACGATTTGTATCAATAAATCAACAAATATAATCTAACCTGTCGAAATGTCATTCATTAAATTATAGCCTTTTCAAATACTCTACGAAGGTCGTAGATAAAATATTGTATGATATATGTGTTAAAAGTGATTTTATTTCGTTCGTGGGGATACTTCACTCGGCTGCGCCTCGTTTCGTAAACTTCTCCATTCACTCATAAAATGTCACATTTATCACTTACATCATAAATAACTATTTACCGTCTACTTCGGTTCTTCGGTTGCTCCGTGGTTTGACATCGGCGACGACGTAATTTTTGAGAAATTGCGCGAGGCGAGTTGCAGCCCGAGCAGTAGTGGCTCGAGGCCTACCGAGGCGAGCCGAGGTGGCCGAGGGTCGCTACGGCGAGGACTGCAACGAAGCCAAGCGCAATTGCGCCTTTGCTCACGAGATGCACACGATATTTTTTGTCATTACTGCACAAAAAGTAACCTTTTGAGTGACCTTACTTATCAAAAGATAAAATGAATACTTTTAAAATTAATATGTATAAAATAAAAAAGTAACTAATATTTACCTACATGTAAAAGCATAAGAAACTAATTATTAACAGTAAAGAAAAGAACATTAAAATATAAGAATAAAATATTATTGTCCATTAGATCCAATATCCAATGCACAATCTGCACAATAGTCGACACTCGACAGTAGAAATAGAAACTATGCATAGAGAAGTAGGTGCTACAGCTGTTCACGTGCCTTTAGTATTAGATTATCACGTGTGTGGCGCTAGTGCTACGCGCACATTTCGTGTCGGTAACTACAGAAAACTGTGTGAGTGTTAAATTTGCGTGCGCAAAGTGAAATTTTGCGCACGCTATTCCCGCACACTTGTACTTTGCGCACGCATTTTTATCTTAAAAAATAAGCCACTTTGCGCACGTAAAACAGGCACGAAAAAGGTTACTTTTTGTGCAGGTATGACAAAAAATAATGTAATCAACTTAACGCGCAATTCTATACCTGTAAGCACAATTATGTCTATTTCAAAAATATTAATAAAACTCTTTTTCTGCAGCATTTTCAGCCCGTATTTTTCATTTTTACCTTAATTACTTAGCGCTTATTCCAAAAAGTGCTCATCTCGTAATTATTTATATTGTAGTAATCCATTTACTGAACTAATTATTATTAATACCTAACTGTTAATTGACTTTGAAACGATATATTAACGATAAAAATTTCAAATAGGTATGTTATTACCAAAAGTACCTAATTTATTATTTCTTTTTATCTTAATTGTTTTGATGTGGAATTTTATGTACCTACATAAATAATATTACTGTAGGACTATTAATTATTTTATTACAAAAATGTGTGACGATACAACCGTATTCAAACAAACAAAAATTTTGTCTGTATTTTGGTCAATATTTGGAAACACTTTTGGTATAAATACAATTAAACATAATAAAATAATAGCAACAATAACAGTTTTCAAAACATGCATCCTAATTTATTTTTATTTAATTTCATTCAAAGTCATAACAAATTGGTCTAGATATGAAAATGATATACAATATTTGTATTTCAGTATATCTGAATATTTGTTATATATGTCAATGAGTTTATCATGCATTATTGTCAACAATAAATATTACAAAAATATCGAGGACATCTTTCAAGAATTTGACAAGATAAATAAACAACTAAATATAATAAAATGTAAACAAATAGTTAATTAAAATGTGAATTGGACTATGGTTTTATTAATATTTAGAGTAATACTTTCAATTATTCTTATATTATCTGAATGGTTAATTGATCCAGATACTTTTAATTTATTGATTATGTACTTATTCATTGGTATTATGGAAATCTCAATGGAAAACCAAATGTTTTTTATTTTGCTTCAACTTAAATCTCAGTTTTCTATAGTTAACAAACAAATAAGTACAAATGAAAATTTACTATCTCTAAAAACGTATTTAGCAATTTACGAAAACATTTGCGAGCTCTATGACCAAGTTAAAAATATATTTCAATATTATTTGTTTTCTAAAACTATTTCAGCATTTATAAATATTATTTATGCATTATTGATTTTAAAAATATATTTTGATATCACAGTGACTTTTATGAAATTGGCAAACTGTTGTTTATGGTTCATGAATTACATTTTACACATTGTAATTTTGTCTACATGTGCTCTTTTTACAACTATGGAGGTAATAATTGTTTTAATATCTCATAAAAAACAAACTATTTTTTATTTTACATTTCAGGCAAGAGATATTGGTCAAGTTATAACAAACAAGTTTTATTATAAACATTCGGAAGTGAGAAAAACGGTATGAAATGAAAAAAAATTAGCTTTATATTTAGCTTCATCAAGTCTTTTCTAATTAATATACGAGTACCTAATAGCCCAGTTGACATGAATCGTCTATGGGATGTTTCAAAATATCTTATTCTTGTACTTTAAGTGATGTTACGTAAGTCTATCCTAGCCACATTCTGAGTACAATAAAAAATTACATACTCAATACAAACATCTCAGAGAATTACATGGGATGCATAATTGTGATATTATTACCAAATTACAACATTGGGATGTAACATAGATAATGTTACCAAGGGCGGACATTAGCAATCGCAAAGATATTATTAGGATGTTAATGGACAAATATACCAAGTAACAAGCCGGGATGTTCATATTCTTGAAATGTTCTGGGGATTTTATTTTGTCAAGTGGGGGGCTACTTGCGTGATTTTTGTTATTATTATAGAGATCAAAACACGTATTTTTTATTTTGTCAAAATTTGATTTTCTTATTACGGCCTTATTTATTAAATATTAAAATTTTCTCGCCGAGACAAACCAGGTAATCTTACTAGTAACTTGCACTTGTGGCACGGGCTTCGTAGGGCTAATTAATCCACGCAGTCAAGCTGAAACTTGGCACATAGACTCGTCGCCGATGACAACGCATTCTATCAAAATTTTGGGCATCACAAACTCGGAAGTTTGATTAAATTAAATATTTATATCGATTTCTGGTTTTCTTACTTTTTCTTTAAATTTTTTTTCTATCAAAACAACTTTTCTTCCAATTTAATTTTTTTTTCAGATGAAGACAAATTATTTAAAATTGAAACACAGAAAACTTTTTTTTTAATTTGTAAAATGTTTCCTTTAGATATGACGTTAATATATTCTGTAAGTTTAAATTATAAAAATATTTTTCAATCTACCTACTGCAATTTATCTTTAAAACATTTTTAGACTATTTCTGGTGTATCGAATTATTTCATCATTGTAATGCAGTTCAGAAATGATATTGTTGCACAGACACACATAGAGCACTGAGTCCCTGAGAGAAGTGTTCAAGAAGAAAAAATATTGTCTAGGTATATACTTCTACAAACTTCAGTTATTGTGCCAATATTGCTTTAAAATAAATT
Source organism: Agonum fuliginosum (assembly GCA_947534325.1). Lineage (NCBI taxonomy): Eukaryota > Metazoa > Arthropoda > Insecta > Coleoptera > Carabidae > Agonum > Agonum fuliginosum. The sequence continues at coordinate 25,029,928 of OX384036.1, forward strand.
CTTAATTCTTTATACCTAGGCTCTAAAACAGCACTTATGGCGAATGGGCCAGAAAGTGTGGCGAATTTAAGTTACTTTTCGAATGACTTAATGTAACGCTTAAGTTTGAATTAATAAGTTTGTTTACTATTAATATTTTATATTGCAATGAAGAGTAATATTTTGATAATTAAGGAAAAATTTTCTTGACTGATGTTATTTTTAGGAATGGAAAGAAATTACTGGGATGCAGTCAAATTATTTATTATCTCACTCTCTACTAGTTTCGACACCCCATGTGTCTTCTTCAGGAGATGAGATTAAAGGAATAATATCTTACATATAATAAATTTATTTAAACTTATTTAAATAAGTTTCCTTGATGGGTGAAAACGGTTACATTTCTATGACTTATTTGCTTTATCCTTTTGGTCTAGTAAATATTTTTAATCATTACGACTTCCATATGAGAGCTTCAAACCTACAAGATATTTTTGTATTTATTATATGTAAGATATTATTCCTTTAATCTCATCTCCTGAAGAAGACACATGGGGTGTCGAAACTAGTAGAGAGTGAGATAATAAATAATTTGACTGCATCCCAGTAATTTCTTTCCATTCCTAGTAATATTTTGCTCCACAGTTCTCGCCTGTTGACTTCATCTTGCAAGTATGTTACTGCATATTATTTTTTGTCATACCTGCACAAAAAGTAACGCATTTTAGTGACGATTCGTCGCATTCTCTCCCGAGTTCTCTCCTCTAAATCTTCAATGTTTTCTAGAATTTTCTTTTAATTTATTTTCAAGCGTTCTAGAAGTTTCTGTTATTTCGGCTTTTCATATTTTGGAAATTTCGGATATTTCTTCTTTCAAAGACGCTGAGTCATCTTGCCTCATGGGCAGTGTTGTAATAGATAACAATATTTTTATCTAGATAAAGATAACTTACTTTTAATTTATCTAGATAAGATAATAGATAATCATTGAAGAAATTATCTAGATAATAGATAAAAGATAAATAATTATTATCTAGATAATTATTAGATAATACAAAAATTATAAATGACATGTTATAGTGTATAAGCGGTACCAACTAGCGAGCCGATAGCTTTGCAAGCTTGTGCGTTGTATGCTTGCACAATTTGATTACATTTGAATTTGATTAAAATTACAAATGAAAAAAATGGTTCTAATTTTATAAAAATTATTATCTAGATGATATTTATAAAATAGATAAAGATAATTTGTAATTTTATCTAGATAAGATAATAGATAAACAAGAAAAAAATTATCTAGATAAGATAATAGATAAAAATATTTTATCTAGATGATTTATCTAGATAAAATTATCTAGATAAGTTACAACACTGCTCATGGGTCATAGCGTCATAGGTCATAGCAATTAGAGCGCTAAATAATAATCTAATCAACTTAACGCGCAATTCTATACTAGTAAGCACAATTATGTCTATTTCAAAAATATTAATAAATAATAAAATATTATTTTTCATTTTTTCCTTAATTACTTAGCGCTTATAATTAATATTTTAAAAGTGCTCATCATAAATATTTATATTGTAGTAATCCATTTACTGAACTAATTTCAACGTTGCATTATTATAAATATCTGTTAATTGACTTTAAAACGACATACTGACAATAATTATTTGAAGTAGGTACATTATTTCTAAAAGTAATTTATTATTTCTTTTTATCTTGATTGAATTTTATGTACATATAATATTACTGTAGGACTATTAATCATTTTACTATAAAAATGTGTGAAAATACAATCTTATTCAAACAAACCAAAATTATGTCTGTATTTTGGTCAATATTTGGAAACACTTTTGGTATAAATACAATTAAACATAATAAAATAATAGCAACAATAACAGTTTTCAAAACATGTATCCTAATTTATTTTTATTTAATTTCATTCACAGTCATAACAAATTGGCCTAGATATAAAAATGATATACAATATTTGTATTTCAGTATAACTGAATATTTGTTATATATGTTAATGAGTTTATCATGCATTATTATCAACAATAAATATTACAAAAATATCGAGAATATCTTTCAAGAATTTGACAAGATAAATAAACAACTGAATATAAAAAAATGTGAACAAATAGTTAATCAAAATGTGAATTGGACTATGGTTTTATTAATATTTAGAGTAATACTTTCAATTATTCTTATATTAACTGAATTTTTCATTACTCCAGATCTTTTTATTTTATTGATTATGTACTTATTCAGTAATTTTATGGAATACGCCATGGAAAACCAAATATTTTTTATTTTGCTTCAAATAAAATCGCAGTTTTCTATGGTCAACAAACAAATAAGTACAAATGAAAATTTAGTATCTCTAAAAACGTATTTAGCAATTTACGATAACATTTACGACCTCTATAACCAAGTTAAAAAAATATTTCAATATTATTTGTTTTTAAAAATTATTACAGCATTTATAAATATTATTTATGCATTATTGACTTTAAAAATATATTTTGAAAACACAATGACTTTTATGGAAATGGCAGACTTTTGTTTATGGTTCATGAATTCCATTTTAGAAATTGTAATTTTGTCTACATGTGCTCATTTTACTACTATGGAGGTAATAATTCATTGTTTTTATAGGTTTTCCATTAAAAAAAACCTTTTTGTTGTTTTACATTTCAGGCAAGAGCTATTGGTCAAGTTATAACTAACAAATTCTATTATAAACATTCGGAAGTGAGAAAAATGGTATGAAATGAAAATTATTTAGCTTTACATTTAGCTTAATCAAGTCTTTTCTAACTAATATACGAGTACCTAATATGGGTTACTTGCGTGATTTATGTTATTAAATATTTTTAAAGAAGAGATCAAAACTTGAAACATGTATTTTTTTATTTTAGCAAAATAATAATAAGTTGAATAGAATTACTATGTGACGTAGAGCAAGCTGGAACCAATGACTGGTCGTAAGCCATAGCGACTCAAAAGAGGCGTATTTATGGTTGGCGAGATCCTGTGCGCAAATTTTTTGGGACCCCATTTCATTAAGTAAATTTTAAATCTAATACTGGCATTGGACTCTCTAAATCGGCTCAGAAAAATGAATAATTAACTATAGCTACATCTAGTTTATACATTATGTACTTATTATTGTTTGGAATTGTAGAAATAGTAAAAAAGTGTAAATCGCCGCAGAAACTAAAACGTGCTTATTGACAATAATTTCGACATCGAATTTTTCATGATCCCTATGACTCCGTTTTAGACGGGAGGTAAATAATTATAGGTTTATTAATAAATATTCTGTGACGACATTATCTTGAACAGAAGGAAGAACGCACATTAAAAATGTAACCTGTGGTTGGCCGTTTTAGCTTCCCGCACAAGCAGTTGTTATAGGCCGGAAGCTCATGACAGGTGATGGTCTCCGATTTCATATTTGGACAGCATAGAAAACCGGGTATTAAGGTACATCCACACTATGCCGATCGGTTTTGCCGTGCGGCAAAGCCGATCGGGCTCACAGAATCGGCACACGTCCACACTACACTTTCAGTCTGGACGCAATGAACGCTCAAAAGAGAAGTCTAGACGTAGAGAAAAATGCTGAGTACCTAATTTTTGACTTTAGGGTTGTGTTGATCTATTAGGAGGTAAACATAACAAAAGTTCCCAGACCTAGATGATGAGGAGGGTCAAGGGGGACGAATAAAGTCCAAGTTTTTAGTTTTTCGCTTATATCTCAAAGACGGTTAGCCCTTGTCAAAAAGTAGTTATGTACTTAATGGAAGTAATTGAAGCTAACAACATTTCCTACAATAATATGTCGCAATTTATAGCAAAACTACCCAAATTCCGCCGGGGATTGCCAACAAAAGCGTCCACACTATCAGATGCCGCGCGGCTTTTCTTTGATCTTTACCGCCACTGCTCGGGAACGAATCGGCTTGCGGATCGGCACGATGACGAGGCCTACGGTTACGTCCCCACTTGATCGGCCTTGCCGATCTGCAAAGCCGATCGGCATAGTGTGGATGTACCTTTAAACCCTTGCACGCTTTCCGGTCATATGGAAAATTGCATTTCCACTTGCACAAAACTTTTCGGAAATTTGCCACCCTTGAGGCGCGTATTCATCTGAGCACGAACGGGAACGAGGCGAGGCGAGGCCGAACGATCATACGTATGTGGACGTGTCACCGAGGCGCGGCAAACAGCATTCGGCTGTGCGACGCACGGTCCGAGGCAGTTCGGATGCCATCCGATGGAAGTCGGTACTTCAAACAAAAATTTGATCAGATGTGGACGTTCAGCGTCTGCATGTATGGGATGGATCGGTGCCTCGTTCGTTGCCTCGCCAGTCGTCGTACGTTCGCATATTCTACCAAAGAAATTTACAAACGAGACATCCGTTCGGCCTCTCCTTGCCTCGTTCGCGTTCGTGCTCAGATGAATACGCACCTTTGAGCCAACGATGACTGCATGCCAATTTGGTTATGGGTGTTTTATGACACAAATATTAATTCTTTTTATCTACAACAATAGAATAATGTATTCATTATATACGTGAAAGTAGTATAATAAACCCCTCCATAAGGACACATTATGAAATAATGAATTCATTATTTCACACTGTTAAATAATGAGTACTTTATTCTCTCGAACTGTCAAACTGCCATCACATCTGTTTTAATATTAGTGTTACATCAAGTTATCATTTTATGACGTTGTAAGCAGAAACAATAAAAATAATAAAAATTTGTAAAACGCTGTATATGACTAGCCCATAATAGTTCTAAATTACTCGGATAAATTGTCATCACACCAAAGTTTGAGGTTAGGTTAATATCAATACAAATTTGTAGTAAGAAAATGTTGCTTTATTTAAAAAGTTGTAGATAAAACGTCGTATTTGACTCGAAAATAATGGCTATAATTAACTCGGATGATTTATACACTCGCCTTCGGCTCGTGAACAAACTTTCATGCTCATTAATTATAGCCTACATTATTTACTCGTTAAATAATATACTATTATTAGCATGCTGTATGTATTATTAAATCACAGCAAAACACAAAAATTTTGTGCAAGTGAAAAATGCAATTTTCCATATGACCGGAAAGCGTACAAGGTTTACAGATTTAATACGCGCTTTTCTTTGTTGTCATAGGGTCAATATTCTGTATGAAATCGGAGACCATCACCTATCATGAGCTCCCGGTCTATTACGGGTCGTTCACTAGTTGACTCGTTGCTACGGCTTTAGGGCCATTCATTGGTTCTAGGTTACTCTACGTCATTATTAATATTCAATTTTCATTATTTTTTGGAGCTTAACAAACATTTTGTCAAAATAATATTATTTTCAAAGGCGATTCAACAGGCGATGTTGAAGCTGCGATGTTTTCAGGGGTTCGAACCGTTTTTGCACTTCCACCTTTTTTTACACGTCGATCCACTTTGCTCAAGATTGTTTATCCACGTTCGAATCGCCTTATTCGACGGAACAGGCTGACTTCGCGGTACGTTGAAATGACGTCTAAAATCGCGCCGCGTTTGCACCAAAATTTCCCCACTGAGATAGTACGCTTTACCTGCGTAGCCACGCTGTTCACCCGTCCAACGATCTATTATAAACTAAATGGTAGACCACGCTGATAATGTTGAGTCGGTTATCTTCCTCCCCACCACCACACTACGAGCTCTATAAGCCCCACATCAAATATTTCCATTTGACTGGCGAACCCTGTATTTGTAAAATATTGCATATATTTGTTTAATTTAGTGCATATATTGAGCATATTTTGGCCTTATTTCAATGCATATTACATGCATATTTTGATCTTATTTCCCTGCATATAATCCGCACTCTAATGATGAGACATGAGCAGAGCTGGGCATAACTTAAGTATTTAGGTACTTAAGTATCAATTTTAATAACAAGTAGTATAACTTAATATTTGTATTTAAGTATAAATATTTTTTTGGTACTTATTACTTTAAAATTTTAAGTACTAAAATAATAGATATTTATACACCAAGTGAGATACATGAATGTTTATTCAAGAGAAGAAAGTTTAGCCCCCGAGCCCGAAGGGCGAGTGGGATAATTTCTTCGAGTGAATAAACATTTGTATCTCACGTGGTTTATACAATATTTTATTCAGTTTTGACGTTTTAAACAGCTCTTATTAACTCCATAGCAACAAACTTTAAACAACTGTTTATTTCACAAGTAAATTAATTTATTTTTTTAATCACTCAACACATTTTTAAATCACTCTGACGTTTTAAACTGTTATTATTAAGTCAAAAATGCATAAAAACAATGACAACTTCCCACTAACGACTACTTTGATTAGTTTTTTTTGTTATGTCAAAATAAATTAATAATTCGTATATTTGACATAATTTCGTCAAAATTGAATAAAATATTGTATAAACCACGTGAGATACGAATGGTTATTCACTCGAAGAAATTATCCCACTCGCCCTTCGGGCTCGGGGGCTAAACTTTCTTCTCTTGAATAAACATTAATGTATCTCACTTGGTGTATAAATATCTATTATTCAATTTTGACGAAATTATTTCAAATATATGAATTATAAATTTATTTTGACATAACAAAATAAAAATCAAAATAGTCGTTAGTGGCAAGTTGTCATTGTTTTTATGCATTTTTGACGTAATAATAACAGTTTAAAACGTCAGAGTGATTAAAAATTTGTTGAGTGATTTAAAAAAAAATCACTTGTAAATAAACATTCAGTTAAAGTTGTTGCTATGGAGTTAATAATAGCAGTTTAAAACGCCAAAATTGAATAAAAATATGTATTTAAGACTTAATTGGTTAGCGCTTATAATTATTTTTTTATGTGCTCATGCTGTAATAATTAGTATTTATATTGTAGTAATCCATTTGCTGTACTAATTTGAACGTTGCATTATTACTAATAACAATAATTATGAACTATTAATTGACTTTGCATCGACATAATGACAATAATAATTTGAAATAGGTGCATACATTATGACCAAAAGTAATTTATTATTATTTTTATCTTGATTGATTTGATGTGTAATTTTATTTACATTTACAACATTTCTCTAGGTTTATTTCAAAGTATTATTAAAAATGTGTGACAATGCAACCATATTCAAACAAACAAAAATTTTATCTGTCTTTTGGTCAATATTTGGAAATACTTTTGGTATAAATACAATTAAACATAATAAAATAATAGCAACAATAACAGTTTTCAAAACATGTATCCTAATTTATTTGTATTTAATTTCATTCAATGAATTAACAAATTGGTCTAGATACGAAACTGATATACAATATTTGTACTTCAGTATAGCTGAATATTTGTTAAATATTTCAATAAGTTTATCATGCATTATTATAAACAAAAAATATTACAAAAAAAACAATGACATTTTTAAAGAATTTGACAACATAAATAAACAATTAAATATAAAGAAATATAAACAAATTGTTAACCAAAATGTGAATTGTACAATAGTGTTATTAATATTTAGAGTAACATTTTTATTTATTTATATATTAGCTGAATTACTAATTGCTCCAGATTTTTTCAATTTGTTGATTATGTACTTATTAACTGATATTATGGAAATCGCAATGGAAAACCAAATATTTTTTATTTTGCTTCAACTTAAATCGCAGTTTTCTATGGTTAACAAACAAATAAGTAAAAATGAAAATTTAGTATCTCTAAAAATGTATTTAGCAATTTACGGACACATTTGTGAACTCTATGAGCAAGTTAGAAATATATTCAAATATTATTTGTTTTCTAAAATTATTTCAGCATTTGTAGAAATTATTTATGCATTATTGACTTTAAGAATATATTTTGAAAGCTCAATGACTTTTGTAGGAATGGTAGATTTTTGTTTATGGTTCATGAGTTCCATTTTAGAAATTGTAATTTTGTCTATATGTGCTTATTTTACAACTATGGAGGTAATAATTGTTTTAATATCTCATAAAAAACAAACTTTGTAACACTAAACTTACACTTATAACACTGTAAAATAATATGTACATATACAGGGTGTCTGTTTATAAATGAACCAGCATTTATCTCGCTTATTTGTTGATTTAGCATTTTTTTCAAATACATGATTTATAGAGTATCATGTGTAGTAAATGATAGCGGATGTGAATCTTTGGTATCACTTCCGGTTTTTGAGGAAGTGATAGCAACTTTCAAATTTCAAATGGGACATTGTAAATTTTTTAAGGAATTTGAAAAGTACATTAAATTTGCTTTACGATGGTATAAAAAAGTCATATGTTGTATTATTAAAATAATAAATTACGGGCACTTAAATTATGCACCTATAACGCTGAAATAAGTATGCCTTGCCACGAAACAAAGCAGTTACCTGTCAACAATCAATGTAATTTTAGTTATCTTCCTTTGCTTTCAGCTATTGTTTTTATTTCGCGGCAAGGCCTACTTATTTCAGCGTTCATAGGTGTATAATTTAAGTGCCCGTAATTTAATATTTTAATAATACAACATATGACTTTTTTATACCACCGTAAAGCAAATTTAATTTACTTTTCAAATTCGTAAAAAATTACAAATGTTCCATTTGAAATTTGAAAGTTACTATAACTTCCTCAAAAACCGGAAGTGATACCAAAGATGCACATCCGCTATCATTTACTACACATGATACTGTATAAATCATGTATTTGACAAAAAACGCTAAATCAACAAATAAGCGAGATAAATGCTGGTTCATTTAAAAACAGACACCCTGTATATTATCTATTTAAATATTACTGTATAGTCCACGCATACATCAAGTTCCTAATAATCGTTAAATGCTTATTGCAGTCACACAATGCCCAAAACCGCAATCGTTTAAGATTAGCCCGCAGATAAGAAATATAGTCGAACAGTTCAGTATTTGTCATATTTATTAACCCGAGTATATATTTTACCTCCAGTGTTCCACTGGTAGAGTAAAAATTTTTCGAAGCTTATTAGCAGGGTTGTATTGTATGCCCTGGCGCATCTCAGGCTTGTGGTTTTGACCATTGTGTGACTGCAATAACCCCCTAATAAACGCTAATGATTATTATGTAGATGAAATGTATTTGTACTATACCTTGATGTTAGTGATCTCTGACTTCGAAACACCCGAAATTTAATTAAGAATAAGGGAAAAACCAAACTATTTTTTGTTTTACATTTCAGGCAAGAGCTATTGGTCAAGCTTTAATAAACAAGTACTATTACAATCATTCAGAAGTGAGAAAAATGGTATGAGTAAGAAATAAAAATTATCAAACTTTAATTAAGATAATCGATTGATGTACAAAACAATAATAATAGATAATCGGGATTCAGTCATTGACTGTCTCAAAGAACGACTGTTCTATATTCTATTTACATTTGACGATCAGCAACGCTCACGAAATTAGAAACAAAATCACGCCCAATCACGCACGACATTTTACGTTTGACTCACGATCACTCACGCTGACGAATTTACTTTTATAATCACGCACGACGGGTCACGTTCGGGTCACGTAAAAATATTTTTATGAAATTATACAATCATATTTTACTTTAGCTCCGCAAAATCGCAGTGAAATGAAAAACATTTTCGACCAATCAGTGCGCTGTCTATGTATTCCGTAATTACCATTTGTTTTGTGTTGATGTTTTGCAAATTACTGTAATTTGTGGTTACTCACGCCTGTACAAATTTCCCTCACGCCCGATCACTCACGATACATTACATGTCACTCACGCTCACGCCCGTTCACGAATCACGATCCAAAGTTTCAAAATCGCTCACGCTCACGCGGGTCACGCCGTGACACGACGTAGTCCGAAAATTTCACGACCCGTGCCCACCTCTACCTGATTGAAGGTTTAAAAAATCTGCTGTGGCCACCACACGACCTCTCGCCTAATTCTGCTTATTCTACTAATCTAATAAATAGTTTTACTTACATTTTAATAGTTTCATGTAATATGTAAACGATAATGTAAACCAATATGCAAGCAAAAGATGTCAACTGTACTGTCACTGTCATAATAATTCAAATTTTATGTAGAAACAAATTTTATATCATGGACAACAAGATACTGGAATTTCAAAAAAATAGAATATTAATTGTACTTTATTTTATTGTTAAATACTTCCAGATTCAGCAATTTGTATTTATAATTAACTGTACACATAGATAATCACAATTTCTTTTATTTTTAATTGCAAAAATTGTCATAAATAAATAATGTACCAATATATTTAAGGAAAACTTTTCCAAACTTCTAAAAGTACTACTTCCGGTTTGCGGATTTCTACCAAAATCTTATCCGGTGTTAAGATACTTATTAAAACCTTAAATATGAAATTTGGTTATAAACGGTTTGATACTTTTTAAGTTATCGTGGACGAAAAATCGTCGGTTCATACAAACGCACACACACACACACACACACAGACATCATCGTGAAAATAGTAAATTCGTATTCTAGAGACCCTGAAACGTGCTTATCCACCAAAAACTCATACTCGAAAATTTTGACCCATTACAATACCTCTCTTATAGAATATGAGGCGAGAGGTAAAAATTAACAAATAATTAAAATAATTAAAATAAATAAATAAACTAAATAATTTAATCGTATCATCAACTGTTATTACCTTTTAATATGCAATATTTTTTGATAATTATAAACAACATAATACGTTAGTTACTTATAATACCTTACATAGGTAAGTACTTATAATTCATAGTTACGGACTTAATACGTTAGATACAACCATAATAACATCAAAACCTTCCATAATATGCGAACTGTCAACAAACTAATTGACAGATAAAATTGTTGTTTTGTTTTAACATCGCTGTCGTTGATGATACGATTAAGCTTTGAATATACCTAACGCGAATATATGCGATTTAAACCCCCTTGGATGTACAAAGAGACTCGGTTTCACCTTGTCGCTTAGCAACATTCTCGGTATTATAAATGGCATAATATTCCTGTTAATTAATAGCTATAAAAGCACAATAATTGGAAAATCGGAACAAATTTAAATTTTTAAGAAATTTTAGCATAATTAAAGTTTTATAAAACTTTGAAAATAAATATACAAGTTTTTTCCTTTAGAACTTTTTTATCCAAATTTTCTTTTAATAATTTATAATTTTTATTTTAGGTACACATGAATTATTTAAAAATGAAACACAGAAAACTTGGTTTTTTAATTTTTAAATTGATTCCTTTAGATATGACGCTAGTATATTCTGTAAGTTTTAAGGAAATTAATATATTTTAGTATATATGCTTTCCAAAATCGTTACCTACTTAGCGAACTGTTTGGTGTCTGCAAAATAATATTTTAGCGGATCTTGTCCTTTAATAATTACGTGTTATTTACATGGAAGAATTTCACTGGATGTTTATTTTTTCAAAATCGGCATGAAAATCGTCATTTCCAGACTAATTTGCGTCATGAAAGTAAGATGTTCATGACTAGGCATGAAAATAAAATTTTTACTTTCAACTTTGTTTACTTGTCATGACAACTTTTTCTAAAATTTGTCACAGCTCTGATGATTTATGCAAACCTAATTTTTTTTATAATTTTAAGCTTAATTGCCGATTTAAAAAAAATAGAATACATCACGCGTCATAAAAATGTCTTTGCTTGACTCGAAGGCTTTGAAGAAATGCTCGGACGCTGCGCATCCTCGCATTCTTCAAACGCCTCCTCGTCTGCAATGAAACATTTTCATGACTTGTAATGTAATATACTATTATCCAAAAAAATTAACTGTTACCATTGTTTCATCGCCTACGTTTTTCAAATTTTTATTTTACCCAATTACTAAATAAATTTGGACAGCATATACTAAAAAATAATTTATGTAACAATATTAAAATATATAATGACTGTAAGTAACCTTTAAAACATTTTTAGACTATTTCTGGTGTAACGATCAACTTCATCATTGTAATGCAGTTCAGAAATTATGTTGTTTCACAGACACAAGAAAGTATAGAGCCCTGAGCCCTTAAGCACAGAAGTGTTTAAGAAGAAAGAATGCTGTAAATACTTTTGCAAATGTCGATTATTATGCGATATTACTTTAAAATATTTCTTTTTATACCTAGGCTGTAAGGAAATTTTTTATTATGAATATTAGCTGCGTTCAATGAAGCTAGCAAGTTACTATAGTTTGTCTATATTTTTTAATAGCGCAGCAAAAGCAGCAGTTTTTTTTTGCTAGTACTGTTGACATAATTTGCTAGTAAAACTGTCAAATTTTCACTTGTACACCAATCACCGTAAAGAAATTGGATAGATTTGCTAAGTAAGCTATTGAGTATAATTTGTCAAGGCCTAAGTAGCGAAAAATCCACTGGTTTAATTTGACCCATTTCTCTTTGATAATTCATATTTTGTTTTATATTTTTTGATATTTATTATAACAACTAAAATACTAAACTTCTTACTTCCTATTGAAAATAATTATTTTCATTTCATTTTGGTATCAAATCACAGTGACTTTTTCGGACTATTTATATAGTCCGTAAGCCGTAATATAGATATTTAAAGGCCTAGGCCTATAAAGTAATTGTTTATGTTTTATGTTTTACGAGGGTTGTATTTTATATTACGGGATTGGGCAACCCTAGTGCTACAATCTGAAAACTGACGTCTGTATCGTAAAGTTTGACATTTTTGACGGTATACGTACTCAGAACGTTTTGACGTATGAGCGCTATTTATATTGTTTACAGAAACTTGAAAAATTCATCTCGGCCAAAAAAACCTGAACATTTTCGCGCGATTATTTTTTACAACTTTCGACGTGGGTTAACTCAACAACAGTGCATCGATGAACTTGATTCGATTTTAGCGATGAAGCACCATCAAGGACCAGTGTTTATCGATGGTTTACCGAATTCAATCGTGGCTGTAGTTCGCTCAACGGCGAATTTCCCGTCCAAAATCGGTTGTTGTTCCGAAAAACATTGATGCTGTGCGTAAACTGATACTGCCAGATCGTCCTGTGACTTATCGTGAGATTGAGACTTCCTTAGACATTGGTGGGACCAGCATACATTCAATATTGCATGAACAATTGGCCGTAAAAATAATTGTTCGCTTTGGATCCCACATAAATTGAAAATCGCTCAAAAAAATCCTCAATCGGAGTGGAAAAGTGCTTCGAAAATTGGTTCACACGTGGAGAATATTTTGAAAAACAATAAAGCCATTTTCGATTATGTATATATTTGTTTTTGATCTCTAATCCCGAAATATAAAAGGCAACCCTCGTATAAGAGGGTCGTTGAATTAACCTTATTTATAAAATATTTCTGGTATTTATATTTAACACAATTATTTTGTTAAATGAAGCACAACTCTCGAAAAATAGTAATACAAAATGATCATAATGATTGACCGTCACGTGCCTTTAAAAAGTTCGTTTTCTTATCAAAACTATGATCCGCAGAAAAAAGTTGGTAATCATTTCATGTCAAATTTACGTTAAATTTGTAGTTGATCATCATGTTTTTTGCTGTTTTAATAAAGCAGGGAATATATGAAGAGCATTATTTAAGTAATTTTGAAAACGATTCGGCACGTTCAATAATTTATGATCACTCGGTAATAATCAGTAATCAAAATGATTGCTTATTCATTAACAAAATAGGAAATAAAGTATTAAAAAACTTAAACAGAAACAGAACTATTATTATTGTCTATTATATTCCGTAAATCCGTTTTAATTATCTTTAGCTTTGAATAGGTTCTTTTGGGAGATGCAGTGGTTACAGGTAGGTAATGTGAAAAATAAAAAATAATGTTTAGGTATATCAGAAAAATTGACTTATGTGGTACTGTTGGACATGACATGAAAGCTGTAAACAGATTTGATGGGTGTATGCTGATCGGACTCTAATGTTCTCAACTCAGCTCTCTGCATGTGATGACGTAGGAACCAGGAGTTCCGTGGTTCAAGTCTCGGCCGGTAGTGTGTGACTCGAAATCAAAAGCTTTAAGCTGACCACTTGCTCGTCTTAAATGTGGTCTTGGTTGCATATGAATCTCTCGGATGCTGCTCTACACCTTTTCAACTTCAAATTGGGATTAAACAATTTCAAATTGGGAATAAACGAATACAAATTTGATATTGTTAAGGCTCAATTTGAAATTGTTTAGTCCCAATTTAAAATTGTTTATTCCCAAATTGAAATTGTTTATTCCCAATTTGAAGTTGTTTCGTCCCAATTTGAAGTTGAAAAGGATAGTTTTCAAAAATCGAATTGAGATTCTGACTGCACCAAGACTAATGGTCTAGAATTGGTTGGATTCCTATTCCCCTCCTCAACAGTGATGCGCAAGTGGTGGCCCTCGGGTGGTCCTTTATGAAATTGAAAATATCATGATTTAAAACATGAAATAAAAAAAATTCTATACCAAAAGCAGAAAATTATAATTTATATAATTTGTTATGTTTATAAGGGAGCATATTATTATTATTATTCATGTTTACTGTTGATGGAACTAATAATTCTTTTGCGATTCTTGAAGCATATGTATAGGTACATTACTCGCTGTTTTGGCGTCTTCTTCCATGAAAATGATAAAAAAAATAAACAAAGATCCAGATTAACAGATGATAATTTTTAAAAAAAATTTTGCTTCTTGCGACCACTAACTGATATTAAGTTAGTAATTTATGCGTAAGATTTAGGTATGCAAGCTTCATTTTATCATCTTATTGAATAGTTACCATCAAGTAGACACCCGGTATGTACACCAATGTTAACTGTACCTTTGTTTATTAGAAATTTATTTAAAAGACTCACTTACTCAAGCCTAATCTCTGCTAAGCATCATAATCAAAATAGAGTACATTTTCAAATTTTCATCCCATTGCTTCTCAAATATTATCTCCATGGGTTTAGTACGAATTACACCAAAATCTGGTGTACACCAACAACACTCGGAGTACACTAGCGTTACAACAACGGGTCAGGGAATATTACAAAGCCTAGTAATTATTCTTAGGCTCATTTTCATGAAATTACCGCCACTTTGCCTCTTTCATTACGCGAAAGAGGAACCAGAAAGGATTGCAGCGAACGGCGAAACTCTTCCTAGCGCCGTGAACTTCGAGAAGTTGGGATCGGAGTTAGGTTAGGTTATACAGTTTGAGGATATGGCCAGGACCGGCTTCATAAGTTTACTGTTAAAAGAATGGTTCTATTTTTATAGGACTGTCAATGTACACCGCTCAAAACAAAAATCGAGCCACTTGGCCGAACCAAGAAAATGCCTGTTTTTACTTTCCGCTTACCTGTAAAGAAAGGTATTGGAATCATGCAAAAAATCGGGTAGTGAGTTTTTAGTGGATGAGCACGAATTAGGGTCCTTACAACTGATTTTTGATAGTTTCTCGATGATATCTGTATGTATGTGTGTGTGTGTGTGTGTGTGTGTGTGTGTGTGTGTGTGTGTGTGTGTGTGTGTGTGTGTGTGTGTGTGTGTGTGTGTGTGTGTGTGTGTGTGTGTGTGGTCCGGGCCGAAGCCGTCTGTCGGATAACTCAAATACGAATTACCCAAAAATTTTGATATTTGGTATTTTACAATTGTATACGAATAAGAAGAGATCATTAGATTTTGGTACAAATATCTTCACCGGAAGTGATATTTTTTGAAGATTGAAAAGATTAAGTGTCAACAGTTACTATAAATTTGGATAAATATAGTATTTATTTGTAATAAGAATAAGAGGAAAAGTTATTTGCAATTTACGTTATAAAAAATTGTCTTTATCTGGTAGCATTAAAGAACTGCAGTAAAATTTAAAAAATAAATTCATCAAATAAAACGTAGAAATCTTGTAATCCATGTTCGGCTGGCAAGTTGGCATACTAGCGCTATATAAGTCATAAGTAAGCTATTAAATGTAGTAACCGAACGGAGGATTGCTTCAACACAGAATAGTTTTCGTGTGAATGAAACTTTTGATTCAAGGTGATACTAATTTCTGTGTTTAAATATTTTAGATTTTTATTTGTACATTTTAAATGGGCACCGGATTGTACGTATACATTTCTGTTTAAAGTCTAGATATGGCGGAAGGTTGTGTGATGGCCACGTCAGATTTTTTAAATGTGGGGCATTTCTTTCAGGAACGTGTTAACCAAAATCTGGAAATTCCCTCTGTAGATACATTCATCCTCTACGTTCTCCAAAAATCCCGAAGAGATTCGCACCCCCCGACCTCCTGAAAAATCGCTTTATGTGATGTCATGTTTGAGCAATGAAAAATCTCAAAGTTTGAAAGCTTGTAACTTGTAACTCCCCCCGACCCCCTGAAAAATCGCTTTGTAACTCCAAAAAATCCTCTTAAGGGGGTTGTTCAACTCGATTGTCACAAAGCCCTATCAATTTCCTTTTCAGAGCTGAAAATTTCGTCCTTATTGATGAAGAATTGAGTGAGTTATCGCGTTTAAAAGAAACCCCTGTTTTTAGAGTTTTATTTCGAAAAATCATCGGATACGATGCGTGTATGCGTGCATGCGTGTGCATGTGTCCCTGCAAGAAATGCCCCACATTTAAAAAACAGGCATTTTCTTGGTTCGGCCAAGTGACTCGATTTTTGTTTTGAGCAGTGTATTTCACTCTTTTGTCCCATAGTTTTGCTGTCGTGTTTTTGTCTCGTAGTTAAGGCCCATCTCTTGCTATCAAATGCAAATTTCATTCCATCACTAGTGACGGTAAGAATCCATTCCGAATTAAGTGATAGTATGTAGCTATTCCATAATTGAAAATGATGTAACAATGATAACGATATATTAACAAACGTATAGAAAAAAATTCATCTGGAGATTTTCTCGCGATTCTATTTT
Source organism: Agonum fuliginosum (assembly GCA_947534325.1). Taxonomy (NCBI): domain Eukaryota; kingdom Metazoa; phylum Arthropoda; class Insecta; order Coleoptera; family Carabidae; genus Agonum; species Agonum fuliginosum. The sequence goes on from OX384036.1 coordinate 25,046,868, forward strand.
AAAATCGTATTAATTTTTAGTTTAATTTTGTATATTTTGTATATTTTCGCACCTGTAACTAATCGTATTAAGAGCATTCTGTACAGGAAGAATATACACGTAAAAAGCACTTTACACGCATACACCTCATCAAAACATGGTTGCACATTTTAACAAAAACAAATTTTTATATGGTAGATAAGGGATAAAACTTCGTTCTATTAGTGCCATTTTTTCTGTTTTGTACCAAAGTTTTAGTTTATAAAACAAAGAAAATTACAAAAATTCACATTTTTTACCTCTAATTTTCTCGAAATCAGAAAGAAATAACACTACCCCAACGTAGATTAAACTTTAAACTACATGATTCAAGTTTAAAATATCATGTTCTGCGAAATATAAAGAAAAATCTGTAGGTGCTTCTAAACGCCTGCAAGCGGTTGAAGGTAAGTAATTTCGACCGTTGAACGTGCTGAAAAAAAATTGCACTAATAGAACGAAATTTTATCCCTTATCTACCATATAAAAATTTGTTTATGTTAAAATGTGCAACCATGTGTCGATGAGGTGTATGAGTGTAAAATGCTTTAACGTGTACATTCTTCCTGTACAGAATGCTCTTAAGATAAATCTTGATGCGCTGAAAACGATTCTCTAAATTGTGGTTCCGACTCTGTTTTCTGTAATTTTCGGATGAATTAGTTAGGGGAATTACAGCTGTTCAGATGTAGTTTCAGTGTTTGGTTTGTAAATGCGCTGAAATATGCTAAATGAAATTTTGTGGGAATTTCAGCTGATGTTTGAATAAATATATGAATTGTAATAAGGGCAGCGAGATGAGATGAGATGGGATTTAGTTTGTGTTTGTTCTGTAACTCGCAACAATTTGAATATATACCTACAGAGTTTCACTGTTTTTATTGACATGATATTGTTGGCGTTGTATTAAAGGATTTCCACGGGATTTTCAGCTTAAATTTGAAGCTTCTAAGGTAAATTGTAATTAAATTGCTATGCGAAAAGTTTTCCAACAATATTAATTTAATTCGAATATTTTTATACATTGAATTCTAGTTTAATGTCCAACATTCTAACAAATAATTAAAAACGAAATTATGTTTTACTTCAATTAAAAATAATAATAAATTAATGTTATAAATAGAGTGCGGATTATACGCAGGAAAATGTGATGTAATATGCATTGAAATATGGCCAAAATATGCGCGCAAAATAAAATAAATATGCAATATTTTACAAATATATGCAAATATGCAACTAAATTTTATTCATTTTAACTTTTAACTATAATACTCTTCATTCATATAAATCAGCAAATTAAACTACGTCACCTTGCACAACAAAACAACGTATAACTTTTGGAAAACGACTTGTGTACCTACATAAATAATATAATTTCTCGCTTAACACCACTTTTAAAATAAGTGTAAATGAACATTTTTCAAATGAGCGTCATGCATTTCTTGGACAACTGTTTACATATTCCGCAACGTAACATAAAGTCCTATTCGCTATCAGAATCTTGAAACTTCTTCTTTTCCAGGATTCAGAATCTTGGTAGAATCTTCAAACAATCCTCGTGCTTAAAGTACTGAGTTAGATGGTATAAAATTTGACCGAAAATCAACGATAACGATAGGTACCTAAATCCCGAATATAAATTTTGTTATTTCATATTTAAAAAATTGAAATTTTGGCTTAAAAGGTATAAAATATGCAGTTATATGCATTTATAATAAATATACTCGTATGTAAAAAAAAATCTGACGTGGACACCACATGACTTCCTTGTACGCCTATTAAACTGTTCATACTTTTCTAAATAACTAAAATGTAGAATAATATAAAAAATCTGACGTGGCCACCACAAGACCTCGCGCCATACCTACTTTATTCTTTTAACTTATTATACAAATATATTAATATATAAGTACTACTACTACTACTAATAAAACTATCAAATGTAAAAACAAGATTGCAATTTTAAAGAAAATGTTCATTAATTTAAAACTAATCTTAGATCTAAAGTAGAGTCCTCATTACCATTATGCAAACAACACTTCAACCAACAACCACATCCTTATATAAATATGAAAATCAGCTTCCCGTATACAAGTGAAAAATTACACCGGAAATACTCAAGACCACTCGATGACCGATGACGTCACAATCGTCACGTATTGTGCATCTCTGTCTCATATCATCTTAAGGCCGGAATGTAGCTGTCCACGATTTCGTCGAGAAAAAGGAGAGATATATACAGATTTAGTGTGTCGAACAAAGGCAGCAATAGCGAACGCGCTCTAAAAGTGGCATCGTATTTGTATGATATTGTATTTATAAGACAAAAGAAATAATCAAACGCGTTATTTATATACTGTATAACATGTTACCTACAGTGCGACGCATGAATTTTATTAGATTTTGTATTTAAAATGCCTTAAATTAAACATGTAAAAGTAGTATTTTACTCTTTATTCGGCATTTTTTTAAAACAATACTATGAAAAAATTTGGTAAAATCGATGCGTCGCACTGTAGAATGAATATTAAATATTGTCGTAAAAAAATTTCAATGATCTTACGTTACCTACTATTAGATTCAATATTATACAAACCGTAGAGCACTGTTTTACCTCTTTCTCATACAGCTACATTCCCGCCTTAATATTGTATCATCTTCAACGGCTCTCTGTATTGGTTCTTCAATCGTGCTTCTTGAGAAGGAAGTGGGTATAGGAGCTAGAGAATATTGGTCAAAGGGGAAGGGTGAAGGCTGAAGGGTGATCATGATCTATCTCATAACTGGTAATTAAGCTATTAAGCACCTAGTGTACTATGTGCAGCGAAGAGAAGGAAGTCTTAAAATAGCTTCTATGCTAGAGGGTTACCCCTTGTAAGAGAAATGTAGGTATAGTGTGTTCAGGAGCGTTATGTTAAAGCTGTTCTACAATAAATGGCGTAGTTGGATGTCGGTAGTCGTATTTCGTTTGTCGTTACTTTTTGCCAACTCGTTCTATAGGGTCTTTCAATAGGAGTGATAGTTTTTTCAATAAAGATTTCTCGGTTTCTGATATATATTTTATTTACTTCTAAGTGTCAAATTATTTAGTATAGTGTGCAGTTTTATGATGCAGAGTTTGGCGCCTCTAGACCGGTTGGAAATAATAAAAATATATTACCAAAGTTCGAGCTCAATTGTGGGTGCTCAACATTTATTCACCCCAGAATTGGGTCGCCCTCACCGTTAATCTGCGCAGGCTATAAGACGCACTGTGATAAAGTTTGAGTTAACATTACTAAGACAATAAGCCACCAAGAAGACAACGAAATGTTCGAAGTGAAGAGAAAATCACAATTGTAGCGGCCCGGTGTTGCAAATGAGCCAAATTCTGCCAAATTGGAGCGATCTTGTGATCAGTGTCAACAAAGCCGTGGTGGACATTTGAACGATATCTTGTTCCGAACATAACTGCATTGTCTAAGCTTCCAAATAAAGCAAAAACTAAATTGATATGTCGAACCGTTGACGTTTTATTTAAAATTAAAATCCTATCACTCTTAATGAAAGACCCTATACAATGGTAACGTTCACATAAGTGTTTCAAATAGTTCAAAACTAAGGTTATGAAAATGAACACGATGTCAGGACACATATACCGTGTATTTTCGCGAAAGTAATAAATTATTATTTCATCGACTGTAATTTCTGTCATCGTGTTTATTATTTGAGGTTATAATTTCACTTTGACGTTTGTCTTATCGCAGAAGATGGTCATGCTCCGTTCCAACGACATGACAACCTCTTCCAACAGTTTTTACACCAGTGCGCAGCAAGCGCACGTAATTCGTAGTCCGACATCGACTGATTGTAGAATGGGCTTAAGTGTTAGGTTCATAATAATTTTTACAATTTCTGTTGTAAATAAATTGTGAAGAAACATTTTATATATTTATATTTATACACTACCGGAAAAAAGAAAGAGCCCGCTCCTCCAGAAAAGTTGTCAAATATAGATGCATTTGCAAACCGTCATAACTCGGCTGTTTTTCAATGAAATTGGATGAAACTTTGAGTCCGCAAAACTTTCAAGTGTCAACTTTATGGGCGTGGAAGCGATCTTAGGTTTAACTCCTTCCGCCACACCGCTACACTATGAAAAAAAATGACCAACTTTGACGATCGCTGGGGAGTTAAAAAAATAATGTGGACTCGATTTTTCAAAATTGCAATAAAATTCAATCAATTTCCTAAATGGGACGCAAAGAACGGAGTTGATACGTTGATTTGGGGCAAAGTTATGCGCACTTGAAAAAAAAGTGCATTTGCGAAGTTTTTGGCTTATAACTTGGCAACGTTTCAACGAAATTGGAAGATTCTTTGTGAAAAAGGACGATTTGTCCTCTACTTTACGAAGGTGAACTCAAAATTACGATGATTATGTTTCTCAACCTTTATAACCCCTTGAATAAACGCAATGTTAGGCCTAAAAACTTCCAAATATAACGATCTCTATAAAGTTGGAAAATTTTAGTGGACCCATTTCTGCAACACGGCAATAAAAATTATTCAATCATTGATTCAGCAACGTTGTATCAACTCAAAAGTCAAAACCTCGGTCAAAACATTACTTGGGTTTTCGGTAGGTACTGAATGTTGAATTGTGAATACACTATACCTTATATAGAAGGCACACCTCCTACATTAGCCACTGTACACTCAACGCAGAAGTTCATGTTCATGCTTTTTTCATAACGGAAAAATTTTAAATTGACATAATTTATGTTATTGACTACTCATCATTACGACTACTGACGCAAATTAAAATTTATTGTCGTTATAATGATTAGCTATTTATTTACATAATATAAAAACAATAAAACTTTTTATTTTGATTAGTTTAACGTCAATGTTTCATTTTAAGAAAAAATGAATTTGTTTTTTATACGCATTTATAAATTTGCTGTGTAACACGAACCATGTATTTTTTAAATTCTACAATTTTTTAAATATCGTAATTATTGTTTACATTATTTTATTTATAAAAGTCACGTTCAATCTTTTTATTAATTCTTTTCTCGATAATTCCTTAATTAGAAAATATATATTCTGAAGGTTTTGTAGCAGATATTTATAAAATGATTATAATGTAAGTAGTTCAAATGAAATTAGATTTCGTATTTAGTAAACGACAAGAATTATAGAAATACACTTTTTCTGTCTAGGTTCATACACAAACTATGAATTTTTCGACCAAGTTAACAGTGTCAGATTTACCACTAGGTTGAGTAGGCTATAGCCTAGAGCGGCAAATTTTTAGGGGCGGCAAAAAACGAATAAAAAATTATATAAGGAGGTTCCCTAGACATTTTTAAAAATGTTCTAATGCAACCAAACTTTGAATTTATGTTGTCTGTGTCATAAAAATGATACCTGAATTTTTTGGAAATTTTTGACCACGTAGTTTGAACGAAATTAATTGTTAAATTTTAATATTTTGCATGGGCTCTTATGGCTTTCCATTAATTGATTAAATAAAAAGATGTTAGAAATGTTCTATTTACTTAATTTTTGGTATATAAACGTATGCAAGCACGAACATCAATTTCCCAAAATTTGAAGAAGGTTGACCACATAGTTGTAACAATATTGTCGATTGAACAAAAAATCTTAAAGCATTTTTTGATTAGTGAATTATTGTAAAAATATATCACCGCAACTGAACGAATTGCAATATTAACTAACACCCTGAAACATTTTCGCGCGATTATTTTTTACAACTTTCGACGTGGGTTAACTCAACAACAGTGCATCGATGAACTTGATTCGATTTTAGCGATGAAGCACCATCAAGGACCAGTGTTTATCGATGGTTTACCGAATTCAATCGTGGCTGTAGTTCGCTCAACGGCGAATTTCCCGTCCAAAATCGGTTGTTGTTCCGAAAAACATTGATGCTGTGCGTAAACTGATACTGCCAGATCGTCCTGTGACTTATCGTGAGATTGAGACTTCCTTAGACATTGGTGGGACCAGCATACATTCAATATTGCATGAACAATTGGCCGTAAAAATAATTGTTCGCTTTGGATCCCACATAAATTGAAAATCGCTCAAAAAAATCCTCAATCGGAGTGGAAAAGTGCTTCGAAAATTGGTTCACACGTGGAGAATATTTTGAAAAACAATAAAGCCATTTTCGATTATGTATATATTTGTTTTTGATCTCTAATCCCGAAATATAAAAGGCAACCCTCGTATAAGAGGGTCGTTGAATTAACCTTATTTATAAAATATTTCTGGTATTTATATTTAACACAATTATTTTGTTAAATGAAGCACAACTCTCGAAAAATAGTAATACAAAATGATCATAATGATTGACCGTCACGTGCCTTTAAAAAGTTCGTTTTCTTATCAAAACTATGATCCGCAGAAAAAAGTTGGTAATCATTTCATGTCAAATTTACGTTAAATTTGTAGTTGATCATCATGTTTTTTGCTGTTTTAATAAAGCAGGGAATATATGAAGAGCATTATTTAAGTAATTTTGAAAACGATTCGGCACGTTCAATAATTTATGATCACTCGGTAATAATCAGTAATCAAAATGATTGCTTATTCATTAACAAAATAGGAAATAAAGTATTAAAAAACTTAAACAGAAACAGAACTATTATTATTGTCTATTATATTCCGTAAATCCGTTTTAATTATCTTTAGCTTTGAATAGGTTCTTTTGGGAGATGCAGTGGTTACAGGTAGGTAATGTGAAAAATAAAAAATAATGTTTAGGTATATCAGAAAAATTGACTTATGTGGTACTGTTGGACATGACATGAAAGCTGTAAACAGATTTGATGGGTGTATGCTGATCGGACTCTAATGTTCTCAACTCAGCTCTCTGCATGTGATGACGTAGGAACCAGGAGTTCCGTGGTTCAAGTCTCGGCCGGTAGTGTGTGACTCGAAATCAAAAGCTTTAAGCTGACCACTTGCTCGTCTTAAATGTGGTCTTGGTTGCATATGAATCTCTCGGATGCTGCTCTACACCTTTTCAACTTCAAATTGGGATTAAACAATTTCAAATTGGGAATAAACGAATACAAATTTGATATTGTTAAGGCTCAATTTGAAATTGTTTAGTCCCAATTTAAAATTGTTTATTCCCAAATTGAAATTGTTTATTCCCAATTTGAAGTTGTTTCGTCCCAATTTGAAGTTGAAAAGGATAGTTTTCAAAAATCGAATTGAGATTCTGACTGCACCAAGACTAATGGTCTAGAATTGGTTGGATTCCTATTCCCCTCCTCAACAGTGATGCGCAAGTGGTGGCCCTCGGGTGGTCCTTTATGAAATTGAAAATATCATGATTTAAAACATGAAATAAAAAAAATTCTATACCAAAAGCAGAAAATTATAATTTATATAATTTGTTATGTTTATAAGGGAGCATATTATTATTATTATTCATGTTTACTGTTGATGGAACTAATAATTCTTTTGCGATTCTTGAAGCATATGTATAGGTACATTACTCGCTGTTTTGGCGTCTTCTTCCATGAAAATGATAAAAAAAATAAACAAAGATCCAGATTAACAGATGATAATTTTTAAAAAAAATTTTGCTTCTTGCGACCACTAACTGATATTAAGTTAGTAATTTATGCGTAAGATTTAGGTATGCAAGCTTCATTTTATCATCTTATTGAATAGTTACCATCAAGTAGACACCCGGTATGTACACCAATGTTAACTGTACCTTTGTTTATTAGAAATTTATTTAAAAGACTCACTTACTCAAGCCTAATCTCTGCTAAGCATCATAATCAAAATAGAGTACATTTTCAAATTTTCATCCCATTGCTTCTCAAATATTATCTCCATGGGTTTAGTACGAATTACACCAAAATCTGGTGTACACCAACAACACTCGGAGTACACTAGCGTTACAACAACGGGTCAGGGAATATTACAAAGCCTAGTAATTATTCTTAGGCTCATTTTCATGAAATTACCGCCACTTTGCCTCTTTCATTACGCGAAAGAGGAACCAGAAAGGATTGCAGCGAACGGCGAAACTCTTCCTAGCGCCGTGAACTTCGAGAAGTTGGGATCGGAGTTAGGTTAGGTTATACAGTTTGAGGATATGGCCAGGACCGGCTTCATAAGTTTACTGTTAAAAGAATGGTTCTATTTTTATAGGACTGTCAATGTACACCGCTCAAAACAAAAATCGAGCCACTTGGCCGAACCAAGAAAATGCCTGTTTTTACTTTCCGCTTACCTGTAAAGAAAGGTATTGGAATCATGCAAAAAATCGGGTAGTGAGTTTTTAGTGGATGAGCACGAATTAGGGTCCTTACAACTGATTTTTGATAGTTTCTCGATGATATCTGTATGTATGTGTGTGTGTGTGTGTGTGTGTGTGTGTGTGTGTGTGTGTGTGTGTGTGTGTGTGTGTGTGTGTGTGTGTGTGTGTGTGTGTGTGTGTGTGTGTGTGTGTGTGTGTGTGTGTGTGTGTGTGTGTGTGTGTGTGTGTGTGTGGTCCGGGCCGAAGCCGTCTGTCGGATAACTCAAATACGAATTACCCAAAAATTTTGATATTTGGTATTTTACAATTGTATACGAATAAGAAGAGATCATTAGATTTTGGTACAAATATCTTCACCGGAAGTGATATTTTTTGAAGATTGAAAAGATTAAGTGTCAACAGTTACTATAAATTTGGATAAATATAGTATTTATTTGTAATAAGAATAAGAGGAAAAGTTATTTGCAATTTACGTTATAAAAAATTGTCTTTATCTGGTAGCATTAAAGAACTGCAGTAAAATTTAAAAAATAAATTCATCAAATAAAACGTAGAAATCTTGTAATCCATGTTCGGCTGGCAAGTTGGCATACTAGCGCTATATAAGTCATAAGTAAGCTATTAAATGTAGTAACCGAACGGAGGATTGCTTCAACACAGAATAGTTTTCGTGTGAATGAAACTTTTGATTCAAGGTGATACTAATTTCTGTGTTTAAATATTTTAGATTTTTATTTGTACATTTTAAATGGGCACCGGATTGTACGTATACATTTCTGTTTAAAGTCTAGATATGGCGGAAGGTTGTGTGATGGCCACGTCAGATTTTTTAAATGTGGGGCATTTCTTTCAGGAACGTGTTAACCAAAATCTGGAAATTCCCTCTGTAGATACATTCATCCTCTACGTTCTCCAAAAATCCCGAAGAGATTCGCACCCCCCGACCTCCTGAAAAATCGCTTTATGTGATGTCATGTTTGAGCAATGAAAAATCTCAAAGTTTGAAAGCTTGTAACTTGTAACTCCCCCCGACCCCCTGAAAAATCGCTTTGTAACTCCAAAAAATCCTCTTAAGGGGGTTGTTCAACTCGATTGTCACAAAGCCCTATCAATTTCCTTTTCAGAGCTGAAAATTTCGTCCTTATTGATGAAGAATTGAGTGAGTTATCGCGTTTAAAAGAAACCCCTGTTTTTAGAGTTTTATTTCGAAAAATCATCGGATACGATGCGTGTATGCGTGCATGCGTGTGCATGTGTCCCTGCAAGAAATGCCCCACATTTAAAAAACAGGCATTTTCTTGGTTCGGCCAAGTGACTCGATTTTTGTTTTGAGCAGTGTATTTCACTCTTTTGTCCCATAGTTTTGCTGTCGTGTTTTTGTCTCGTAGTTAAGGCCCATCTCTTGCTATCAAATGCAAATTTCATTCCATCACTAGTGACGGTAAGAATCCATTCCGAATTAAGTGATAGTATGTAGCTATTCCATAATTGAAAATGATGTAACAATGATAACGATATATTAACAAACGTATAGAAAAAAATTCATCTGGAGATTTTCTCGCGATTCTATTTTAAAATCGTATTAATTTTTAGTTTAATTTTGTATATTTTGTATATTTTCGCACCTGTAACTAATCGTATTAAGAGCATTCTGTACAGGAAGAATATACACGTAAAAAGCACTTTACACGCATACACCTCATCAAAACATGGTTGCACATTTTAACAAAAACAAATTTTTATATGGTAGATAAGGGATAAAACTTCGTTCTATTAGTGCCATTTTTTCTGTTTTGTACCAAAGTTTTAGTTTATAAAACAAAGAAAATTACAAAAATTCACATTTTTTACCTCTAATTTTCTCGAAATCAGAAAGAAATAACACTACCCCAACGTAGATTAAACTTTAAACTACATGATTCAAGTTTAAAATATCATGTTCTGCGAAATATAAAGAAAAATCTGTAGGTGCTTCTAAACGCCTGCAAGCGGTTGAAGGTAAGTAATTTCGACCGTTGAACGTGCTGAAAAAAAATTGCACTAATAGAACGAAATTTTATCCCTTATCTACCATATAAAAATTTGTTTATGTTAAAATGTGCAACCATGTGTCGATGAGGTGTATGAGTGTAAAATGCTTTAACGTGTACATTCTTCCTGTACAGAATGCTCTTAAGATAAATCTTGATGCGCTGAAAACGATTCTCTAAATTGTGGTTCCGACTCTGTTTTCTGTAATTTTCGGATGAATTAGTTAGGGGAATTACAGCTGTTCAGATGTAGTTTCAGTGTTTGGTTTGTAAATGCGCTGAAATATGCTAAATGAAATTTTGTGGGAATTTCAGCTGATGTTTGAATAAATATATGAATTGTAATAAGGGCAGCGAGATGAGATGAGATGGGATTTAGTTTGTGTTTGTTCTGTAACTCGCAACAATTTGAATATATACCTACAGAGTTTCACTGTTTTTATTGACATGATATTGTTGGCGTTGTATTAAAGGATTTCCACGGGATTTTCAGCTTAAATTTGAAGCTTCTAAGGTAAATTGTAATTAAATTGCTATGCGAAAAGTTTTCCAACAATATTAATTTAATTCGAATATTTTTATACATTGAATTCTAGTTTAATGTCCAACATTCTAACAAATAATTAAAAACGAAATTATGTTTTACTTCAATTAAAAATAATAATAAATTAATGTTATAAATAGAGTGCGGATTATACGCAGGAAAATGTGATGTAATATGCATTGAAATATGGCCAAAATATGCGCGCAAAATAAAATAAATATGCAATATTTTACAAATATATGCAAATATGCAACTAAATTTTATTCATTTTAACTTTTAACTATAATACTCTTCATTCATATAAATCAGCAAATTAAACTACGTCACCTTGCACAACAAAACAACGTATAACTTTTGGAAAACGACTTGTGTACCTACATAAATAATATAATTTCTCGCTTAACACCACTTTTAAAATAAGTGTAAATGAACATTTTTCAAATGAGCGTCATGCATTTCTTGGACAACTGTTTACATATTCCGCAACGTAACATAAAGTCCTATTCGCTATCAGAATCTTGAAACTTCTTCTTTTCCAGGATTCAGAATCTTGGTAGAATCTTCAAACAATCCTCGTGCTTAAAGTACTGAGTTAGATGGTATAAAATTTGACCGAAAATCAACGATAACGATAGGTACCTAAATCCCGAATATAAATTTTGTTATTTCATATTTAAAAAATTGAAATTTTGGCTTAAAAGGTATAAAATATGCAGTTATATGCATTTATAATAAATATACTCGTATGTAAAAAAAAATCTGACGTGGACACCACATGACTTCCTTGTACGCCTATTAAACTGTTCATACTTTTCTAAATAACTAAAATGTAGAATAATATAAAAAATCTGACGTGGCCACCACAAGACCTCGCGCCATACCTACTTTATTCTTTTAACTTATTATACAAATATATTAATATATAAGTACTACTACTACTACTAATAAAACTATCAAATGTAAAAACAAGATTGCAATTTTAAAGAAAATGTTCATTAATTTAAAACTAATCTTAGATCTAAAGTAGAGTCCTCATTACCATTATGCAAACAACACTTCAACCAACAACCACATCCTTATATAAATATGAAAATCAGCTTCCCGTATACAAGTGAAAAATTACACCGGAAATACTCAAGACCACTCGATGACCGATGACGTCACAATCGTCACGTATTGTGCATCTCTGTCTCATATCATCTTAAGGCCGGAATGTAGCTGTCCACGATTTCGTCGAGAAAAAGGAGAGATATATACAGATTTAGTGTGTCGAACAAAGGCAGCAATAGCGAACGCGCTCTAAAAGTGGCATCGTATTTGTATGATATTGTATTTATAAGACAAAAGAAATAATCAAACGCGTTATTTATATACTGTATAACATGTTACCTACAGTGCGACGCATGAATTTTATTAGATTTTGTATTTAAAATGCCTTAAATTAAACATGTAAAAGTAGTATTTTACTCTTTATTCGGCATTTTTTTAAAACAATACTATGAAAAAATTTGGTAAAATCGATGCGTCGCACTGTAGAATGAATATTAAATATTGTCGTAAAAAAATTTCAATGATCTTACGTTACCTACTATTAGATTCAATATTATACAAACCGTAGAGCACTGTTTTACCTCTTTCTCATACAGCTACATTCCCGCCTTAATATTGTATCATCTTCAACGGCTCTCTGTATTGGTTCTTCAATCGTGCTTCTTGAGAAGGAAGTGGGTATAGGAGCTAGAGAATATTGGTCAAAGGGGAAGGGTGAAGGCTGAAGGGTGATCATGATCTATCTCATAACTGGTAATTAAGCTATTAAGCACCTAGTGTACTATGTGCAGCGAAGAGAAGGAAGTCTTAAAATAGCTTCTATGCTAGAGGGTTACCCCTTGTAAGAGAAATGTAGGTATAGTGTGTTCAGGAGCGTTATGTTAAAGCTGTTCTACAATAAATGGCGTAGTTGGATGTCGGTAGTCGTATTTCGTTTGTCGTTACTTTTTGCCAACTCGTTCTATAGGGTCTTTCAATAGGAGTGATAGTTTTTTCAATAAAGATTTCTCGGTTTCTGATATATATTTTATTTACTTCTAAGTGTCAAATTATTTAGTATAGTGTGCAGTTTTATGATGCAGAGTTTGGCGCCTCTAGACCGGTTGGAAATAATAAAAATATATTACCAAAGTTCGAGCTCAATTGTGGGTGCTCAACATTTATTCACCCCAGAATTGGGTCGCCCTCACCGTTAATCTGCGCAGGCTATAAGACGCACTGTGATAAAGTTTGAGTTAACATTACTAAGACAATAAGCCACCAAGAAGACAACGAAATGTTCGAAGTGAAGAGAAAATCACAATTGTAGCGGCCCGGTGTTGCAAATGAGCCAAATTCTGCCAAATTGGAGCGATCTTGTGATCAGTGTCAACAAAGCCGTGGTGGACATTTGAACGATATCTTGTTCCGAACATAACTGCATTGTCTAAGCTTCCAAATAAAGCAAAAACTAAATTGATATGTCGAACCGTTGACGTTTTATTTAAAATTAAAATCCTATCACTCTTAATGAAAGACCCTATACAATGGTAACGTTCACATAAGTGTTTCAAATAGTTCAAAACTAAGGTTATGAAAATGAACACGATGTCAGGACACATATACCGTGTATTTTCGCGAAAGTAATAAATTATTATTTCATCGACTGTAATTTCTGTCATCGTGTTTATTATTTGAGGTTATAATTTCACTTTGACGTTTGTCTTATCGCAGAAGATGGTCATGCTCCGTTCCAACGACATGACAACCTCTTCCAACAGTTTTTACACCAGTGCGCAGCAAGCGCACGTAATTCGTAGTCCGACATCGACTGATTGTAGAATGGGCTTAAGTGTTAGGTTCATAATAATTTTTACAATTTCTGTTGTAAATAAATTGTGAAGAAACATTTTATATATTTATATTTATACACTACCGGAAAAAAGAAAGAGCCCGCTCCTCCAGAAAAGTTGTCAAATATAGATGCATTTGCAAACCGTCATAACTCGGCTGTTTTTCAATGAAATTGGATGAAACTTTGAGTCCGCAAAACTTTCAAGTGTCAACTTTATGGGCGTGGAAGCGATCTTAGGTTTAACTCCTTCCGCCACACCGCTACACTATGAAAAAAAATGACCAACTTTGACGATCGCTGGGGAGTTAAAAAAATAATGTGGACTCGATTTTTCAAAATTGCAATAAAATTCAATCAATTTCCTAAATGGGACGCAAAGAACGGAGTTGATACGTTGATTTGGGGCAAAGTTATGCGCACTTGAAAAAAAAGTGCATTTGCGAAGTTTTTGGCTTATAACTTGGCAACGTTTCAACGAAATTGGAAGATTCTTTGTGAAAAAGGACGATTTGTCCTCTACTTTACGAAGGTGAACTCAAAATTACGATGATTATGTTTCTCAACCTTTATAACCCCTTGAATAAACGCAATGTTAGGCCTAAAAACTTCCAAATATAACGATCTCTATAAAGTTGGAAAATTTTAGTGGACCCATTTCTGCAACACGGCAATAAAAATTATTCAATCATTGATTCAGCAACGTTGTATCAACTCAAAAGTCAAAACCTCGGTCAAAACATTACTTGGGTTTTCGGTAGGTACTGAATGTTGAATTGTGAATACACTATACCTTATATAGAAGGCACACCTCCTACATTAGCCACTGTACACTCAACGCAGAAGTTCATGTTCATGCTTTTTTCATAACGGAAAAATTTTAAATTGACATAATTTATGTTATTGACTACTCATCATTACGACTACTGACGCAAATTAAAATTTATTGTCGTTATAATGATTAGCTATTTATTTACATAATATAAAAACAATAAAACTTTTTATTTTGATTAGTTTAACGTCAATGTTTCATTTTAAGAAAAAATGAATTTGTTTTTTATACGCATTTATAAATTTGCTGTGTAACACGAACCATGTATTTTTTAAATTCTACAATTTTTTAAATATCGTAATTATTGTTTACATTATTTTATTTATAAAAGTCACGTTCAATCTTTTTATTAATTCTTTTCTCGATAATTCCTTAATTAGAAAATATATATTCTGAAGGTTTTGTAGCAGATATTTATAAAATGATTATAATGTAAGTAGTTCAAATGAAATTAGATTTCGTATTTAGTAAACGACAAGAATTATAGAAATACACTTTTTCTGTCTAGGTTCATACACAAACTATGAATTTTTCGACCAAGTTAACAGTGTCAGATTTACCACTAGGTTGAGTAGGCTATAGCCTAGAGCGGCAAATTTTTAGGGGCGGCAAAAAACGAATAAAAAATTATATAAGGAGGTTCCCTAGACATTTTTAAAAATGTTCTAATGCAACCAAACTTTGAATTTATGTTGTCTGTGTCATAAAAATGATACCTGAATTTTTTGGAAATTTTTGACCACGTAGTTTGAACGAAATTAATTGTTAAATTTTAATATTTTGCATGGGCTCTTATGGCTTTCCATTAATTGATTAAATAAAAAGATGTTAGAAATGTTCTATTTACTTAATTTTTGGTATATAAACGTATGCAAGCACGAACATCAATTTCCCAAAATTTGAAGAAGGTTGACCACATAGTTGTAACAATATTGTCGATTGAACAAAAAATCTTAAAGCATTTTTTGATTAGTGAATTATTGTAAAAATATATCACCGCAACTGAACGAATTGCAATATTAACTAACACCCTGAAACATTTTCGCGCGATTATTTTTTACAACTTTCGACGTGGGTTAACTCAACAACAGTGCATCGATGAACTTGATTCGATTTTAGCGATGAAGCACCATCAAGGACCAGTGTTTATCGATGGTTTACCGAATTCAATCGTGGCTGTAGTTCGCTCAACGGCGAATTTCCCGTCCAAAATCGGTTGTTGTTCCGAAAAACATTGATGCTGTGCGTAAACTGATACTGCCAGATCGTCCTGTGACTTATCGTGAGATTGAGACTTCCTTAGACATTGGTGGGACCAGCATACATTCAATATTGCATGAACAATTGGCCGTAAAAATAATTGTTCGCTTTGGATCCCACATAAATTGAAAATCGCTCAAAAAAATCCTCAATCGGAGTGGAAAAGTGCTTCGAAAATTGGTTCACACGTGGAGAATATTTTGAAAAACAATAAAGCCATTTTCGATTATGTATATATTTGTTTTTGATCTCTAATCCCGAAATATAAAAGGCAACCCTCGTATAAGAGGGTCGTTGAATTAACCTTATTTATAAAATATTTCTGGTATTTATATTTAACACAATTATTTTGTTAAATGAAGCACAACTCTCGAAAAATAGTAATACAAAATGATCATAATGATTGACCGTCACGTGCCTTTAAAAAGTTCGTTTTCTTATCAAAACTATGATCCGCAGAAAAAAGTTGGTAATCATTTCATGTCAAATTTACGTTAAATTTGTAGTTGATCATCATGTTTTTTGCTGTTTTAATAAAGCAGGGAATATATGAAGAGCATTATTTAAGTAATTTTGAAAACGATTCGGCACGTTCAATAATTTATGATCACTCGGTAATAATCAGTAATCAAAATGATTGCTTATTCATTAACAAAATAGGAAATAAAGTATTAAAAAACTTAAACAGAAACAGAACTATTATTATTGTCTATTATATTCCGTAAATCCGTTTTAATTATCTTTAGCTTTGAATAGGTTCTTTTGGGAGATGCAGTGGTTACAGGTAGGTAATGTGAAAAATAAAAAATAATGTTTAGGTATATCAGAAAAATTGACTTATGTGGTACTGTTGGACATGACATGAAAGCTGTAAACAGATTTGATGGGTGTATGCTGATCGGACTCTAATGTTCTCAACTCAGCTCTCTGCATGTGATGACGTAGGAACCAGGAGTTCCGTGGTTCAAGTCTCGGCCGGTAGTGTGTGACTCGAAATCAAAAGCTTTAAGCTGACCACTTGCTCGTCTTAAATGTGGTCTTGGTTGCATATGAATCTCTCGGATGCTGCTCTACACCTTTTCAACTTCAAATTGGGATTAAACAATTTCAAATTGGGAATAAACGAATACAAATTTGATATTGTTAAGGCTCAATTTGAAATTGTTTAGTCCCAATTTAAAATTGTTTATTCCCAAATTGAAATTGTTTATTCCCAATTTGAAGTTGTTTCGTCCCAATTTGAAGTTGAAAAGGATAGTTTTCAAAAATCGAATTGAGATTCTGACTGCACCAAGACTAATGGTCTAGAATTGGTTGGATTCCTATTCCCCTCCTCAACAGTGATGCGCAAGTGGTGGCCCTCGGGTGGTCCTTTATGAAATTGAAAATATCATGATTTAAAACATGAAATAAAAAAAATTCTATACCAAAAGCAGAAAATTATAATTTATATAATTTGTTATGTTTATAAGGGAGCATATTATTATTATTATTCATGTTTACTGTTGATGGAACTAATAATTCTTTTGCGATTCTTGAAGCATATGTATAGGTACATTACTCGCTGTTTTGGCGTCTTCTTCCATGAAAATGATAAAAAAAATAAACAAAGATCCAGATTAACAGATGATAATTTTTAAAAAAAATTTTGCTTCTTGCGACCACTAACTGATATTAAGTTAGTAATTTATGCGTAAGATTTAGGTATGCAAGCTTCATTTTATCATCTTATTGAATAGTTACCATCAAGTAGACACCCGGTATGTACACCAATGTTAACTGTACCTTTGTTTATTAGAAATTTATTTAAAAGACTCACTTACTCAAGCCTAATCTCTGCTAAGCATCATAATCAAAATAGAGTACATTTTCAAATTTTCATCCCATTGCTTCTCAAATATTATCTCCATGGGTTTAGTACGAATTACACCAAAATCTGGTGTACACCAACAACACTCGGAGTACACTAGCGTTACAACAACGGGTCAGGGAATATTACAAAGCCTAGTAATTATTCTTAGGCTCATTTTCATGAAATTACCGCCACTTTGCCTCTTTCATTACGCGAAAGAGGAACCAGAAAGGATTGCAGCGAACGGCGAAACTCTTCCTAGCGCCGTGAACTTCGAGAAGTTGGGATCGGAGTTAGGTTAGGTTATACAGTTTGAGGATATGGCCAGGACCGGCTTCATAAGTTTACTGTTAAAAGAATGGTTCTATTTTTATAGGACTGTCAATGTACACCGCTCAAAACAAAAATCGAGCCACTTGGCCGAACCAAGAAAATGCCTGTTTTTACTTTCCGCTTACCTGTAAAGAAAGGTATTGGAATCATGCAAAAAATCGGGTAGTGAGTTTTTAGTGGATGAGCACGAATTAGGGTCCTTACAACTGATTTTTGATAGTTTCTCGATGATATCTGTATGTATGTGTGTGTGTGTGTGTGTGTGTGTGTGTGTGTGTGTGTGTGTGTGTGTGTGTGTGTGTGTGTGTGTGTGTGTGTGTGTGTGTGTGTGTGTGGTCCGGGCCGAAGCCGTCTGTCGGATAACTCAAATACGAATTACCCAAAAATTTTGATATTTGGTATTTTACAATTGTATACGAATAAGAAGAGATCATTAGATTTTGGTACAAATATCTTCACCGGAAGTGATATTTTTTGAAGATTGAAAAGATTAAGTGTCAACAGTTACTATAAATTTGGATAAATATAGTATTTATTTGTAATAAGAATAAGAGGAAAAGTTATTTGCAATTTACGTTATAAAAAATTGTCTTTATCTGGTAGCATTAAAGAACTGCAGTAAAATTTAAAAAATAAATTCATCAAATAAAACGTAGAAATCTTGTAATCCATGTTCGGCTGGCAAGTTGGCATACTAGCGCTATATAAGTCATAAGTAAGCTATTAAATGTAGTAACCGAACGGAGGATTGCTTCAACACAGAATAGTTTTCGTGTGAATGAAACTTTTGATTCAAGGTGATACTAATTTCTGTGTTTAAATATTTTAGATTTTTATTTGTACATTTTAAATGGGCACCGGATTGTACGTATACATTTCTGTTTAAAGTCTAGATATGGCGGAAGGTTGTGTGATGGCCACGTCAGATTTTTTAAATGTGGGGCATTTCTTTCAGGAACGTGTTAACCAAAATCTGGAAATTCCCTCTGTAGATACATTCATCCTCTACGTTCTCCAAAAATCCCGAAGAGATTCGCACCCCCCGACCTCCTGAAAAATCGCTTTATGTGATGTCATGTTTGAGCAATGAAAAATCTCAAAGTTTGAAAGCTTGTAACTTGTAACTCCCCCCGACCCCCTGAAAAATCGCTTTGTAACTCCAAAAAATCCTCTTAAGGGGGTTGTTCAACTCGATTGTCACAAAGCCCTATCAATTTCCTTTTCAGAGCTGAAAATTTCGTCCTTATTGATGAAGAATTGAGTGAGTTATCGCGTTTAAAAGAAACCCCTGTTTTTAGAGTTTTATTTCGAAAAATCATCGGATACGATGCGTGTATGCGTGCATGCGTGTGCATGTGTCCCTGCAAGAAATGCCCCACATTTAAAAAACAGGCATTTTCTTGGTTCGGCCAAGTGACTCGATTTTTGTTTTGAGCAGTGTATTTCACTCTTTTGTCCCATAGTTTTGCTGTCGTGTTTTTGTCTCGTAGTTAAGGCCCATCTCTTGCTATCAAATGCAAATTTCATTCCATCACTAGTGACGGTAAGAATCCATTCCGAATTAAGTGATAGTATGTAGCTATTCCATAATTGAAAATGATGTAACAATGATAACGATATATTAACAAACGTATAGAAAAAAATTCATCTGGAGATTTTCTCGCGATTCTATTTTAAAATCGTATTAATTTTTAGTTTAATTTTGTATATTTTGTATATTTTCGCACCTGTAACTAATCGTATTAAGAGCATTCTGTACAGGAAGAATATACACGTAAAAAGCACTTTACACGCATACACCTCATCAAAACATGGTTGCACATTTTAACAAAAACAAATTTTTATATGGTAGATAAGGGATAAAACTTCGTTCTATTAGTGCCATTTTTTCTGTTTTGTACCAAAGTTTTAGTTTATAAAACAAAGAAAATTACAAAAATTCACATTTTTTACCTCTAATTTTCTCGAAATCAGAAAGAAATAACACTACCCCAACGTAGATTAAACTTTAAACTACATGATTCAAGTTTAAAATATCATGTTCTGCGAAATATAAAGAAAAATCTGTAGGTGCTTCTAAACGCCTGCAAGCGGTTGAAGGTAAGTAATTTCGACCGTTGAACGTGCTGAAAAAAAATTGCACTAATAGAACGAAATTTTATCCCTTATCTACCATATAAAAATTTGTTTATGTTAAAATGTGCAACCATGTGTCGATGAGGTGTATGAGTGTAAAATGCTTTAACGTGTACATTCTTCCTGTACAGAATGCTCTTAAGATAAATCTTGATGCGCTGAAAACGATTCTCTAAATTGTGGTTCCGACTCTGTTTTCTGTAATTTTCGGATGAATTAGTTAGGGGAATTACAGCTGTTCAGATGTAGTTTCAGTGTTTGGTTTGTAAATGCGCTGAAATATGCTAAATGAAATTTTGTGGGAATTTCAGCTGATGTTTGAATAAATATATGAATTGTAATAAGGGCAGCGAGATGAGATGAGATGGGATTTAGTTTGTGTTTGTTCTGTAACTCGCAACAATTTGAATATATACCTACAGAGTTTCACTGTTTTTATTGACATGATATTGTTGGCGTTGTATTAAAGGATTTCCACGGGATTTTCAGCTTAAATTTGAAGCTTCTAAGGTAAATTGTAATTAAATTGCTATGCGAAAAGTTTTCCAACAATATTAATTTAATTCGAATATTTTTATACATTGAATTCTAGTTTAATGTCCAACATTCTAACAAATAATTAAAAACGAAATTATGTTTTACTTCAATTAAAAATAATAATAAATTAATGTTATAAATAGAGTGCGGATTATACGCAGGAAAATGTGATGTAATATGCATTGAAATATGGCCAAAATATGCGCGCAAAATAAAATAAATATGCAATATTTTACAAATATATGCAAATATGCAACTAAATTTTATTCATTTTAACTTTTAACTATAATACTCTTCATTCATATAAATCAGCAAATTAAACTACGTCACCTTGCACAACAAAACAACGTATAACTTTTGGAAAACGACTTGTGTACCTACATAAATAATATAATTTCTCGCTTAACACCACTTTTAAAATAAGTGTAAATGAACATTTTTCAAATGAGCGTCATGCATTTCTTGGACAACTGTTTACATATTCCGCAACGTAACATAAAGTCCTATTCGCTATCAGAATCTTGAAACTTCTTCTTTTCCAGGATTCAGAATCTTGGTAGAATCTTCAAACAATCCTCGTGCTTAAAGTACTGAGTTAGATGGTATAAAATTTGACCGAAAATCAACGATAACGATAGGTACCTAAATCCCGAATATAAATTTTGTTATTTCATATTTAAAAAATTGAAATTTTGGCTTAAAAGGTATAAAATATGCAGTTATATGCATTTATAATAAATATACTCGTATGTAAAAAAAAATCTGACGTGGACACCACATGACTTCCTTGTACGCCTATTAAACTGTTCATACTTTTCTAAATAACTAAAATGTAGAATAATATAAAAAATCTGACGTGGCCACCACAAGACCTCGCGCCATACCTACTTTATTCTTTTAACTTATTATACAAATATATTAATATATAAGTACTACTACTACTACTAATAAAACTATCAAATGTAAAAACAAGATTGCAATTTTAAAGAAAATGTTCATTAATTTAAAACTAATCTTAGATCTAAAGTAGAGTCCTCATTACCATTATGCAAACAACACTTCAACCAACAACCACATCCTTATATAAATATGAAAATCAGCTTCCCGTATACAAGTGAAAAATTACACCGGAAATACTCAAGACCACTCGATGACCGATGACGTCACAATCGTCACGTATTGTGCATCTCTGTCTCATATCATCTTAAGGCCGGAATGTAGCTGTCCACGATTTCGTCGAGAAAAAGGAGAGATATATACAGA
Organism: Agonum fuliginosum; assembly: GCA_947534325.1. Taxonomy (NCBI): domain Eukaryota; kingdom Metazoa; phylum Arthropoda; class Insecta; order Coleoptera; family Carabidae; genus Agonum; species Agonum fuliginosum. The sequence continues at coordinate 25,068,847 of OX384036.1, forward strand.
TTTAGTGTGTCGAACAAAGGCAGCAATAGCGAACGCGCTCTAAAAGTGGCATCGTATTTGTATGATATTGTATTTATAAGACAAAAGAAATAATCAAACGCGTTATTTATATACTGTATAACATGTTACCTACAGTGCGACGCATGAATTTTATTAGATTTTGTATTTAAAATGCCTTAAATTAAACATGTAAAAGTAGTATTTTACTCTTTATTCGGCATTTTTTTAAAACAATACTATGAAAAAATTTGGTAAAATCGATGCGTCGCACTGTAGAATGAATATTAAATATTGTCGTAAAAAAATTTCAATGATCTTACGTTACCTACTATTAGATTCAATATTATACAAACCGTAGAGCACTGTTTTACCTCTTTCTCATACAGCTACATTCCCGCCTTAATATTGTATCATCTTCAACGGCTCTCTGTATTGGTTCTTCAATCGTGCTTCTTGAGAAGGAAGTGGGTATAGGAGCTAGAGAATATTGGTCAAAGGGGAAGGGTGAAGGCTGAAGGGTGATCATGATCTATCTCATAACTGGTAATTAAGCTATTAAGCACCTAGTGTACTATGTGCAGCGAAGAGAAGGAAGTCTTAAAATAGCTTCTATGCTAGAGGGTTACCCCTTGTAAGAGAAATGTAGGTATAGTGTGTTCAGGAGCGTTATGTTAAAGCTGTTCTACAATAAATGGCGTAGTTGGATGTCGGTAGTCGTATTTCGTTTGTCGTTACTTTTTGCCAACTCGTTCTATAGGGTCTTTCAATAGGAGTGATAGTTTTTTCAATAAAGATTTCTCGGTTTCTGATATATATTTTATTTACTTCTAAGTGTCAAATTATTTAGTATAGTGTGCAGTTTTATGATGCAGAGTTTGGCGCCTCTAGACCGGTTGGAAATAATAAAAATATATTACCAAAGTTCGAGCTCAATTGTGGGTGCTCAACATTTATTCACCCCAGAATTGGGTCGCCCTCACCGTTAATCTGCGCAGGCTATAAGACGCACTGTGATAAAGTTTGAGTTAACATTACTAAGACAATAAGCCACCAAGAAGACAACGAAATGTTCGAAGTGAAGAGAAAATCACAATTGTAGCGGCCCGGTGTTGCAAATGAGCCAAATTCTGCCAAATTGGAGCGATCTTGTGATCAGTGTCAACAAAGCCGTGGTGGACATTTGAACGATATCTTGTTCCGAACATAACTGCATTGTCTAAGCTTCCAAATAAAGCAAAAACTAAATTGATATGTCGAACCGTTGACGTTTTATTTAAAATTAAAATCCTATCACTCTTAATGAAAGACCCTATACAATGGTAACGTTCACATAAGTGTTTCAAATAGTTCAAAACTAAGGTTATGAAAATGAACACGATGTCAGGACACATATACCGTGTATTTTCGCGAAAGTAATAAATTATTATTTCATCGACTGTAATTTCTGTCATCGTGTTTATTATTTGAGGTTATAATTTCACTTTGACGTTTGTCTTATCGCAGAAGATGGTCATGCTCCGTTCCAACGACATGACAACCTCTTCCAACAGTTTTTACACCAGTGCGCAGCAAGCGCACGTAATTCGTAGTCCGACATCGACTGATTGTAGAATGGGCTTAAGTGTTAGGTTCATAATAATTTTTACAATTTCTGTTGTAAATAAATTGTGAAGAAACATTTTATATATTTATATTTATACACTACCGGAAAAAAGAAAGAGCCCGCTCCTCCAGAAAAGTTGTCAAATATAGATGCATTTGCAAACCGTCATAACTCGGCTGTTTTTCAATGAAATTGGATGAAACTTTGAGTCCGCAAAACTTTCAAGTGTCAACTTTATGGGCGTGGAAGCGATCTTAGGTTTAACTCCTTCCGCCACACCGCTACACTATGAAAAAAAATGACCAACTTTGACGATCGCTGGGGAGTTAAAAAAATAATGTGGACTCGATTTTTCAAAATTGCAATAAAATTCAATCAATTTCCTAAATGGGACGCAAAGAACGGAGTTGATACGTTGATTTGGGGCAAAGTTATGCGCACTTGAAAAAAAAGTGCATTTGCGAAGTTTTTGGCTTATAACTTGGCAACGTTTCAACGAAATTGGAAGATTCTTTGTAAAAAAGGACGATTTGTCCTCTACTTTACGAAGGTGAACTCAAAATTACGATGATTATGTTTCTCAACCTTTATAACCCCTTGAATAAACGCAATGTTAGGCCTAAAAACTTCCAAATATAACGATCTCTATAAAGTTGGAAAATTTTAGTGGACCCATTTCTGCAACACGGCAATAAAAATTATTCAATCATTGATTCAGCAACGTTGTATCAACTCAAAAGTCAAAACCTCGGTCAAAACATTACTTGGGTTTTCGGTAGGTACTGAATGTTGAATTGTGAATACACTATACCTTATATAGAAGGCACACCTCCTACATTAGCCACTGTACACTCAACGCAGAAGTTCATGTTCATGCTTTTTTCATAACGGAAAAATTTTAAATTGACATAATTTATGTTATTGACTACTCATCATTACGACTACTGACGCAAATTAAAATTTATTGTCGTTATAATGATTAGCTATTTATTTACATAATATAAAAACAATAAAACTTTTTATTTTGATTAGTTTAACGTCAATGTTTCATTTTAAGAAAAAATGAATTTGTTTTTTATACGCATTTATAAATTTGCTGTGTAACACGAACCATGTATTTTTTAAATTCTACAATTTTTTAAATATCGTAATTATTGTTTACATTATTTTATTTATAAAAGTCACGTTCAATCTTTTTATTAATTCTTTTCTCGATAATTCCTTAATTAGAAAATATATATTCTGAAGGTTTTGTAGCAGATATTTATAAAATGATTATAATGTAAGTAGTTCAAATGAAATTAGATTTCGTATTTAGTAAACGACAAGAATTATAGAAATACACTTTTTCTGTCTAGGTTCATACACAAACTATGAATTTTTCGACCAAGTTAACAGTGTCAGATTTACCACTAGGTTGAGTAGGCTATAGCCTAGAGCGGCAAATTTTTAGGGGCGGCAAAAAACGAATAAAAAATTATATAAGGAGGTTCCCTAGACATTTTTAAAAATGTTCTAATGCAACCAAACTTTGAATTTATGTTGTCTGTGTCATAAAAATGATACCTGAATTTTTTGGAAATTTTTGACCACGTAGTTTGAACGAAATTAATTGTTAAATTTTAATATTTTGCATGGGCTCTTATGGCTTTCCATTAATTGATTAAATAAAAAGATGTTAGAAATGTTCTATTTACTTAATTTTTGGTATATAAACGTATGCAAGCACGAACATCAATTTCCCAAAATTTGAAGAAGGTTGACCACATAGTTGTAACAATATTGTCGATTGAACAAAAAATCTTAAAGCATTTTTTGATTAGTGAATTATTGTAAAAATATATCACCGCAACTGAACGAATTGCAATATTAACTAACACCCGTTGACCGAATTTTGTTTTACATTAATAAAAATATTTTTATTTTCATATCCGCCCCCAAGGGTGATATCTGAGTACGCCACTGCATGTCTAGGGAACCTCCTGAAGATTGAAAAATTTCAGAAGACAGGTTGAATGCCTTCACATGTCATCCTTTAGATACCATAATTTTTAATTTATAGGGTTTAAAGTTTAAACCTTGGTCAAAAAACAGTCCTTAAATCTATGGGCGGCAAAATTATAAATCCGCCTCTGCAAGTTAAACTAAAAAGTATTACTTACCTATAATTTTGATTATTATCGAAATTGTTATATAACAAAAACAAGAAATAATATAATATGCCTACCTACATACAACTAAAAAATTTTGACTTGGGCTGTGTCTGTGTCTGTGTGTTAAAAGTTGAAACTCATCCCAAAATAATAAATTTTCTGAACAAATTAGAATTAAGAACAATCAAGTTCAAGAAAAATTTAATGACGTTTTTAATAGTTCATAATTCTCGTTAAACAACACCGCATATCTTTTTAAAAATTTTCAGTAAATTAGCTTTCTAAAAATTGTTGCTGATAAAAAATTACATTATGAAACAATAAATTAACAGTCATAAAATATCATTAAAAATGTCTTAAATTAACAAATACCAGTTTTACATTTTAAAAAATAACAATATTCCGGGACTACAGAACTAAACTGTTATTATTTTTCTCATGATTAAGAAAGAAAGTGAATAGGGTAGTTTGCCATTTTTTTAAAAGTTTTTTCTTGAAACTTCATTATTTGAAAGCGATTGAGAGTACTCATAAGTCTTAATTGTCCTTAATAAAGCTGTAATTAATTTTTAAAGTTTGTGTGACGTAGATGCGTATAGCTCAAAATCTTCTCAAACCATGGGGCTGGAATTAATATGTACTCATCAACTGTTTCTAAATGTTACAAAATATAAAATACAATTTGGTAGTTTCTTTATTACTGTGAGTAAGAAAACACGTGAAAACGCATTACTGTGACGTAGATGTATCGATGCGTAAAATCTCAAATATTTAAAGAATTATTAACTCTTTGAAAACTTTTTCATGGCAATAACTCATTTTTGAGGTCTCCTTTCAATATAATTGACTGGATTGCTAATTTGCTACTATGGTAAAGTACCCTATTACTATAGCAACGGTCTTAGCAACGAACGGCCAATTTCTTGTTTGGGACTAGTATGACGTAACCACTAAACGGGTCTATTACTTCCCCTTTTATATAGGCTGGGGAAGAAAAAGTAGACATAGTAATAATAAATAAAAAAAATTAAGTCGTCCTAGTTGTAATTCCATTTATGATGAACTTGCAACGAATTAATTCTTTCTAATATGATTCATACAAACGTCCTTCGTCAACAGAAAAAATCACTTGTCATGGATTTAGAACTCTTCGAATAATTCTTACATTTAAAATGCATTTCGGCTACAACCTACAATAATTAATTTGTTCAACAAAACAAAAGCGAAATTTAATTGTTGCGACAACAATTAAAACATAATTAAAATCAGTTTCCCCAACAGTGAGAAACATATAATCATTTCTGCGCGGATCAAGAAGATAATGAGAAACAAAAGAAAGCAATTAAACAAAGCACGTGCTCTTGCTAGATCAGTCAATTACAAGAGTAGATTGTTTGACTTATGCGCCGGACTGTACGAATACCTGTGCCCGTTACACCAGCCGTAAGGTGCACAAGAAACTGTAGTTACCAGTGTGACCAAGATAGAGCTACGTGTACAGTAATATGTTGAAAAGAGAGGACAATACATAGTCAACGGTTTTCTTACAGCTGTGCACGGTCAGTTTAAAACGTTCTGCCAAAAGATACTCACGTACACAACAGTTTTCCCAGTTAAATATTTATTATTATGTGATAATACTCGTTAAATTCTCTGCAAAATGTACACAACGTGCAGTGATTGTATTCCCTGCGGCGTGATTATATAAATCTCTTTACGTTTTTGAATAGTGCGGGTTTTCATTGTTTGTTTTGAATAATACGTGTCTACCTTTGAGGTTATGCGTTCTTCAGCTGTTTTAAACAATTGTATGTGCGAGTATAGTGTTGTGGTGTCTTTTGTTTTGTCGAAATTCGTGCTGAAATGCAGGTTTTAAATAAACGTGGTGTAAATAGAATTGCAGGTGGCCATGGAGGAGTTGGATTTTTTTGATCGTAATTTTTGGTGAGTCTTTTTTGTTTTATTTGCTGTAAAGTTCATTGTGTCCAGTTTTTTGGACGAAGTTTTAGTTTATGTAAATAAAAAGAATGCAACATTTTACATCATGAAGAAATTTGGACTGAAATAAGAAACAATAATTAAATATATTAAAAAATTTATATCAATTTATAAATATTATGGCTTGACTAACATTATAAGAAATTTAAATGTAAGCAACACATTAATTTAAAACAACATTATTAAAATATTATATTACCGTATATTACTAAACAATCCAATAATTTATAACAAATAGACCGCAAAATATGCATTAAGCTACATTTGTTTGTAAAACATGACTAGTATAAATAACTACAATAATTTATGATACTAAAAGATATTAAAAATAATACAAATATTCGTGCAAACCGCAATTTTGTGATTGTAATTATTTACCTATTATGCGTATTAATATTTATATTTAATACCATATCGATATTGGTGAAATATCTACATAAAAGTTGAATTATTATAAATATTATTTCGTAAACAAAATTTAACAGCAGATAACAATTATTTAAATGTCAGTAAAATATAAAATATCGGTAAAATATAATCATCTAATAATTATGTAGTTTTACCTCTAGTTTTATTTAATGCAAATTTAATTCTATCTACGAAAAGTATTTAATATTATATAAACAGGCGTAAATAGGATAATGAAATTCGGGTGAAATTCTTATAAGCTCGGAAGGTGATTTAATTAATTATTTCGTTGATTAAAGGATTTCTTAATTTATTTTAAACCTCGTTTTAAACATTATGACATTTATGTCGATATTTTGACCATATTATGACAGAATCTAGAAAAACACTAGCTCATTACAAAAATATGAATATGGTCATAATGTTAACCGAAATTAAATTAAATTAATATAGCCTTAAATCCAATAATTCATTAATTAAATTATATATATATATATATATATATATATATATATATATATATATATATATATATATATATATATATATATATATATATATATATATAGCTTAGTTCCATAAAGTACTCCCTACATTTCTCTTGAACTTGAACACTATCCACATATTGAGTGAATCAGCATAGTAGTTTGTAATTAATATATGTCAACTGTATCAACACCTTACCAGTTATAAGGAATAAAGACATGACTTCTACATTCTACTATACGTAATATTAAACAATAAAAGAAGCTATAGTTAAATGGTTATTTACTTTTGCGTTTTTCTGGAGAATTAACAAAACAATATGACCGACAGTGGTCTCTTATTATGCGCTTATTATGTTCTTAGTTGTTAATTTTGAACAAGTTTTGTATTTACTTCGTATTTACTTCTCTCATCTCAAATCAATAGGTACCTATAGCAAAGTTTTAAAAAATACCTACATTGTTTTCCCGGTTTTTCCTATGTGACAGATTTCAAGTAGACACCCAGTATAAAACAATATCACGAAAATCTTGCCTGTCAGCCGGTATTTCCGGTTTCGGCCAAATCATACAAAAATTGTGGCCGGTCGTAAAGCTAATGTCGGAGCTGGAATAAATAAGAATCGAATATAAAATGTACTTAATCAATTTCATGTAAACAAAGAGTTATCAATTATTTTCGGGCCGTATTGGTCGGTTTTTTCCGGTTTTATCTTTATGCTCGTAAGCAAGTACCCAATTTAAAATAATACAAATACAAATATCAAAATATAATGCCAAAATTTATTATAGTTATGCCAATTCTTCTACGATTTTTCGTGATTATTATATTTAAAAATATTATCGAATGTTCCGGTTATCGGAATTCCAGCAATTCCGAACCGGCTTATGAGTGATTCGTGTAATCACATCGTATTATATATTAGTATACCTTGCGTATTTTTATGGATTAGAAACAAAAACTATATAATTTATAATGTACACTCGACAAAAGAAATTGTTTTTTACCGCCATAACTCGGTTGAATTTAGTCGAAAGTGGATGATTCTTCGAGTTCTGACAAGTTTGAAGTTTTCTCTTTAAGGTTATTCAAGTTAAACTGTCGCCAAGTTCATTTCACCCCCCTGCCACCCTCCTTTAAAAAAAGTTCTTGGTGTCAAAAAATGTCAAACTTTAACAACTTGTACCGGGTGCAAAAAATATCGTGGACTTGATCCATTACAAAGGCGATAAAGTTCATTCATTTTCTTTTCAGGAAAAAATTTTTAGTATCTGCGATGATTTCGCGCGAAGTTATGAATTTTTTCAGTAGCTATAGCAAAAGCACCAGTTTCATAGATTTCGTAGTACAGCTGCTTGTTCTTTAAAAATGTAATTTTAATTTAAAGTAATTTAATCTTGGACCAAAAAATATGCTTGGAACTCCTTTTGATTAAATAAATTTTTAATAACGCAGTATTCCTTGTCTTCCATATTTTGCTTTAGCCAAAACAAAACAACAACAAACATTTCACAAATACGTCACGTAGGTAACTACCCTCTCACCTTCGATCATATATAGTAATAGACAAACAACGGAAGCCTTTGTTGTGAAGCAAAGAACTAGCGTAGCGGTGTGAAGAGGAGTATGACCTGCAGACACCTTGAAGTGTTGCAGTTTGCCTATTTTCATTCTCTGTTCCATGACAACAAACCAGAAGTCAGCTATGTGCAACGCTCTATCGTGTCCTCACCTCCTTTCCCCGTCTATAGCTGCTGCTCGCCGCTACCGTACTTCTTGCCTTCACAACATTGTATACTACAGCATTGAGTGTTATTTGTCTATACCTATATATGGTCGAAGCCTCTCACCAACAAATTTAATTCTTCCACTTCTTCAGAACCCTTATTAATTGTCATATGTATTTCCTTCACACCAACAATGCTTCCTCCGCTGTTGTCCTGTTCCATTCAGTGCAGTCCTTTCACAGATTAATATTCAGTATTCAGGACACGGGATAATTTGCATGCGTTCGTTGAAATGTGAGGTTAGGTTAGGAAAGTTAGATGGAACGTTTGCGTTTTCATTCCCTTCCCCCCCTCGACCGCCAGCACGCTTTCTCGCCCCAAAACAAAAGAAAATAATTTGTCTACCTGATGGACTGAATTGTTTTCTAATAAGTAATTTGGAATTCTGTCCTAAATAAATAGGCATTTGCATATTGTTTGTAAGGTTAGGTTGACTACTTCCGTTACCTATGAAGATGAAAAATGGTAATTGAGCATTTTTTATCTTGATTTATATTAAAGAGTAGGTAATGTTTTGTTTATTTTTTTCATGTATGGTAGGCAATTTTACAAATAAATATTATAAATTTACTTTAAAATTGCTTGTTAAATGAAACAGTGTAGATTTTTACCAATGAAAGTTTAAGATTAAACAATGTAATTTTTTTAGATTGTTTCCTTTTTGACAATTTTTATTTGCATTTTTGCTAAAATTTTAAGCAAACATTTGTGGTGTATTACGAGAAAATGTGTGTATTATAATCAGTATAGTTAGTTATCTACTAATTTTATCTAAATAAGTCATCAATATAGTTTTATCTATTATCTTATCTAGATATATTTTTTATATTCATCTATTATCTTATCTAGATAAAAATACAAATTATCGCATCGTATCCGATGATTTTTCGAAATAAAACCCTAAAAACAGGGGTTCCTTTGAAACGCGATAACTCACTCAATTCTTCACCAATAAGGACGAAATTTTCAGCTCTGAAAAGGAAATTAATAGGGATTTGTGACAATCGAGTCAAACAACCCCCTTAAAATAGGATTTTTTGGAGCTACAGGCCTTCAAACTTTAAGATTTTTCATTGCTCAAATATGACATCACATAAAGCGATTTTTCAGGGGTCGGGGGGAGCGAATCTCTTCGGAATTTTTAGAGAACGTACAGGAGGAATGTATCTCCAGAGGGAATTTCCAGATTTGGGTTAACACGTCCCTAAAAGAAATGCCCCACATTTACAAAACAGGCATTTTCTTGGTTCGGCCAATTGGCTCGATTTTTGTTTTGAGCAGTGTACATTGACAGTCCTATAAAAATCTGACGTGGACACCACATGACTTCCTTGTACGCCTATTAAACTGTTCATACTTTTCTTAATAACTAAAATGTAGAATTATATTATACAAATATATTAATATATATAAGTAGTACTACTACTACTGCTACTATACTCACAAATATATTTTAGTCATTTTATTTAAACTGCAGAAGAAGATATAAACGATATTTTACTACTGTCAATGCCACTGTCACTGTCATGTCAATCATTTAAATTTTACGTAGTAACAAATGTTAAACGATCATGGAGTACAAGATACCGAAATACTAAATTATAAGTATATACTTTAATTATTTTTGTTTTGAGCAGTGTATTACATAATAAATATTATGTCAAATACTTTGAACACTCATACTTCAAATTTCAGTGTTAAAGAAATCAACCAGAAATAAATATGTGTCATTTAACGATTAAACGGATTTAACGTTGTTCTAATTAGGCGAACAAATATCAACACAGTAGGTACCTATCTAATAATTACGTTTCACATAATTACGTATAAAACAAGTATTTCCTTTCTCGAAGGATAATTCTCCAACAAATTCTATTTTATATTAAATTTTATGTGACATTTATTATCTCAGCAGAACCTCACAGGTATTTAATAATCGAATTAAATTTAATTAGCTCACTTATGAGGAAAAACTATGTCAAAGTCAAGCAAATCTATCTATAACACTCCTTGGAAAATTTAATATCACTACAAGATTCATCTGATTTAAGGCTATGAAATTCAGAGCAAAATAGGGTGCTACAATATTCAAGATTGTGACTTTGTTTTTGAAATCTATGAACTCATATATGACATGTAAGTTTATAAAGACTGTCCCTAGGATGCCACATAATGATTTTCTTGAAATACCTAATAGTCTGGTGGTAATTAATTAGTGAAAATTTCGTCAATTTTAAAATATTTTTACTTCCTTGTACGAAGTAAGGAAGTATTGTAATCGCGAAAAATTTCGGTTCTCAGATTTTGACGGAAATATCCGTTTTGACCTTTTCTGAATCCATTATGACTAGTTTCGACGTGACGTCTGTACGTACGTACGTACGTACGTATGTACGTACGTACGGACGGACGTATGTGTGTCGCATAACTCAAATACGGTTAGACGTAGAAAGTTGAAATTTTGTATTTAGGACTTTTATAGCATCTAGTTGTGCACCTCCTATTTTTGGTTTCAGTCTACAAACCGGAAGTAGTACTTTTTAAAAATATTTCGATAAATATTTAATTTAAGACAATTTTTTTAATTTTAAATGAAAGATTATGTGATTATTACCTAAAATCGGTATTTTATAAATATTTTTGTATCTGGTATCATTTAGGAATAATTAAAGTATATATTTTTAATTTAGTATTTCTTTATCTTGTAGTCCATGATCGATTAACATTTGTTACTACGTAAAATTTAAATGATTATGACATGACAGTGACAATAGTAAAATATGCTTTATATCTTCTTCTGCAGTTGAAATAAAATGACTAAAATATATTTGTGAGTATACTAGTATAATAAGTTAAAAGAATTTTTTATATATTCTACATTTTAGTTATTAAAAAAAGTATGAACACACAAGGCGTACAAGGAAGTCATGTGGTGTCCACGTCAGATTTTTTAACTTATTGTTTGAAGTTTTTTTAAAAAAACTTCTTGTGGCACTCTTCAGAACATCGTAAGGAATCGGTTATATCAAACAAAATTCAATTGTATGCATTAATAAAGTAAGAATCTTGAATATTAAAATGCAAAAATTAACTCTTATTTTCACTAATTGTTGTCGCAACAAGGTATTGTATGATTTTTTCGATTAAATATTGTTTCGTCATTACGCATGTTAAATTTCAAATTTTTATTTTGAACAATAAAGCCAGAATAGATGAAATTCTGAAGCTACTACCGTGGCAAGGAAAAGTTGGCGTTTTTTCTTCAAGGATAACGCAGGATTTAACGACAGTGATATTAAATTCTTGAAGGCGACGACGACTTTTACGGTTAAAGAAATGTATTTATATCGTAGTCTGTTTCTGATGATTTCGTATTTGCTTGTAATTTATTCTTAATTTACATTATCATTTATCAAGGGTATGCATTTTTGTTTTGGTTCGCTATTGACATATTTGTAGCACAGAGTGTAACATTTACAATCCATTATTATTATATTTAGTTTTTTTGGTTGAAAATATGTAAATATAATTGGTTAATGAACATTTAATATGCGAGTTATTTCCAAAACAAAATACTAGAATAGAAAGTATTTCCCCCAAATTATGTTAATTTTTGTAATTTTCATTTGAAATTTTTTGTTTTGCTTTCAAACTAAAATAAAATTATCTTATCTATTAAAATAAATCTCGATATCTTTCAGATATAAATGAGAAACAAAATAATTAAATCTGGTGCAAGATTTAAAAGCTTCAAGTAATAAAGTCGAGAATAAAGTGTTTATATAATAGAAGCACATAATCATCATCAAAATAAATGGCTATGACGCTTTGACTATGATCTATGTCGTCATAAACTAAGATTTTACATGTAAAAATATTCGTAGATGACGACTTAGACTTAGATCATAGCGTCATAGCCATTTAAAAGCCATTTCGTGCCTTTACTATATCATATCATAATTCTTTAATGATATAAGATATATAGAAAAATACTATATATAATAATATCATCAAGGGTTATCCAAAAACCAAAATATAAAGTAAAGTATTTGTAAGAAATCTAAAAAACCTTTTTCTTCAAATAATATATTTCTTCCAGTTCAAAGATTTCCGCCAAAATTTAACTATTGCTTTGCGTTCGCTTATAAAGCAAAGTTAATTATATTATATATTATGAAATCGTTTTCAGGTTTTTAGTTATTTCAATGAGAATATAATTCATATATCACGTGGCCTGTTTTCCGCCAATCATCATCGAGATCCTATCGAGATCTGCTTAGTTACATGTCTATCACAACGATGATAAAAAACAAAGAAATTATCACCTTGTTTTGGTCCGTTGCTAAGGGCATTTTTTCTGTATTGACAGTTAGTTTCGTATTTCTTGACTATTAAAAGGTGTGATAATCGTTGGAGTGATGCTAATAACGATTAACCCTTTGAGGACTACCGGTCACCTGAGGTAACCACACATAATATATTTTTTCTTTATTTTCCTGTCGGTTTTGCAGCGAAACCCCTATGTACACATGGTTGCATATATTGTTGCCTATGAAGAAACGCGATTGCGTTCACTTCCATCACTTCTTGCTCTGTGGGTGAAGCATATACTGTTCAGTTTTTGAGGTTACGTTTTTACCTGTGTTATTTTATTGTGTTTTACCGAACTTTGCACACAATGGCAGGTAATTGTTGGTTATATTATTACATATAAGTATATATTTGCATTATTCACTAAATATTTCATTATATTTATTCATAATATTTATTTATGGGCAATTTATTTATGCGGTTTTATACGCTAACCACTAGGAACATACTAACACTTTTTCTACCTCCCGCTTACCTGTAAGGGAGGTATTGGAATCATGCTAAACATCGGATTGTGTGAGTTTTAAGTGGATGAGCACGAATTAGGGTCCTTACAACTCATTTTTGATAGTTTCATGATGATGTCTGTATGTTGTATGTGTGTTTGTAGGTATGTGGCCAGAGTCGAATTTCTGTATGTCGGATAACTCAAATACGAATTACCCAATAATTTTGATATTTGGTATTTAACGTTTGTATATAAATTGGAAGAGCTCATTAGATTTTGGTACAAATATCTTCACCGGAAGTGATATTTTTTGAATTACGCTATGATACAAACGCCCATATGCCTACGCGATCAACGTTTCTACGGTGTGCTCAGTGTAGTTCTAAAGAGGAATCACATAGAACCTTGTGGAAATGTTCCACATGTAATGTTGGTCTTTGTATAAATGATAAAAGAAACTGTTTTTTAATGTTTCACACCAAATAAAACAAAACTGTACATCATAAAATAGAACAACAAGGTTCCTAGTGGTTATTTCAACTAACCACCTCCTCCCTCGTTTATTATAAATATTTATTTTTTAATTTTTGTAAAAAACGTGTTATTTTGTATCTAATAAATAGTTTTTCATAATAAAAAACTTTTGTTTAAAAAAAAATTTATACCGTCCTCAAAGGGTTAAATTAATCAAACAATTAAAAAATTGAGGTAACACATCTTGCAAAATGCAAATATACTTGAACAGCAACTAATAAAGATCACCGGTTATTCCAATAGGTACTAATTCAATTCAGTCTTATTGAAATATCCAATCAAATTATCATCAAAATATTATAAATTTCTTAAGAGGATATAATCTAGAAACACCTGAAAATCATATTACAGTATCTAATTCAACAGTTTATTCGTATTAATATACCTATACGAGATACAAACCCACACTGCAAATAAATTGACTTTTGTTTTATACTTCAAATTGTAATTATTGTGTGTGTAATTATAATTACAAATCAAATGTCCGTTTTAATATTTTAATATAATATCTAAAATTATTTTGGGTTAGGTAAAACACACCCGATGTGATGTGTTGCGTTCAGTAAACTCCCAACTTTAAGTTGCGTTCTCATTCTCATTGCGCGCGCCTTGCGCATCACTACAAATTCATTATATTCTCTCATTAAATATAAGCTCGTGATATGATTAATAATCGAAAATATTGCTCGTGAAACCGAAGCAGCACATTTTACTCGTCCTACGGACTCGTGAAATCTGCGGCTCGGTTCCACTCGAGAATATCACCGATAATAATCATATCACTTGTTATATTACGTATGAAAATGTATACGCCTGGCTCATCAAAAACCCGGGATTTTCTATAATTTATTCAGTTTACACCTCGGTTCACACACTTCATATTTGAGGTTTTTCTAAAAAATATATTTTTATAGGAAACCATATAGATACAAAATAACTAGTAAGTTTTATTATTTTAAAATTTAAGTAGGAACCATTTTAGAATTGCTAACTTAAAACCGATTTAAAACCAAAACCTCTATAATTCAGTTGTGAATTTAGAAAATGGTAAAATTTAAGAAATACTTTTATTTATTTTTATTCATATAGTACCCACCTATTTTTAATCTCTTTACTTACGTAGGTATTCAATTTGTTAATGTTTACAAATTTATGAGTATAAGTAGTTTTTTGCTGGGCAAAATCACGACAATCCTAGTATAAGCATTGACATTTTAAATTTAAAGTTACACAGTACAGGACACAAAATAGTTGCAATTGCAATACTACTTAATAACACTGTCAAGTTCATGTGTACCTGTAAGGCACCTTTAGGTTGAGTATACTACGCTTATAATTTTATTCGAAAAACTAAAATAAATTTTAATGAAGAAAACCAATAGAGAATAGCTGAAGTTGCAGGATGTTCGACGATGTTAGATATTCCAAGTTTAATTAGAAATTTAAATTAATAAAATGCAATTAACGATCTTTTTACAGGAAACTGTATTTACATTTCTTTTAATTAAGAGACGGCAGTGCTATACCTCCTATAAAAACGTCACAAGAACAATAAAACTATAGTTAATTGAATGGGATTTTCAGTGTCTAGTCCCGATTTTCTAAACGTAAGTTAATTATGTATTATATCAAGATATTCTGATTCTAGGTACATTCATAGTTCTTTTTTTTACAGGGGATGTTTCTTCATATTGAAAATATTTGATTTAAGAAATAATCTATATGAATTGTTTTGTATCTTAGTATGTCATACTTAGTCGTATAAGATGTTTTTTTCCTAATTTTCTTTATAAAATAGATTATATTTTGGTAAATAATGCAGTGTTCTTCATTTCTTCTTGTTGTTAATTTAATGTTAACCTCATGATCCTATTTTTTATTTCATATTATGGTATTATGGATACAATGAAAGCAGTAAAAGTAAGAAAAATATTTTGTTATTACTTTATAATTTGTAAGAGCACAGTGTTAAAATTAGACACCTTCGTTACTATTACAAATTTAGCAATGCACTATAAAATAAGAAATTATTATTCAGTAGGTACTTGACGCCGAAAAAAAACTGTTTCTAGTACCTACCAACACAAATTTTGAAAAATTATTCATTATTTACATTTTTATTTTATAGTGCATTGCTAAATTTGTAAGAGTAACGAAGATGTCTAATTTTAACACTGTGCCCTTACAAATTATAAAGTAATAACTAAATATTTTTATTACTTTCACTGCATTCATTGTATTAATAATATCATAATAATTATCATTAAAAGAAGTATTATTAAAATCTGATATTTGTAAATAAAACTAAATATAATTTTGATTTTACAATTCTTTGTGGTAATATATAAATATTATATGTAGTAATTATTTCCAAACGTGTATTGTGTTCTATATCACAATTTATTCTGTATATTTTAAATCTAAAATTTAATCGCATTATTGTGGTAGAAAGTAACATACAAGAACTACCACAAAACGATGGTAACTATATCAACACGTTGCTGCTGTCCTAATAATAAACCGTGTTTGTGTAAAATAAAATCACAATTGTGTTAAAAATGTCACAAAATTTCTTTGCGTGTAGTAGAGATGTAAAGAAAAGCATGATTATTTACAAACACATAGTATAGGGTCCTTCATTAAGAGTGATAGGATTTTAATTTTAAATAAAACGTCAACGGTTTGACATATCAATTTTTGCTTTATTTGGAAGCTTAGACAATGCAGTTATGTTCGGAACAAGATGTCGTTCAAATGTCCACCACGGCTTTGTTGACACTGATCACAAGATCGCTCCAATTTGGCAGAATTTGGCTCATTTGCAACACTGGCCGCTACAGCTGTGATTTTCTCCTCACTTCAAACATTTCGTTGTCTTTTTGGTGGCTTATTATCTTTTATCTTAGTAATGTTAACTCAAACTTTATCACAGTGCGGCTTATAGCCTGCGCAGAGTAACGGTGAGGGCGACCCAATTCTGGGGTGAACAAATGTTGAGCACCCACAACTGAGTCCGAACTTTGGTAATATTTTTTTTATTATTTCCAACCTGTCTAGAGGCGTCAAACGCTGCATCATAAAACTGCCACTATACTAAATAATTTGACATCTAGAAGTAAATAAAATATATATCAGAAACCGAGAAATCTTCATTGAAAAATCCAATGAAAAAACTATCACTCCTATTGAAAGACCCTATATTTGCCAATTATTTTCCGTAGTTACTATGTCAACTAACTAATAAGGATGGTAAATATAGCGATAATATGCATTTAGCACGATTACCGACGATTACTAATTGCTATAACTTGCAATAAATGAATCAATTGTAAATAGACGTCAAACTAATCTTGTTAAATTTAATTCAAATTTATTGCCAGAATAGAATAGTTGACATCCACAACTTATTGCAATATAACATCGACAAAACATCTCAGAAACTTTATAATTTTGAGGAAACATTTTCGGGGGTAATATAACAAGTGCTATGATTATCATCGGTGATAGCATGAGTTAGTCGATGAAAATTGACCGAGTGTGCAGCACGAGTTCAATTTTCTGAAGACATAACGAATGCTATCACCTATGATTAATCATAGCCCGAGTTATATTTGGGGAGAATATATAATGAATGAAACCAAAATGTTTGGTTATATTTTTTCAATAGCTGTCAAGAACGTTTTAAATTCTGTTTCACTTTCTCAATTTTGTCTTCACTGGTATTACCCCACCGAATACAATCAGGTTCATTCAATTTAAGTCTTATTTTTGACAAACAGCAAATTTAAATATGAAACTGACAGTAGGAAATTAATTGACAGCGGTGATAAAAATATCATCGATTTGATAGCCTCTTACTGCCCTATTTTAGCCAATCAAATTAGTCAAATATGTGTCACGTGACACATGAATTATATATTCATAATGATATATTGTGCTGAGAAATTGATATTGTAATATCATATTCAATCTCATTTTACCTTTTACCCCCATCGCTATATTATCATTTCTCATCTTACTTCTAACTGTCTTTAGAAATTTTATTTTAGTTAATTATTTACTAACAAATTAAGGAACAAATATAATACTGTACCAACAAATCTTATAAACCTAATTACTTATACCTACCTCTTCTTAAAATGTAAAATACCTTGTTATTTTCAGGTATTCTTATTTATCATAAGGAAATCTACAAACTCTAATAATTCTATTGATATATTGTTATGCCTATAGCATAGCTTGTTTCTATTTGCAGAAATTTATGCAGACAAAGTTAAAAATATAAAGTACGATTTTATATGTTTTAAATAAAATAATGATTTTTAAAATTTCATAAAAACAGGCCACCCAAAAATCGTAAAAGAGCCACCACTGCATTATACCCTATATTTACCTACACGGCTGGAAATCATAGTGGTTAGGATGCTAGGCTCTGGTTACAGAGGTCGTGGGTTCGAGTCCCGGTCAGGTTAGGAAATTTTCACGGTCTGATTTGGATAATTTCCAAGTTGGGATCTAATTAACTTGGCAACCTCTAGCTATCGGGCACCGGCTAGATGCTGTAACAAGGGCTTGCGCGGGGTTGATTGGCAACACACAAAGTAAACGACTTATAAATAAAAAATCTGAAGTGGCCTGCACACAACCTTCCGCCATATCTAAACTTATAAACATAAATGTATACGTATACAATCCGGTGTCCCTAAAATATATAAATAAAAATCTAAAATATTCAAACACAGAAATTTGCATCACCTGAATCAAAAGATTCGTTCACAGGAAAACTCTTCTGTGTTGAAGCCATCCTCCGTTCAATTACTACATTAATATCTTACTTATGACTTATATGGCGCTAGTATGTCAACTTGTCACCCGTCGCACCTGTCAATATTTTTTACGCAGAAACAAAAATCAGCCGAACATGGATTACAAGATTTCAACGTTTTATCTGATAAATTTATTTTTTAAATTTTACTGCAGTTCTTTAATGCTACCAGATAAAGACAATTTTTTTATAACGTAAGTTGCAAATAACTTTGCCTCTTATTCTTATTACAAATAAATACTACATTTATCCAAATTTATATAAATTTTTGACAATTATCTTTATCAATCTTCAAAAAATATCACTTCCGGTGAAGATATTTGTACCAAAATCTAATAAGCTCTTCCTATTCGTATACAATTGTAAAATACCAAATATCAAAATTTTTGGGTAATTCGTATTTGAGTTATACGACATCCGGCATCGGCCCGGACCACACACATACACACACACACACACACACGCACACACATACACACATACATACAGACATCATCGAGAAACTATCAAAAATGAGTTGTAAGGACCCTAATTCGTGCTCATCCACTTAAAACTCACAACCCGATTTTTTGCATGATTCCAATACCTTCCTTTACAGGTAAGCGGAAGGTAAAAATTAATACTGTGTGTGTGTGTCATCAAGTCACCCTAGGGATATAACCCAAATGAGGTTCAAATACATACATACATATACCCTACATTCACCTCTCAAATGCACATTTCGCCACATATTCCACTTCTGCGATCGATCTCCATTCTCGCGTCATCTTGGCATATTTCGCGACTTCGCAGCTCCGTTGCTGGTTGCATGGCAGTCAAGATTTACATTTAAATAAGCCCCCGGCCTTGGTGGAGCGGTAGCAGTGGCAGCGGCAGGTTACAGGAAATGCAAGAGAAACAGGAACACTCGTTAGTCAAGTAACATGGAAGGCTTCAACGAGTTTGAAAGAACCATCGGGTAATTGAAAATTCCGGAAACGGATGCAATTAGCGGATGAGTAGGGGAAGTTTGGGTTTGGGATTGGGATTGAATGGTTTGGGAAATTGAAATAAAAGGTAATAGGTGATGCAAGTTTACTTGATAAGATTGTTGAATAGGTACTTGTTTCCAATAAAATCTTTGCTGCATGAGATTTCACACATTTTCTACGGCCTTGACCATGGACGTAACTAAATGTTACAATATTTTTACAGAAGAGCAGGGACGTAACTAGGATTTTTTTTAGGTGGGCCAGTAAAAAATTAGAGTGGGCCATACTTTTTATTGTAAATGTTTTGTTTTTGAAAAATAGTAGGCCGAGCGAAGCGAGGCGAAAATTTTTTCACTGCTGAAGGAATTTGACTTAGTGCCTTCTGAAATTAATTTCGAATAGAAAAATAATACCCAGTTGAATATGACATCAAATATGTGCGGGGGTGGTTTGTGAAGGAATTGTTGTATTTTAAAATAAAAGTTAAGAATTGGTTAAAACTGGTTTATTGAATAATCGGTGTTGCTAAGCTGAGGGATGAAGATAGACTGAAGAAATAATCTTATGGTTAGTGAAACTGAAACTCGAGCGTTAGGTAATTAAGATTATGAGAATAGAGATATATGCCAGATGTATTTTTAGGAGGGTAGTTTGTCGCTAACATGCTATGGGTAATATGATACTTTTAGAAAAGGGCTAGAGAAAGTAAAATATTATTAAGTGTGAAAGAAAAAGGAAACAAAACATATACAAATATTTGACATAACACAAACACAAAATTATTATAACATTTTACAAACATAAGTGTGTTGTGTATGTGTGTGGTATGGTATGTATGTGTGTATTGTTTATGAGTGCATCAGTGATGTACGTGGCGATGGCTCCCACATATGTATGCATAAATAAAGATTGCACGAGCACTCAGACTGGCATAAATTATATCTATTCAAAAATACAACATTTAGCAACAATAAATCTATATCTATCCGCTATATCATATTCTTTTGCCTCAATTAAGTAAATCGATATCTCTTCCATAGTATTATGTAAGGTATTATTAAATATTTTAATTATAGATATCCAAGTAGATATATGTTTTGTAAACTAATGTAAAAATATTGTAACATTTTTGGGTGGGCCGTAGGCCACCCAGGCTCACCCTTAGTTACGACCCTGCATTTAAAATATTTAAAATGGCAAAAGAAATGTTTAAGAATATGAATAGCGGATAGATTTATTTCTGGTAAATGTTGTATTTAAGTATTTTTGTCTAAAATTAACTGGTCTCTTTTTAGCAAGGAAAACCTGATTTCCCATGTTAAACGCCTATGCCTCGCTTTTTGATTTACAGCCTGTATTAGGAAAATAATTGTTTAGTTTCTGAGACCTTTAGGCGAGTCTTTAGGAAAGGTAACATCTCTCTCATATGGATCCACCTTTACTTATCATCTGAAAGATTTAGCAAATTTTAACAAAAGCATGTAGTGTCAAGAACCCTAAATTATTCAATTTGTGCGATATATTCGAACTGAAATGACAGTAGAATAAATTAAAAGAATTGAAGTCAATGGGTTGCAGTCAAAAAGGATATATTTTACACCACTCTACCGGTTTCGGCCTCACGTGAGCCCACCTCAGGAGTTGGTATTATTTATTTATCACAATTTGCAGTGCAAAAAAAATAAGTAATACCAACTCCTGAGGAGGGCTCATGTGGGGCCGAAACCGGTAGTGGTGTAAAATATATCTTTTTTGACTGCAACCCATTGTCTTCAATCCTCTTCAATCCTTTTAATAAAACTTCCAGTCAAGTAAATTCCAACTTCATTCATCAGTAGAATAAATACCTAATAAATTATCATATTCACATGACATTTTCGCAAACTACAACCGTTTTCTACATTCGTACAAGCCGTCATTTTGATCTTCAGAGCATTCTGTACAGGAAGAATATACACGTTAAAGCATTTTACACTCATACACCTCATCGACACATGGTTGCACATTTTAACAAAAACAAATTTTTATATGGTAGATAAGGGATAAAACTTCGTTCTATTAGTGCAATTTTTTATTTTTCAGCACGTTCAACGGTCGAAATTACTTACTTTCAACCGCTTGCAGGCGTTTAGAAGCACCTACAGATTTTTCTTTATATTTCGCAGAACATGATATTTTAAACTTGAATCATGTAGTTTAAAGTTTAATCTACGTTGGGGTAGTGTTATTTTTTGGAAAAAACTTTCTGATTTCGAGAAAATTAGAGGTAAAAAATGTGAATTTTTGTAGTTTTCTTTATTTTATAAACTAAAACTTCGGTACAAAATAGAAAAAGTGGCACTAATAGAACGAAGTTTTATCCCTTATCTACCATATAAAAATTTGTTTTTGTTAAAATGTGCAACCATGTGTCTATGAGGTGTATGCGTGTAAAGTGCTTTTTACGTGTATATTCTTCCTGTACAGAATACTCTTAATAAATCAATTCGCACGTCAAGTTCACAATTTCGATGGCGGTAATTCAGTCGTCGCGTCGGAGTGACTTGTGAGGCTGACATAGCGTTTGACATATTCCTGACTGTGGCAGTTGCCATTCACATTCCGCATACATTATACATAAATTACCTGAGACGTACGGCGTTGCGACGAACTAGTTCACTGACGGCGGCGTCGTAGAATGAAGCTGTTGTGTACCTACTGTACGCAAATGTAAAATAATCCACATCTATCAATATATAGGGTCTATCAATAGGAGTGATAGTTTTTTCAATAAAGATTTCTCGGTTTCTGATATATATTTTATTTACTTCATGGTGTCAAATTATTATTATAGTGTGCAGTTTTATGATGCAGAGTTTAACGCCTCTAGACCGGTTGGAAATAATAAAAAAATATTACCAAAGTTCGAGCTCAGTTGTGGGTGCTCAACATTTATTCACCCCAGAATTGGGTCGCCCTCATCGTTAATCTGCGCAGGCTATAAGACGCACTGTGATAAAGTTTGAGTTAACATTACTAAGACAATAAGCCACCAAGAAGACAACGAAATGTTCGAAGTAAGGAGAAAATCACAGTTGTAGCGGCCAGTGTTGCAAATGAGCCAAATTCTGCCAAATTGGAGCGATCTTGTGATCAGTGTCAACAAAGCCGTGGTGGACATTTGAACGATATTTTGTTCCGAACATAACTGCATTATCTAAGCTTCCAAATAAAGCAAAATCTAAATTGATATGTTAAACCGTTGACGTTTTATTTAAAATTAAAATCATCATTCTTAATGAAAGACCCTATATAAGAAACAATTACTGTTCATAATTAAGGTATTTTAGCTTGAATCAACGAGGGAATCCAACAACATTCAATTTGGACCAGAAATTTTTCCCAATGAGGTATTTAAGGTCGCGCTCGAAACTGTTTTCAGATAGGTACCTAGTCATTTTTATGTACTTTATCTTCATAAATTTCTGCAAATAGGAACAAGCAATTGGCATAAATAAAATAATACTTGAATACCTACAATCATTAGAGTTTCTAGATTGCCTTATGCTAAATAAGAATATCTGGAAATAAATATAATTTGCAGTAGAAGTGAAAGAAGAGAGAGCAAAATTTTATGTAAAATAAACTATTATTATATACAGACATAATTTTTAGAATAAGGCAATTAGGAATGTATATATTTTCATTGTATAACATAATTTTCATTGTAGATTAGGTTACATCGTTTATCCGAAATTCATGCAAAAGTTTTAAAGTGACAATGACGTGGCACTAAGTTAAAAAACTTTTTAAAATCAAATTATAATATGATTTTGACTATTATCGGGTTAAAAACATTACCATTACAGACTTCATGTTATGGTATTTTCCAGGGTTGGCCTGATTTAAATCATTTGATTTAAATCATGATTTAAATCATGATTTAAATCAAAGTGATTTTTTCAAAAAAATCATTGATTTAAATCATTTTTTGATTTTTTTGAAAAATTTTGTATTAATTTAATCATATTTCTGGTACAGATCAAAACAAGTGTCTTAATTCAATTTCAATATTTAATTAATAAATGAAATAATATTAAACAAAAAACAAAATCCATTCAATGGAATCATAAGTCAAGCGTATAGTTTAAGAAATTCGTTTAAAAACTTGAAATGTGCTATAATAATCCAAACTACATATTTTTAAAGGAATTTTTCATATAAATGGTTAAATAATAATTACTTTAACTATAATTTAGTGTTATAATTAAAGAAAATTAAAAAAATCAAAAAAATCATGATTAATTCAAAAAAATCAATGATTTTTGATTTATTTAAAAAAATCATGATTTTTTCCAACCCTGGTATTTTCACTTTTAAACGGGCCCTTAAATAAAATATATAGTTTTACCATTTATTATTGTAAATCGCAATCTGAACTCCTTTACGAAAAGAATCTACCTATTTAAATTTAATTATGTTCAAGAAATATTTTCGAAATAAATTTCGTAAACTGTGCTGCTGAATATGCCCTTGAGCAAAATTAAGGAAACTTTACATCTGAATCTTGCAATCTTGCTCTAGGCATCACAAATTCACGCTCAAATTCACACCCCACGCATTGATTATTATAATGCGGGAAAATTTCAATAACTAAATCAAAGCGCAAAACGCCGACGAAGTCTGAAATGTTGAATTGAAAATCGAAAAAATATGTAATCGTCTCGGTAATCATACAATTGAGATTTCTCTGAAAACGACTGAAATAGTTTTTAATTTGTGCTCAAAGAAGCGTCCAGTGCGGAAATTGAAAAGATGACGGCGATATTTTGAGCACAGAATGTAATACACAATAAATTCGTTTCATATTAGAAAGAAATGAAGTCTCATTTGACGATTTTATATAGCTGTGATTGGAATTGAAGTGGCCATCCACCATCTACTTTATGTTCAACACAATCTAATCTTACATTTTTGAAGACATGAACTTTAATTTAAGGCTCTCGTCTCCGTAACAAAATATTGCGTGTTTAGAGGTGTAGCAGTTACTGCTTTACTCATTGCATATTAAAAATTTGAAGGAAAAACAGGTACTAGATTTTTGTGAAAGAATTAATCTAGGATTATGCCCAGTTAGAATTCTGAAAAAATATTTGAAATCCATATACAAAATTAATGAAAAAGTGTGTTTTAAGCAATTTTTTACAGGCTTTTGTAACTCGGCATAATCCTGCTGCATTCTTCGTCTATTAATAAATTTATGAAATTTAGCGTTATCTACAAAACTTCGTGAGCATTGTAGAAATTGCTAGACTGCTTTTCCGTATTTTTAGCGAGCGTTTATATGCATTAACATACGATAAACGCGGTGTTGAGCTACTTGGAGTCGATACCCTTAACCTATACAGAGATACTATAAACAGGGTGGTTTTGAAGTTAATGTCATAAATTTAAGGGAAGTAGTATGATATGTGTAGATTACGAAACAGAAAGATTTTTTTAAGTAGCAAATTTAATTTCCATGTTTCCCAGTCAAAAATTTTTCGTTGCCACTGCCACTGGGTTTGTTGTTTGTTTCATTAAAAATAATTAAATTTTGTTTAAGTATTTATTTTACTATTATGTAATTTAAGATGTTGATTACCTATACTCATTAGAACTGGAAAATCATTTTGCTCATGAAAATTGTAAATAGATGGTAATTTGGTTCGTAAACTGAAAAAGTATGCCTGAAATGCGAACTGCAAGTTTGAACTTACAAATATGTAGTTTGTGAATTATAATTTTGGTCGCCTGTAAAATTGACTATTCATATATCCAAGTGCTACATTGTACATACCTACTTTATTTTAATTACTCCCCAAAGATTTGTAGGTACGTAATTTTAATTGTAAAGTGAAAACCCGTGTAATTATCCTATTTAAATATTTATAACTTTTGTAAACATTGGAATTACTTACTTACGTATTCTGTTAATTCGTGTTAAATCTGTTTATGTATCAATTAGCAACCATGAAAACAATTTAACCACTTATAAAGCGATAAT
The DNA here is from genome assembly GCA_947534325.1 of Agonum fuliginosum. Taxonomy (NCBI): domain Eukaryota; kingdom Metazoa; phylum Arthropoda; class Insecta; order Coleoptera; family Carabidae; genus Agonum; species Agonum fuliginosum. Next base: position 25,094,456 of record OX384036.1, read on the forward strand.
ATTATATTATAAATTATTTGAAACAATAATATTTTATTACCTATCGCCTATCTATAAGAGAGGTATTGTGACGGGTCAAAATTTTCGAGTATGAGTTTTTGGCAGATGAGCACGTTTTAGGGTCTCTAGAATAAATAAATAAATAAATAAATAAATCATATATATTTGTTTAGAGAAATAAGTACATCTCCGTACAAAAGGAATGGTAACATCGATAAAGTATTAATAATATATAAATACATAGTAAAAATATGTTTGATTGAAAACACAAAATATTAGTTGAGTATTACAAAGGCTCTTAGCTTTAGGGAACTTTTGATATAGTTGTGGATGTCAAGCATTTTCTCCTTGGGCAGTTCTGACAGCAGGGTATGAAAGTTCAATTCTTCAGGGGTGCTATGTTTCTCCAGGAAAGCAGACCTGTAAGGAGCAAATATGGGGCATTTAAACAGGAAGTGTGATATGGTATTTGGTTCATGATTATTGCAAATGTTACATATTTCTTCTTCTACAAATTTGTGACAGAATCCATCTTCATATACGCAAAATATCTTAACGTTTGTTGATCGTAATTTGCTACAAGTTTTAAGGATAGCATAGGGGATGTTGGTATCAAGGTAATTTAGAGATGTGTTGAAAGTTTTAAAATATGGATTATAAATCGATTTTTCGATTAATAGAGAGTCATTTTCGTAGAGTGTTTCATTGTACGCCAGAAGTATGTTATTAAATTCTTCACTGATCAGTATAGGATTTTGCTCTTTCCATAACCAATTAAAATTAGCTCTGCTTAGCATTAGTTCCAAATTTCTAACCCAATTCCATTTGTTTTGGTTTTCTTCCTTTATTGACGGATTGCCATTTTGTTGTATTAATTTGTTGTAACAAACTTTGACATGTCTACTTTCCGGCATCAAAAGAATATGATGCCACCAACTGAGCATTTTTTGTAGAATTTTCTAGAATACGAATTACACATTTTTGAGATGATGTGTGTGTGTGTGTGTGTGTGTGTGTGTGTGTGTGTGTGTGTGTGTGTGTGTGTGTGTGTGTGTGTGTGTGTGTGTGTGTGTGTGTGTGTGTGTGTGTGTGTGTGTGTGTGTGTGTGTGTGTGTGTGTGTGTGTGTGTGTGTGTGTGTGTGTGTGTGTGTGTGTGTGTGTGTGTGTGTGTGTGTGTGTGTGTGTGTGTGTGTGTGTGTGTGTGTGTGTGTGTGTGTGTGTGTGTGTGTGTGTGTGTGTGTGTGTGTGTGTGTGTGTGTGTGTGTGTGTGTGTGTGTGTGTGTGTGTGTGTGTGTGTGTGTGTGTGTGTGTGTGTGTGTGTGTGTGTGTGTGTGTGTGTGTGTGTGTGTGTGTGTGTGTGTGTGCGTGTGCGTGCGTGCGTGCGTGCGTTCGTTCGTTCGTTCGTTCGTTCGTTCGTATGTTACAATTTTTTCGGACACGATAACTCCAAAAATATCAAACATTTAAATACCAAACTTTGTATTTAAAATTTCAATACAATTCTTAAAAGCCCAATATAATTTTGGTATCAATCTACAAACCGGAAGTAGTACTTTTTAAAATTATTTCAATAAATAATTAATTTAAGACAATTTTTTTTATTTTAAATAAAAGATTATGTGATTATTACCTACAATCGGTATTTTATAAATTTTACTGTGTCTGATATCATTTAAGAATAATTAAAGTATAATACTTATAATTTAGTAAAAGGGAAAAAGAATAAAGTAGGTTTGGCGGGAGGTTTTGTGGTGGCCACGTCAGATTTTTTTTATTTAAATTTATTTGGCAGCAGTTAGATTACTATTTTTGTAACAGACGGTGGTTATACTAGATCTAAATAATAAACATTACACTTAATTACAGGAAAATCAACTTGTATTGTGCTAAAATAAGTAAAATGAGTAAGTTATAATAACATCTTCTGTCTTGATGCATCATTAAAGTTTCCGTTTATTCATTCAATAATTACTATTGAAGTACAGCCTCAATCATGTAATTTGTATAAAATTATGTAATAATGAAATCATTTTGTACAAGTCACGTGTAGTTATAAATACGTGCCTTTTATTTAAATAATTGATGTTAATTAGGTACTATTTAAAACGTCATGCTTTTGATAAAGTTTTTATAATAAACACGTTATTAACCTCGATGAGGTACTTGGAGAATATGTTATTTAAAATTAAATTTATCTCTTCCTGCGTTGCAATTTGCGTTATTTAATGAGCTGTTTGTTATTTTTATTGCGATGGCAATATTTGCCTCACAATCAAGATGCAACCAGTACACATCATAAGCATATATAGTTGCCTATACTCGTAGCTACAAATAAAACAAAACTTGTTGAATGAAATATTCTGAAACTTGGTTTGATTCTTGAATAACTAACATTATTTCGTATAAAAAATTTCATAATAATAATTATGGTACTTATGTGTTGTGTTTTAAGTCAGATTAAAAATTAAGTTTTGTAAGTTCAACTATTTCGGAAAACATTAATTCAAACAATGAAATTTTATATCTATAATAATTTTTTTGCACTTCCGGGACTAAAACTCTTCTTTAGTCCTTATTTTAGGGACTTAGGTTCTTAATTTGATCCCAAGGGATTATTTTTCATATTTAATCCCGTTGTCAAGGAATTGAATTAATTATTCCCGTTGTCAAGTAAATACGTGCTATTTGTTACAGAGTATCTATGGTAACAATATAAATATTTGTCATAAAATTTACTGTCAAAATTGCAAAATGTGCATTCTTTTAAACTATTTTGCATTCGTTTGAGGATGAAGTGCAAAAAATAGCGTATATACCACAGGACTAAAGTATCTTTAATCCCTCAGGTGATTATTTCCCTCACCTTCGGTTCGTGAAATAAACTTTCACCCTCAGGATTAAATCATGCACTTTAGTCCCTCAATATATAATATACTATTATCTACGACTAATGTATAACATTAACATTAAATGTATGATGTTTGCTACATAATGCCATATATAAATCCCGCAGAGAATAATAGTCAGTATTCCCTCTTGCACCAATCAGAAAATTACTTTGCCTGAATCAATTTCTCCTTGCAAATTATTTTTAGCAAACATTCCAATGTTTAACGATGTAACTATGGTGATAGTGAATTGACATTTGGAAATGTCAAATTTTTTTCGTATTGGTATTTATTTTATTTAAATCTTGTAAGTAATAATTTAGTCGGAGATATAGTACAGTATACAACTCGCTATAATGACTTATTCCCTCAAATGATTAAAACCCTCGCTCGCTTTGCTAGCTCGTGTTGTAAACTTCATCTTCAGGAATAATAGCATCCATTACAGCGTCGTTGTATAATATACTATTATTTACGAATTTTTTATCTTACGGGGAATGCTTAATTTGACAATAAAAGCAAGTTGAAGTCAATACATTATTGGAAAACCACAGTAATTATTTCTCAGTATTTTCTTACCTTTCATCAATCTTTTTTTATATTGAAAATGTATTGATTGTACTTGATAACATTTCCGTGTAAAATAAAAATTACAAGACGAATTAAAAATTACTCGTAAATCATTCCAGCTTTTCCGTCGTATTTTAAGTTACCGATAAACAAGCATTTCATTTACATGTCTTTTTTGACACTCGTCCATTAGGTAAATTACTACGCATTAAGTTTTCGCAATGGTACTGATAAATTAATTTCTCTTAAACTTCTTAATTTTTACGTTAAATTTCTGTCTTCTCTTCTGATTTATTCATTTATTGTTTACTTTAAACTTTAAAGTCGCTTTAAAGCTACTAATTAAATTTTGAATAAAGTATTTAAAAAGTTTCGATTAATTGGTATAACTAGATACTATTTTTCATGTAGTGTTGCTAGTGTCCCATTTTAGAGAGAAGTAAGTTTGTATGAATTTCAGTGAACCTAGAAATACATTTAGAAATTATGTAATAAAAATAATTAGTTTTTAATCTCATAAGAGATTCGTGAAGTTAACAATTTAATGATTTTGAGACAAACATATTTTTTTCAAAATTCATAAAATTAAACGTTGGGCTGAATTCAGTACTCTTCTCTAAGTTAAAGAACAAATAAAGACGCACTCATTTTTACATACGTAAATAAAAAAGAGATAAAAGATGTTTCCATGGTAATTAAAGAAGCTTCATTAGCTTAAAGAAGAATTCTGAATTCAGCCCACTATGGTATTTAAAGTGTATTTGGAGTTTAAATCATTTCTATCATTTTTTTAAAAATTTATGATAAAATATCCAAATATAATAGTTATTTACATGGCGAGCGTAGTAAATTAATCTTTACGGGCAATCAGGTAAATTTGGGGGACGAGCAACGAGGAACGTGATTATGTATGAATATTTTAGATTTTTATTTGTATATTTTAAATGGGCACTAGATTGTACGTATAGATCATTTATGTTTATGTCTAGATATGGCGGAAGGTTGTGTGCTGGCCACATCAGATTTTTTTTAAATATAAAGTAAATTTACCAAAAAATCGCTTTGGAGATGGAAATAAAATTTTGTACGCGACACGCTTGCAAATAATCTTTACTAGGTTCACTAGCTGAATTAAGGAGTATCGCTCCTTCCTCACTCTCCCCCAAACTTTCCAAAACGCCCGTAAAGATTAATTTACTACCCTCGCCACTATACGAAACATTCAACTGTCAAGTTACAAATACACATAAACAAACTCGATAACAAAGTGTAAACAAAACACCAAAACAGCAACACCTACGATAACGTGATAGCAGCACTTCAACGCGGCAGATCGCATTCGTTTGTTTAATCTGAAACAAACAACGCCGGCGCCTCCACCTAATTCTCTGATTCTGGTTCACGCCTCGCGTTCCTGCTGACTTGCCTGCTGCTCACGCCGAACCGGAAGCGCTCAGGAGCTGAACAGCTGATTACGGCGCTTCCTGTTCGCTGTAAGATGCTTGATTTGTAAATAGACGTGGAGGAGTTGGTTTTAGGTGGAAGAGGAACTGTTTTGTTGTTTCAGGTATTTTGTATAGATGTGTTACTCGTAAAATCTAATACTTGACACCGGTACCGAAAGTGTAATTTACAAAATGTAGATGTTTATTTTCTTGGAAAGTATCTTCAAATTGTGCCTACTATCGGAGTAATAAGTATAGTCACTCGGATGTAAAGTTGAATAACTCGTTTAAAAATAATCAAAAAAATTTAAATAAAACTTTATACTAAAGAATGCACATTTATACTTTATTGTATAGAATTTTGAATTTTTAATTGTATATATGTAGAAATAACAAGAATTTATAGCAAAAATGAGCTATGATTTTGACACATTTTTAGAAACTGTTAACTTTCATGACGTCTACTGTCAATATACATCATGCAAAAAAATTAAAATTTTGGTATAGTATAGTTATGAGCTTAGTTAAGTTATTTGCTACTGTAATTTTTTTTAAATATTTATATTTTGTTTATAATGATAAAATAAGTGAACATAATATCTTTGTTACTGGTAATCTTATAAGATTCAAATTCAGGTTACCGATGCCTTATATAATAAGCACCTTGTAAAGTAATGGGCTCATAATACAATTGTTATCTTATGCGATCGTAGATACAAGATTAAGGATAGATGGATGGATGTTTTTCGAAATCTATTGTAAGTTATAGGTATTAGATATCTATTAATAAATAAACTAATGCAATTTAATTTTGTTCGACATCAGAATATTATGTGAAAAAACAAATAGTTATTATGTTATTAACGTGCAAATGTAACAGATGGACAGACTTGCGCAGATTTTAAAAATTGAAACATTTTTAAAATAAAAATATTTTTTGTATTCATAACCTAGGAAATGACATTTAAACACGCAATTGACAATCGGAACTGTCAATTTCCCAGTGTAGTCAATCGGGAAAAATGCAAAGAGCACTGGCTTTCTTGAGCATTCTACAATAAAATCATCTTCAAAATAACAAAATTTATTTTAATTAATGCTTTTTCCCACAATTTTCATTTATTAAAACCCACAAACACCATCGATATAATAATTTTGAAATAAATATGTATACGCGTTGCGCGCCTTCTATCGGTAGTAGTGAGTAGAAAAAAAACATGGTAACCTAAAATTATCAGACTACAACTACAATGAAAACTAAAATTACTATTTCCTACTAAACAATTGTACAAATCAACAAATTGCTTAGCAACTGGTGCCTGGTGTGACACGTGTATCACTTTTTATAAAATTTATTGTATATTGTATACCCGAATGAATTTGATTACTATTCGTTACAAAAAACATCTTGCGGGAACACACCATCCCAGCATTCGCCTAAATGAAACACGAGCTTATGTGGGATAAAAATCTTCCCGCATTTGGTTCGTAAATAACTATATTTTAAGGGTATCGTCTCCACGTAGCTCAACACCGCGTTTGTCCTATGTTAATCCATAGAAACGCTCGCTAAAAATACGGAAAAGCAGTCTAGCAATTTCTACAATGCTCACGAAGTTTTATAGATAAAGCTAAATTTCATAAATTTATTTACAGACAAAGAATGCAACTAGGATTATGCCGAGTTACATTTTCTAATAAATCTCTTAATAATAAGAAAAAGCATGGAAAATATTGCTTAAAACACACTTTTTCATTAATTTTTTATATAGATTTCAAAGATTTTTTCAGAATTCTAACTGGGCATAATCCTAGATTAATTCTTTCACAAAACTCTAGTACCTTTTTTTCTTTCAAATTATTAATATGCAATGAGTCAAGTAGAAACTGCTACACCTCTAAACACACAATATTTTGTTACGGAGACGAGACCCTTAATACAGGTAAACGAAAAGTTGTGTGCTGGCCTAAGCAGAGTTATGTTTCAGGCTGAATGTAAGGTTTAACGTATAAATTAATTAAACTGTTAAAATCGACCACGATGAAAATTACGATCACAATACTTACTCCGGCTTAACCTATTACCTTGTATTAAAGCCAAGGAAGTAAAAAAGAAATTAACTGTAATGAAAAACGGGAAATTGCTTTTGAAACTAGCCAGTTTTCAATTTTTTAAATCCATGGCAGTAAGAACATTTTTCCTGCCTCAATTTTCAGATCAATACAGTAAATGTAACCTCCAACATTTTTCTAGTTCTTAAACTTTTCGATTTCTGCTTTCTTGCTATTCTATTTTCTTTATTCTTTGTAAAGTCTACAATTTTGAAACTTGGTGCAAACTTCAATAAAGTTCATGTCCAAACCAGTGCCGTAAAATCTCTGATATTCGGTAAGAAAACTCATGAATTTTTTATCGGTTTGAAAGTAACGAAGAACTGCAATCATATAAAAATATAATGAGATTAGTTCTAGTTCTAAAAATAAAATAATAAAAACGAATGTTATTAATGAAATTCATATGAGGATTACTTTCAGAGGGAATTTTTAATTGTACACGGACAATTTTAATTTATTTCGTTAATTAAGTAAAATTTTAAATTGCTTTTTATGCATATAACCAGCAATACGTTCGTGCTATGCGGGGAGCAAAGTGAGGGCGTACAGAATAGAATTTACAGTTCGATGTTTTAATTTTCACATATTTATTAATTAAAGTTTATGGAGCAGATATATTAATTTTATTTACTTTGTGTTGCATTGTATCATGATATTTAATTACGTTTTTAATGGAATTTTGTTTTGTATTTTACATTTATTCAAAAAATTTCCATGTTTAAAAGTTTTAAAGCAGTTTTTAATAAAATTATTTGACGATTGTTAATTTGCGTAATTAATTAGCCCCTAAATGTAATATTACTTTGTGTTAATATTAATTTAATTAGTAAAGATTTTTAATACAGACAAATAGTATTTTAATATTAACATTAAAGATCCTCACAGTCACCTCGCAGCAGTCGACTAGAGCGGACGTGTCTGCTCCCCGAACAGTTACGTAGTGATTACTGAACATAATACGATTACGTAGTGCTAAGTGTGCATAACACGTTTGTGTAGTGCACAGTCCTTATACCAAGTGATTATTTCCTTAAACGGATAGTGAAGTGAAGTGAATCAAACTAGTGAAAATGCCCGAGACCAGTGGAGGTATAAACTCACCAATCACCCAAATCGTGACAACAATTACAACAACTTCAGTTACTACTCTCGCCAATTCCCTCCAACCTCTAAGACCTCCTATCATGAGTCTCTTTCCCTCACCCACTCAATTTCCGAACTATCCAACCCCAACAACTCTACAATCACCTCTCCCAGCCTCACTGTACCCTGTGGTTCAAGTGATGGAGACAGAGTCACAACTACAAAATCCAACACTCTCAGACATGACATTCATTAACCTAACAAATGAAGACAATGACGAAAACCAAATATGCTCCTGGCAAACTATAAGGAGAAAGAAAACTGCAAAACGCTCCATGACCGAAGTAAGTAACATCCTTTCACCAAAAGCTAAAAAACCACACTCCATTAATACAAACAGATTCACCATTCTTAAACACGCAGAATCACCACACAACTCTACAAACGAAGACGAAACTAAGAAAGACAGACCACCCCCTGTGTTTATCCAAAACGTAACAAATTACTCAACTATGCTCAACTGTATCCAAACCTCACTCGACCCTACAGAATTCCTATGTAAAACCTTATCTAACGACGAAGTTAAAATCAACACAACAAATTCAAGCGCGTACAGGAAATTAATTCATCTACTAAATCAAAACCATGTAGCCTTCCACACATACCAACTACAAGAAAACCGAGCCTACAGGGTCGTGTTAAAAAACCTACACCACTCAATGCCCATCGATGAAATAAAAGAAGCCCTAGAAGAGAAAGAGTTTAAAGTCAGAAACATAACCAACATTAAAAGCTGGCATACTAAACTACCCCTGCCAATGTTTTTTATTGACCTCGAACCCAACACCTCCAACAAAAACATCTACCAACTAACTAATCTACTTGGAACAAAAATTGTAATTGAACCCCCCAGAAAAAAAAGAGACATCCCCCAATGCCAAAGATGCCAGGAATACGGCCACACCAAGGCGTACTGTACTAAACCTTACAGATGTGTCAAATGCACAGACTACCATCCAACAAACCAATGCACTAAAAGTAAAACCTCAGCACCTAAATGTACCCTGTGCGGAGGGTCACACCCCGCAAATTACAAAGGATGCCCAACATATAAAACAATCCAACAAAGAAGAAATAAAAACCAACTCCAAAATAAACCATACAAAAACCCAATCCCCCTCGAACACGACTCAGAAATTATACAGAACGAAACCGTCGACCCAACACAATCCCACGACTACAACACCCCGTTCAACAATAACGGAAATACATTCGCAAAAGCCACTAAAATGCGAGATAACGAACAGAAATACTCGCTACAACAATTCTTAAATAAATTTGAAGAAATGTTCGCACAACTTATGATACAAAACAGTAACATCATCAACATGTTATCCACACTAGTTAAACATCTCACTAATGGATAACACTCTGAGAATAGTACTTTGGAACGCCAACGGGCTACCACAACACCGACAAGAAGTCGAAGTCTTCCTCAATCAGCAAAAAATCGACATACTACTAATTTCTGAAACTCATTTCACCGAGAACACCTACTTTAAAATCCATAATTACAAAACATACCATACCAACCACCCAGACGGAACCGCACACGGGGGTACTGCAGTCATCATAAAAGAGAAAATTAAACATCATGAAATGGAAAAGCATGAAAAAGACTACCTCCAAGCAACCACCATCAAAATTAAAGATGCATACGGCCCACTTGCTATTGCAGCCATATACTGTCCACCGAGACATGCTATAAAACAACATCAATTCGAAGAGTACTTCAAACTGCTCGGAAATAGGTTTATTGCAGGAGGCGACTACAACGCCAAACATACCTACTGGGGATCAAGGCTAATTAACCCGAAAGGTAGAGAATTAATAGCTACAATCAATGCGAACAACTTTACCCCCATCAGCACTCGAAAACCAACGTACTGGCCAACCGACACAAATAAATTACCAGATCTACTTGACTTTTATGTTACAAAAGGAATCTCACCTAATTACACAAAGGTTGAAGAATGTTTCGACCTCTCATCTGATCACTCTCCAGTCTTAATCACAATCAGTGCAACAATAATCCAAAAACAAGCTAAACCCTCCTTAAGTAACAAATTTACAAACTGGGGAATGTTTAAAAAACTCTTAAACGATGACATCAACCTACAAATTCCTCTAAAAACCGCAGATGACGTAGACAAAGCTACTGAACTACTCACAAGCTCTATTCAAAAAGCCACCAAGAAATCGACCCCAAAGAACAATAAAACTCACGAATTTATACAGAATTACCCTAAGCATATCCGGGATCTCATCGCCATTAAAAGGAAAGCAAGAAGAACTTGGCAATCAAGCAGACTTCCACAAGATAAAACCACACTAAACAATCTTAGCAAAAAACTTAAAAAACTCATCGCAGAAGCGAAAAACGAAACCTTTGAAGAGTATATCAACAACCTAACCCCAAATGCAGACACAAACTACTCACTGTGGAAAGCCACCAAAAAAATAAAAAGACCACAGCAACATATTCCTCCCATACGAGCAGACAACAACACCTGGGCAAGATCCGACACCGAGAAAGTTGAAACTTTTGCCCAGCATCTATCAAACGTCTTCCAGCCCCACCCCTTGAATCAGACAAGTGACGCAGAAATCATAAAATCACTAGACATACCCCTACAACTCTCACCACCAATCAAACCCTGTACTCCCACAGAATTACTCAACGAAATCAAGAGACTAAATAATAAAAAGGCCCCCGGCCCCGACTTAATTACAGCCACAATACTCAAAAACCTACCCAAGAAAGGAATCGTCGCAATCACCCAAATCTGCAACGCAATTCTGAGACTTCAATATCTCCCTATTATGTGGAAAACTTCACAAATAATACTCATCCTTAAACCAGGCAAACCAATACACGATCCTTCATCATACAGACCCATCTCACTGCTACCTATCCTAGCTAAAATCCTAGAAAAAATTATTCTAAAGAGAATAGCACCCATAATCGAAGAAAATAACTTAATACCTAACCACCAATTCGGATTCAGGGCACAACACTCTACCACCGAACAAGTCCATAGAATTGTGAAGGAGATCGAAGAGGATCTCGAAGAAGGGAAAGTTTGCTCAGCGGCTTTTCTCGACATTAGTCAAGCCTTCGACCGTGTCTGGCATCCTGGACTCCTACTCAAAGTTAAGGAACACCTACCACACAACTACTATCTGCTAATAAAGTCTTACCTCTCTGACCGTCAATTTCGAGTAAATATTGAAAATGCACAATCCGAGACCTACCCAATCGCTGCCGGCGTCCCCCAGAGTAGCGTCCTGGGACCAATACTCTACCAAATATACACTGCCGACTTACCCTGCACTAACAACGTAACAGTGGCAACTTATGCAGACGATACTGCAGTCCTCTCTTCAAACCTCAACCCCACTACTGCCTCCGAACACCTACAAGTCGCTCTAAATGAAATACAACACTGGGCCAATAAATGGAAAATTAAAATCAACGACAATAAATCCGTGCACATTACTTTCACAACGAAACGAACCCAATGCCCCGCGGTGCAAATCAACAACAAAAATTTGCCGAGAAAAGACCAGGTTACGTACCTAGGAATGCACCTGGACCCCAAGCTTACATGGAGAAAACACACTACTACCAAGAGACAGCATATAGACCTTAAAATGAAAAAACTATACTGGTTAATAGGCCGAAAATCAAAACTCAGCGTATACAACAAACTCCTAATATATAAAACCACCATAATCCCAATCTGGACCTATGGCATTCAGCTTTGGGGATGCGCAAAAGCCTCAAACTTAAACATCATACAGCGAGCACAAAATAAAATCCTCCGCATAATAACAAACGCACCATGGTTTGTCTCAAACAAATCCCTACACAACGACCTAAAAGTTAAAACTATCCAGGAACAAATCAACATACACGCAAAAAAACACGAAAACAGACTTCACAACCACCCCAACAACCTTGCACTCGATATCCTAAACAATGAGAACGAAAAAAGAAGATTGAAAAGGACCAAACCACTGGACCTGGCAAACTGATGATGACCTAAATACAACTAAATGAAGAAGTACCACTGGGAACTTCCTTCACTCACGTCATAATAAAATGTATCACAATTACTGGTTGGCCTTGAAGGCCAGTTGTATATTATAGTACCAATAAAAAAAAAAAAAAAAAAAAAAAAAAAGATCCTAAATTTAATATCATGTACAAAACCAAATTTACATTTAAAACAGGAACTCGACCCGAACCGGAACAAGAACGAAAACCGGAACGAACCGCAGCTATTTTAGCGATCCGCCCACCCTATTAGTTATGGGAAAGTGATAATAATTGTTAATTATGATAGATTTATTATCTTTTTATCGAAATGAAAATGTAACTATTGGCGTCCGCTTATTTAGTCAAATATAGTTTTGTCAAAGCGTAGTTTGACCAAAAATAATGAAGCCAAACTGTATTTTAGTCAAACTGTAATATGTTCAACTGGAATTTTGTCAAACCGTAAATATGCCAACCCGTAATTTAGCCAAACTGTATTCTAGCCAAACTGTAATTTCACATTCCATAATTTGACCAAACCGCAATTATACCTAACTAGAATATTTCAACACGGAATTTATCCGAAACGTATTTTTGTCAAATCGCAGTTATTCATAACCGTAATCTTGCCAAACGCATTTTACTCAAATCGTAATCTTCCCAAATGTATTTAAGACATACAGTTGGTAATAAGATTACGATTTGAGTAAAATGCGTTTGGCAAGATTACGGTTATGAATAACTGCGATTTGACAAAAATACGGTTTGGATAAATTCCGTGTTTGATTATTCCAGTTAGGTATAGTTGCGTTTCGTCTAAATTACGATTTACCTGAAAACGATTTGACAATATAATATTAGTCGAAGTTGCGGTTTGGTCAAATTACGGAATGTGAAATTACAGTTTGGCTAAATTACGGATTGGCATATTTACGGTTTGACAAAATTCCAGTTGAACAAATTACAGTTTGGCCTAATTATTTTTGGTCAAACTACACTTTGACAAAACTATGTTTGTCCAAATTGTGTGCTCCCACGGAGTAGACCGACCGTAAGCAACAATTCTTGACCAACTACATTGCAATGTGACGCAGCTTGCATAGATGTAGGCGTAAAAATTTACGCGAATCTAAACTAATATAAATCTTTATCAAGTTTTACTCTTATCTTCTATATTATTTAAGAACAGGATACAAATATACTTGAAATATTTAAAGATGTTTTTATACAATTAGGAAAACCCAATTGTCTATTATTTTATTAAATGAGTTATTATCATTTTTCCTGTTTATTATTTTGAAGAATTTATTACAATAATAGTAACCATGGTTATATAAAAATTTAGCGGAAATTTTTTACTAGTAGCTTGACGAACTTAACTGAAATTAATAAGCGGAAACTTTACCGTCATATGTCAGTTTAATAATATTATAATTGAAAATTTATAAATTCATTATAATTTCTGTGTGTCAATTATACCGACACAAATTGCTATCATTCAAATTATTTATTTATAACAATTGACATTTAAAAAAAATATCTAGTTGCGGTGTAAAGAAAACAAATGACTTTTATATTGTTATTTGCGATGGTATCATGAACCGGAAGTCTTTATCAAACCGCGAAAACCCTACATACAAGTTTATTTGACCGTTAATCCATTATCAGTTCCACTAACAATCAAATATTGATGTACTTTTGCCTTGTAACTTGTACCTAATGGTGTCAATTGATTTTGTAATTACTAGTTATTTGGATACATTTTTTAGATCATAATTCTATGTTTGCAGGTAAATAATTTTAGGGCTATATGAGAACACCACAGTTTGCTGTGAATTAATTGTTTTTCAAACGAAAATTATTTATGATTTGTTGGGAAATTTAACATCTCATTATACCGACAACATGCAAATTAATTCAATGTTTATGTATTTTTGCTTTATCTGATAAACAACTGTTTGTTGTTACTGTAAATTTGAATATTCATGTTATATTTTTAGATTTGTGGCGCCGCTGCCATATGCCTACGTTTTTGAATTCATAATAGGAACAACAAAAAACAAAATAAATTTGGGAATGCAAAAAAATTGCATTATGTTACAACAAATAAAGAGATACCAATTTCGTGTAGGTTCCTTAAAAAATTATATTTCTTCCTTAATTTATACATATTTTAATAAACAATTTAATAATGCTATTCATTACTCTTACCCGTCAGAAATAATTAATTATTATTATTCAATACTGTCAATAACAATATTTTAATTAATTTTGACACTAGCTATTGTTTCAGTAGATTCACACTATTTTTAATAAATAGATTTACACTAATTTTCTTATTAATTTTATCACCGTCATAACAGTTAAGTTTAAACACTAAATATTTTAATTGAAAATACATTTATCTGTGTAGTGTACTGGTATATGCCAGCTTAACCGTTAAGCTTTAAGCTAGCACAACCGCAAAAAACACGATTAAAATGGCTAACACCACACTAATAATTTATTACTAATTAATTAAACGGTTAAGCTGGCACAACCCTTTTATTTCTGTTTGGTTAACAGTAATTAATTTGGCTTCTGGTTCTGGGTAATTAATTAGTAATTAATGAGTACTAAATCTTCTGATATGTTTTAACTGATTGTGCCGTACCTAAGGGTTGTTTCAGCTTAACGGACCTAAAATAATCCATTGTGATCCAATTAAGAACCTTAATTCCTAAAAATGAAGATTAAAGAAAAGTTTTAGTCCCGAAAGTATAAAAAAATATATTATCGTCGTCTGGTTGAAATATCTATTTAAAAATATAATCTTCTTTACGTTTAGTACAAATAATTTGGAAACTGTAAAGACATTTTTATTTATTTTTTATCGAAGTTACAATCTTAATATTTCTCTAAATAAATATTAGTGACGCTTATCCAAAAAATATGTATATGTAGGTACTTTAATTTTTCACGGTTGAATCGTAGAATATCTAGAATTCATTGCTGATATAGCAAATTTACGTAAAATTTAAAAACAATTTTTAAATTGCTAAAATATGCGGAAAATATGAAAAAACTGTAAATATGCATAAGAGTTTAAAATATGCACGATATCATAAATTATTATGCATTTTTATGCACTATCAAATTAATAGTACAGGTTATATTTTGCATGATTTTCCCAGATATCAAACTATTTTTGTAGTACGGATAAGCAAACAAAATATGCATTTGCATAAAAGTGCCAGTTCTATTAATAAGTACTTAAATTTACATTATGCATAGACAATAAACATTGGGTTAAAATAAATTACATAATATTTATCTACTACATATATTTACGTTTATTATATACGTATATTACGTTTGGCATATTTACGTTTGCCAAAAATTCTAGTAAATTTAAATTTAGGTATTTTTGGAAAATTCTAATTTCCTGAAAGTATATCCAAGACAATAGTACCTATATTTTTGACAGATTTAAAAAAATCTGACGTGGCCACCACAAGACCTCCCGCCATACCTACTTTATTCTTTTAACTTATTATTAATAATAATAATAATAATAATAATAATAAACACCAAACACAGAGCGCACCACCCAAAATCGTCTATGGAACGGTTCCACCTACCAAGATCAGATGGTGGACGCGGTATTTTAGACCTACGAGAACAATATAATAACCAGATTAATAACCTGAGAACCTTCTTCTACGAAAAAGAAAATCAGTCTAAAATACATAAACAAATAACCAAAAACGATCAAGGTTACACTCCACTACAACTAAGTCATAGACAAGAATTAGAGAAAATGATGGGATCCACAAGGGAAGACAAGCTCGATAACTGGTTAAGAAAACCAATACATGGAAGATACCCAGCAAAATTACAACCGAATAACATCGACAAGAAAAGCTCACACGCCTGGTTAAAACATAGTAAGCTATTTAAAGAAACTGAAGGCTTCTTAGTTTCAATACAAGACCAAGTTGTGCCAAAATTAAATTATAGAAAATACATTATAAAAGACAACACGGTGCAAGACGATAGATGTAGAATGTGTCATCAAAAACAAGAGAACATCGAACATATAATAAGTGGATGCGAAACACTAGCCGCCAGGCAGTACACTAAACGCCACGACAATGTCGCAAAAATAATACACCAGAACTTATGTATGCAACAAAAACTATTAGAAGAAGAACTACCGTATTACAAGTACAAACCCAGTCCTGTAATGGAGAACGACAAAGCCAAAATCTACTGGAACCGCTCACTAATTACTGATCACTACACGCCGAGCAACAGACCTGATATAGTATACAACATAAAAGAGACAAAAACAACTTACCTCATAGACATAGCTGTCCCAGCGGCTAATAACATAGAAAAAACCCACTCTAAGAAAAGTACCTTGACTTGGCCGAGGAATTAAGAACTCTTTGGAAACAGGAAAAAGTCATAATCATCCCAATCATAATACGGGCTACTTGCGAGATCCCTTTCAAACTGCACGAAGGACTAAAAACATTAAATATACCGGAAAAAATATTCTTACCGATACAAAAAGCGTAGCCCTGGATACATGTAACATCGTAAGAAGAGTGCTAAACCGAACGACGCCCGAGAATCCCATCGAAGCAGTAGAAACATGAAATCACCGAGGACGTAGAACCTCCAGAATTGTCTTCTCTAAAACATAAATTACATATAAAGTAAAACACATCATATGTTAATAAAATACTACCTACCATACTGCTATGATTTGTTGTATATATACTTGCCCTAAAAGGCCGATATATACAAAAATACCTGTAACAGAGAAATAAAAAAGAAATAATAATAATAATAATAATAATTCTTTATTTCCGTAATACCAGTCGGTGTTGGAAAAGGTCAACATACATAAAGAGAATCACAATTAAAATATAGAAATAGTCATATTTTACAAAACTTAGTAAATAATTTGTTTCATAAATACATAAAAGTCTACTTTTCATTAAGATAATCATTAACCTTGTAGTAGCATTTTTCAATCAGATGATTTTTAAAACGTTTTTTGAATTCTTTAGGATTTTGAAAGATTATACAAATATATTAATATATAAGTACTACTACTACTGCTACTATACTCACAAATATATTTTAGTCATTTTATTTAAACTGCAGAAGAAGATATAAAGCATATTTTACTATTGTCACTGTCATGTCATAATTATTTAAATTTTACGTAGTAACAAATGTTAATCGATCATGGACTACAAGATACCGAAATACTAAATTATAAATATATACTTTAATTATTCTTAAATGATACCAGATACAATTTTTTTTTAAATACCGATTGTAGGTAATAATCACATAATCTTTCATTTAAAATAAAAAAATTTGTCTTTAATTAAATATTTATCGAAATATTTGAAAAAAGTACTACTTCCGGTTTGTAGATTGAAACCAAAAATATATTGGACTTTTACTTGAAGTAGGATTACAATTTAATTTTAAACTCTTGTTTAAAAGTTTGAAGCAATAAAAACACATAAAAGCAATATTTCATACATACACATAAAAGATTAAAAATGCTGCCAATATTTTAAAAAGTAGCGTTGCTATAAAAATTTCTAGATTTGCTGAGAGACCATCAATAACACTCTTGCAAAATTGCAAAAAGGATATTGGTATGGTAGATCCGCCTTGCCGTATATAAAATAGAAAAGACATAAATGAAGTTATATACTACACTTACGGTTATATTTTACGAGAGAATATTGCATTCGATGTTGGAAAATTCCTCGTCGCACGCCAGACATTTTTCTAAATTTCTTATTACATGGTTCCTGACTTTCAGTACTCTTCAGCGAAACTGTCCTTAATGTGCGCAATTCTCACAGGACGATGTTTCTTTTTAAAACGCTATATTTTCACATTACTTTCTTTGTGTTCTTTTCCACAAATGGGGAACTACAGATATGTGAAAGAGATTTTTATCATTTTTATGTCGTTTTAATTGCTTTCACGTGTGTTTCAACTTTCAGTTATTAGTTATTTTAAACTGTGAAATATTATTGGCAGCTGCCAAATCACGATATCCGCTATTTTAAAGTATATGAAGGGTCTCGTCTCCGTAACAAAATTTTACGTGTTTAGAGGTGTAGCAGTTTCTGCTTTACTCATTGCATATTAAAAATTTGAAGGAAAAACAGGTACTAGATTTTTGTGAAAGAATTGATCTAGGATTATGCCCAGTTAGAATTCTGAAAAAATCTTTGAAATCCATATACAAAATTAATGAAAAAGTGTGTTTTAAGCAATTTTGTACATGCTTTTTCTTATTATTAAGAGATTTATTAGAAAATGTAATTCGTCATAATCCTAGTTGCATTCTTCGTCTGTAAATAAATTTATGAAATTTAGCTTTATCTATAAAACTTCGTGAGCATTGTAGAAATTGCTAGACTGCTTTTCCGTACTTTCAACAAGCGTTTCTATGCATTAACATAGGACAAACGCGGTGTTGAGCTACGTGGAGTCGATACCCTTAGCCTTAACCACGGACGGTAGATAAGTTTCTAATATGTATTTAAAATAAGTAGCCTATTTTCATCTCCCGCCTCATATTCTATAAGGGAGATATAAATTGTAAAATTTTCGAATGTGCGTTTTTAGTGAATAAGCACGTTTCAGGGTCTAAATACTATTTTTCTTTTTTCATGATGATGATGTGTACGTGTATGTATAATATTATATTATCTAGAAATAGTGCGAATGTCGAGAACAGATTTAAACTCTTTACTACGTCACTGCTTTTACTCAGTTAGAAAATTTTTTGATTATAAGCGTATAGACGAGGACTGGACATGATGAGTTTTTTTAAATACTTATTATACCTTTGTATTTTTACCTCCCGCGTCATATTCTGTAAGGGAGGTATTAATTGTGATGGGTCAAAATTTTCGAATGTGAGTTTTTGGTGGATAAGCACGTTTTAGGGTCCCTACAGTAAGAATTTAACATTTTCGAGATGATGTCTGTGTGTGTGTGCGTGCGTGTGTGTGTGCGTGCGTGTGTGTGCACGCGTTCGTTCGTTCGTTTGTATGTTACAATTTTTTTGGAAACGATAACTCAAAAAATATCAAACATTAAAATTTCAAATTTTATATTTAAGGTTTTAATACGAATCTTAATAAGCCATTATATTTTTGGTTTCAATCTACAAACCGGAAGTAGTACTTTTTTAAAAATATTTCGATAAATAATTAATTTAAGACAAATTCTTTTATTTTAAATGAAAGATTGTGTGATTATTACCTATACAAGCGGTATTTTGTAAGAAAAATTGTATCTGGTATCATTTAAGAATAATTAAAGTAAATACATATAATTTAGTATTTCGGTATGTAAAATTTAAATGATTTTGACATGATACAGTGACAGTGACATTAGTAAAATATCGTTTAATTAAATAAAATGACTAAAATATATTTGTGAGTAGTAGGGTAGTAGCTGTAGTAAGTAGTTAGGTACCTATACATTAATATATACAGGTTGGTGCGCAGGTGAAATGCGAACATATGGAAATATATGACAATGGAGTTATCATGCTAGGCATCTTGATATACGTGGAATAAGTACTGTCAATGTCAAAGTAGCTGTCATATTATTGAAATTTTTATTTTCATTAAAATATTTTCTTTGCATAATAATGTGTGTGTACGAGCAGAACGAGAAAGTTTACATGTACTTTTAGATTTTATTATTATTTCTGTTATTGATTACTCTTTTTGCCCCACAAATTCACATTACTTCGTTTTGTGACACTACTACAAAATATATCAAGTAACCTGGCATGAAAGTTCGATTGTCATGTATGTTCCCTATGTTCGCATTTCACCTGCACCAACCTGTATGTAAAAAGAATAAGTATGGTGGGAGGTCTTGTGCTATCCACATCAGATTTTTTTTATAATCTTTAACTTGCTATAAACCGCTATAAACAAAGTATTTTGTAAACTAGTAAACAAACACTCGACTCTATTCACGTACTTGGTACCACGTTTCCAGTAAACTGACTTATCCACACGATCTCACATGTGCGTTTGGCATCACATGTAGCATGCGTCCATTCACATCGTGCACGTGTTATCATTTCGTGCGATTGACATATCACAAACACATGTCGTATTATTGTGATGCTATTTCACACTCTGGGGTATTAAGCCCACATGCACGCCCCTGGTGCATTCATACGTAACGACGCCCAATCAATCCACTCCTAATTCCCATGAGGTGGATTGTGATAGTAGATTCGGAGGGTTATGGTTGTTCCCATGAGGTTGAAGAAGCGTTATCAGATAATTTAATAAAGAAGTTTTAGTGAAAAAATCTGACGTGGACACCACATGACTTCCTTGTACGCCTATTAAACTGTTCATACTTTTCTTAATAACTAAAATGTAGAATAATATTTTAAAAATCTGACTTTATACTTTTAACTTATTATACAAATATATTAAATATATAAATACTACTACTACTGCTACTATACTCACAAATATATTTTAGTAATTTAATTTAAACTGCAGAAGAAGATATAAAGCAAATTTTACTATTGTCACTGTCATGTCATAATCATTTAAATTTTACGTAGTAACAAATGTTAATCGATCATGGATACCGAAATACACCAAATTATAAATATATACTTTAATTACTCTTAAATGATACCAGATACAAAAATATTTATAAAATACCGATTGTAGGTAATAATCACATAATCTTTTATTTAAAATAAAAAAAATTTCTTAAATTAAATATTTATCGAAATATTTGTAAAAAGTACTACTTCCGGTTTGTAGATTGAAACAAAAAATAGGAGGTGCACAACTAGATGCTATAACAGTCCTAAATACAAAATTTCAACTTTCTACGTCTAACCGTATTTGAGTTATGCGACACACATACGTACGTACAGACGTCACGACGAAACTAGTCATAATGGATTCAGAAAAGGTCAAAACGGATATTTCCATCAAAATCTGAAAACCGAAATTTTTCCTTTTTCCTTTTTACTCTGTACAAGGAAGTAAAAATGGCGTTATAAGTACAAAAAGAATGTAAATCTGAATTTTGTTTTTATTTCTTCTACAGTTTTCTACCTAATTCCTAATGTATTCTTATATGAATATTGATGTAGGTATATTACATTTGTATGGAGTGCCCATTTATTATTTTGATGAAATCAGTACACAATGTCATAATGTTAAATGAAATAATGAAAAATATATAGCAATAGTCCAATACTTCTATATTTTTTGAGTACCTACCTATATCTAATATTATTGAAAAGAGAAAATAATAATTTATAAGAAGTATAACAAGAAAATACGCTGCAGACGAAAATTTTTTTAGAAACTTTTCTTACTTATAATAATTTTATTTAAATAATACTAATTGAAATGCAAAATTTTCTTAAAGCTTTAGGGGATCCATAAAAAGAAATCAATACAGTACAGTATGTAAGAAATCAGTACAAAATATGTTCTAATTTTTTATCAGTACCTACAAGGGTCTGAAAATCAGTACTGTACTGACAAAATCAGTACGAATAGTCACTCTGTTTGTAGTTGGTTTGTAGCATGCAAGACATAAAAAATAATAATATGTACTACTTAGGGCCGAATTCTGAAAAGATATTTAACTGACAGTTAATTTACCTCTTCAATAAATTTGCAAATGGGTTTCTGAAACATAAAATTTTGAATTAACTGCCCCGTTAAATTAAAGCGATTGGTTTAAAAACTGACGTTTAATAAAATATGATTTTCATCATTTGTTTGTATTCACCGATACTTCATAAATTGAATATAACAGATCACAGTGCGCGTTTTTTGCTAATTTAACCAGGCAGACGTATAATTTAACTGGAGCATGTTTTCAGAAGTCCAAAGCAATTTTAATCTTTCAATAAATTTAACGGACAGTTGGAGAACTGGTCAGTAAAATATTATTTCAGAAACTGTTATGTGAATGATTGACTTTATAATATAATTACAGGTTTTCGAAGTTACATCATAAAACAGACCTTTATAAGCACTTTATACATCTTATCTTTCACAGAAAAATATTGCGGTTTTACAACATTATCAAATCGCAGAAACCAGTAGCATAATTCCAGACTCAAGGTTCACTTCACACTTCAATCAAAAGAAAGAAAAATTCCGCCTCGTATTCTAAAACTCTACCTTCATAGTTCCTCAAACTCAATTTCAAATATCCCTCTCTCATTTTACGATTTTACATTTCATGTAACAGCTCCGAATCTTTGTCTGGAACAAAACGAAAGCAACATCAAGTTATTGTTTACCATCTGCAAGATAGTGTAAGTGTAAGTCGATTTCGCGTGGTGTTTTTGTTTGCGTCTGGCATGAACTTAGACGTGCGGTTTAGATTCGTCTTTACTCCTCTATCCGAACTCCAAAAGGGTGCAGTTTCATTTGAGGTTTATCCTAATCCTTTGCTTTCTTGCAATTCATAGCTACTTATAGCTAGGGCTGCGCGATATTCAAATTTTAATATCGATATTCGATATCGAAATAATATCGATAATTTTCGATATATCGATATTATCGAAAAATATCGATATTTATCGATAAATATCGATTTATATCGATAATTATCGATAAAATATCGATTTGAATCGATAAAATATCAATTTATATCGATAATTATCGATAAAATATCGATTTATATCGAGAAATATCGATATAATGTCGATAAATATCGATATAATATCGATTTATATCGATAAATATCGATTTATATCGATAAATATCGATTAATATCGATAAGTCGATATATCGATAAAAATTATTTTCAATATCGATATCCGATATTTAAAAATAATATCGATATTTATCGATATATCGATATTTTTCCCAGCCCTACTTATAGCCGTAGTTAAGCAATGGTGGTTTATATTTTTGTTTTTCTTTATTTTTTATTTGACTCCTTGCAATGAGTGAGATTCAACCGAAGCTATTCTATCTATCTTCTAACCCTTTGGTGCAAGCCCTTGTTACAACCACCAACCAGTGCCCGATAGCTTTGTAGTTGTCTATACAGGTTAGTGGAGGTGAAATGCGAACATAGGGAAATATATGACAATGGAGTTATCATGCTAGGCATCTTGATATACGTGGAATAAGTACTGTCAATGTCAAAGTAGCTGTCATATTATTGAAATTTTTATTTTCATTAAAATTATTTTGTTGTATAATAATGTATGTGTACGAGCAGAACGAGAAAGTTTACATGTAGTTTTAGATTTTATTATTATTTCTGTTATTGATTACTCTTTTTGCCACACAAATTTACATTCTTCGTTTTGTGACACTAGGTACTACAAAATATATCAAGATACCTGGCATCAAAGTTCGATTGTCATGTATGTTCCCTATGTTCGCATTTCACCTCCACCAACCTGTATATTTCTATCCCAACTTAGATTAGTGACAAGAGTGGATCGGGATCCACAGACATTAATAATTGACTTTAAGATATCTTTAAATCAAAAAATTTCAGATATCTAAAATTAAATTTTTGATATCTATAATTCTATTTTTCATATCCTTAATTTTAATTTTTGAGATATCTAAAATTAAATTGCAGATATCATTAATTTAATTTCGTTTAGTTCCCACTTTTTACATATCCATAATTTATTTAGTGATATCCTTAATTCATTTAATGATATTCATTATTGGATTAGTGATATCCTCAATTCATTTAATGATATATGTAATTCGTTTAGTGATATCATTAAATCGGTTAGTGATATTTATAAATCGTTTAATGATATCTGTAATTCATTTAGTGGTGGCAACGGTGGAATCTGTTGTCAGCCCAATTTGGGTGTTACATATTGGTGGCAGCGGTGGGACCTGTTGGGTGTTACACCACAATAAATTGATCTAGTAATATTCTAAAATAACCTACTAAACAATATAAAACTGAATTATGGATATGTACATAGTACATATCCTTAATTACATATCCGTAATTCAATTTATGATATGTGAAATTGAATTCCAGATATCACAAATTTAATTTAAGATATCTTAAATAGAATAATTGATATCTGAAAATAAATTATTGGTATCACTAAATTAATTATTGATATCATTAATTCCATAAATTTAAGGTATCTATAATTTATTTTAAGATATCACAAATTCAATTTGTGGTATTTGATATTGAATTTCTGATTATATTAAATTGAAACGTAATCTTTTTGATATTCAGGCATATAAAAATGCTTGTTTAAGTTCGTTGTTCCAATATTGGAACACTGGGGAAAAAATGTGTTAAGGCGGTTGCGCAGTCAAATTATAGGTTTTGCTGAACGCTCTGTATTACTTTAATAAACAAAGATTTAAATTATATATCTGAATAAATAAATTGAACACTTTTTGAATTTTGTATTCCAGAAAATTAAATTTAAAATGGATCAACACCAGCCGTCAAAATAGCGAAAAACAACATGCAGTTTTCTCCATAAAATTGGTTTAAACAATAAGATTTTTTAAACAAATAAGATGTTTTCGAAAAGCTTGAAGTTGTCCTCTTTTTGCTCTAATGCCACTTTTTTGAATTTTTATGTAGGATTGTATTAAAATACACATGAAATATTCACAAAATTGGACATGTTTAGCCATGCACATAAAAAATTTAAGATAAAACTAAAAAAACTGGCATTAGAGCAAAGAGGGAGCATCCTTAAACTTTTTAAAAATATCTTAGTTAATTCGAAAATTTCAATTCTTACTTCAATTTTAATGGGAAAACTATAAACATACTTTTCACCATTTTAACGGCTAGAAGCCAAACACCTTAAGGCGCGTTTACATTGGAGGAGTAACTGTGACAGTTACTGGTACAAGTAGCGGGCTATACTAGTATACTCAACTAAGCGCTAGGCTAGTAGGTGTTTACACCAGAAATACAATTTAGACGACTATAGTCCATTTGAGAATGACTGACAGTAATAAATCATTATTTGCAAGAGTAGTATTGGATTTTTGTCAGCAATGCGGCAAATAAAACTAACAGAAAAATCAGTTGTAACTACACTAGGATGGTCAAAATAAGCCGCACGCTTTGTACCTGGAACGAAACTTCTCGAACAATAGATAACGCTCTGATAATCCCCGTCGTACTGTGTCATAGACGTAGATAGGAGTGATCTGTTTATACATTTACTAAAAATAAAAGTTTTTAATATTTAAATATAACTTTCTCACTCATTATTATTAAAATAAATCTTTTCCCTGAAAAACAACTTAGACCTAAAACGATAGTTCTCTACCGAATTTAGTCATTTTGACTATCCCTGTGCAAACAATTATTGACGCGCCACTGGAATGTCTTTGACAGAATGATTTATTACTGCCAGTCATTCTGAAATATAGTATAGCTATAGTTCTAGTACGAGTACAAGTTGTTCTTTAGGTGACAAAATGAATTTTTTTCGTGGTTGTTATCATCTCGTACAAAATCTATTATTAAACGAAATAAAGTAAAGATAACAAAATTTAATGACATCCCACAAACACTCATGATTACGATATAGTTCTACAAACTTTATTGTCTCCGATTCAGACCACTTTTTCATTTTAATAATGTAAAAATACCGAATTTAACTATAAAGCAATTCCCTTTAAAATATCACGTCAAAACACACTAGTATATCCCTAATCACTAGTAACTGTTTACATTAGTATAGTGCAGAGATGAGTGTAGTGGATAGTGCAGAATGTATGTGGAAGGGGAAGGCTAGTAGGTGAGTAGCTAACCCGGGAGGTTAGTTACTTCACTACCCCAACTACTTGTACTTGTTGGCTACATAGGATAAGTAGCTGTCTGGCGAGCTAATAGTACTAGTAACTATATAACCCATTTACACGACCAATGTAAACCCACCTTTAAAGTTACCAATCACCATGAAACATGCACTTGCCGGCCCCCTCTGAATATAGTAAGCAAAGAATAATAAGCTTCGGGTGAATGTGAACAATTTTAGAATTTGGATATAGGAGGAATGACGAATCTGGACACCAACATAGACATAGCCAACTGGATAGTATGATAGCATGATACGCCAAATGTGGAACACTTGCACTATGACTGTACAATCACCGGAAATGAGCGAACAACGATATGAAACAACGAAAGGAGATGTATTGTTTTGATTCTGAGTACACGCACCGACAGTGAAATCTTATTTCAATTGTTTATAGGTTAAAGTTGCCTGTTAATGTTCGGTTTCGAAGAATAAATATTTTCTTTTATTTTCCTTATTGAAGCGCATATTATTTATTTTATACGACGGTGCACTAGGTAATACCTAAGTTGCTCACTAATTTGTGTTTCCAAATTTTAATAGAATGCGTTGTCATCGGTGCCGAGTCTTTGTGCCAAGTTTCAACTCAATTGGGGAATGGATGTATATACCTCTAAAATTCAAACACTGCTTAGCCCAAACACTGTCTAATGCATTTCTCTCATATTCAAAACCTGCCTTATTTAAATCTATAAAATGGCGGATCCCAAATGATGCATTTCTCTAAAATTCAAAATCTGCCTTAACTCACTCTCTAAAATGGCAAGCCCCAAATGATGCATTTCTCTAAAATTTAAAACCTGCCTTATTTAATTATCTGTGATGGCGAATCTCCGAATAATGCATTTCTCTAATATTCAAATCCTAATTGACTAGTTTATGTCAAAAAACGGAGTTCTATTGGACTCAAGAAGGGTTTTGTTAGCATAGATTAGTTTATGTCAAAAAACGGATTTCTGTTGGACTCAAGAAGGGTTTTGTTATCATAGATTAGTTTATGTCAAAAAAACAGATTTCTGTTGGACTCAAGAAGGGTTTTGTTAGCATTATATTAGTTTATGTCAAAAAAACGGAGTTCTGTTGGACTCAAGAAGGGTTTTGTTAGCATAGATTAGTTTATGTCAAAAAAGACTCAATTTTGGTAAAAATTAAATAAGACTGGTTTTGAATTTTAGAGAAATGCATCAGTCGAGGATCCGCCATTTTAATAATTAAACAATGCAGGATTTGAATATTAGAGAAATGCATCAATCGGAGGTCCGCCATTTTAAAGAATTGAACAAGGCAGGTTTTGAATTTTAGAAAAATGAATCATTTGAGAGAATTGAAAAGGCAGGTTTTAAAGATTATAGAAATGCAAAATGCTGTGTTTGAGCAAGGCAGTGTTCGCAGATTAGGGATTTGAATACCTAGCCTCTACATTTGCTTAGATTTTATTAAAACAAGTCAAAACACCAACTGAAATCTATCATACCTAATTTTATATACCCATAGCAATTTACAATGGGACTATATTTAATTTTATTCAAGTAAAACACTAAAACAAATACAACAGAAACAAAGAATGAGAAAACCTTTGTCCACAAGACAAAAGTCGTTTACAAAATCAAGTCTCAAATTTAATATACGAATATAAAAATGTAATTGTTATTAAAGATTTTACTTTCCACTTCATTGCATCTACTAAGTAATAAATTTCACCTCGAAAGAACAAGTTCAGTAAGTCTACAAACTGATGTTGAACGATTATTATCAGTGCCTTTAGAATTCAGAGTAAGAATACGATTGTGGCTATTCACCACTCACAAGTCAGCCCTTCTTTAAAGTCTAGTGTCTAGTCACAAGTCTAGTCTTACTTTATTGTTGAATAATAGAAATATACTACCAACTCTTTAAATGATACTGGCGTCATAAGTAGAGGTGTGCTTATCGATACAATATATCGATATTGTATCGATACTGAAAAAAATGTGAATATCGACTTTCAATATCGATAAGAAAATCTAATTTACTTTTACTAAGGCCATGCACGATTTGTTAGCTTAAAATATGAAATAATTATTTTTTTAGAATACCTTTTTTAATTTAATAATTTGTAATTAAAAAAGTTTTGTACTATAAAAAATTCTGATTTCTTCTTAAAATTATTGTTTTTTTTTGTATCGAAATTATCGATATTCGTTATCGTGTATCGATACCGTATCGATTCGACCAGTGTATCGATAAGCACACCTCTAGTCATAAGTATTTTAAATTCGTAAATTACTGTGTTTTAAAGACTTATCTACGGTAAAAGTTATAAAGATTTGATAGTAATTATTTAATTATATAGGTACTTTTCAAATTTCCGAATGTTAGTAAATGTATGCTTTTTGAGAACGCGGGCCTTTAGTATTTGATTTGTATTAAGGCGAAAATGTAGCTGTATAGAAAGAGAAAAAACAGTGCTCTACGGTTTGTAAAATATTGAATCTAATACTAACGTAAGATCATTGAAATTTTTATACGACAATATTTAATATTAAAAATTACAAATTACATATGCATTTCATGTAGGACAAAGCAATATTATGACACTATGACAGCAATAAATAAAAATTACAGCAAAAATCACTTGATTTCTACAAAAATCTCTTTAATTCTCAATATTTTTTAGTTATAAAATTAATAGTTCTAATATTTATAGATTGACTTAACTATGACCTAAAATAATGTTGTTCAACGCGAATAAAATTTAACCAATAGTTAAGGCTAACTTCTAGTCAGCTAACCATCAGTTTTATCCCGAACTCGTGCAAATAGCCATTAGTTTTTTAAATTTTTGCATTAAACAATACTAAGTGGAGGGATAAAAAGTACTGCGCCTTTAACAAATTTGAAAGAAAATACTTAAAAATATCTAGGTATGAGATACCTACATTTTTATAAATTTTATTAAATTTAATTTGCAATAATGGTCGAATAATGGATATCATAAAAATTCCGAATCCGGGTTTATTTTCTATAAAACTCAAAACAAGAACAGGAAGAATGATTTTCTACCTATTTTTAAATAACGATATCTACAGAGGTCAAAACAAATTTTAAAATTTTCCCACGTTAATATGTTGATAGCAATTAGCGAATGATTAAAGCTATCAACATCGTCTATAGGTACACTTTATTTTTAAATATTTTAAAATAAATGTTTAAAATTTCCTGTAAACAATAAAAACTAAAAGTTCCAACATGAAAACAATAACATAGATAAACATAGAATAACAACATTTTTTCAGACGGAAATTCACAAATTTCAAACTGCATAAATTTACAGGCGAATATTTTTGTCACCGTGACTACAAAAAAACCTTATTCACTTTTGTTTGATCTGTTTTCAGTAGGGTAATTTCCTTTCCCCCCCCCCTCTAAAAAACAGCAAATACATGAAATACGCAGTCATAACTTGACACCTGACATGGGAGCTCAAAACCGACCTCAAAACCATTCCAATCCAGTTGGCCTGGAAAATATACAAACTGTGGCTCGCCTGTCAAATATTTTATAAATCCAATATCAGGCAAAAAACGGAAATATTAATCGAGAAAAAGTAAATATAAATATTTATGACATGAACAGGAACACGTTTCCGGGATGATGTATATGTATTTTTTTCTTAAAATTTTAAATAAAACCTTTTTCTTATTACAAAAGTTGTAGATGTTCTACAAATACACTACATAACATACAGGTTGGTGAAATGCGAACATAGGGAACATACATGACAATCGAACTTTCATGCCAGGTATCTTGATATATTTTTTAGTAGTGTCACAAAACGAAGTAATGTGAATTTGTGTGTCAAAAAGATAATGAATAACAGAAAAAATAATAAAATCTAAAAGTGCATGAATGTTAGTATTGTAAAAGTAATTATTATTATAATAAAGCTAGGAACATATTTATTTTAATTGTTAAATAAATTATAAAGCTATAAATTTACAATAAATATTCAAACAAATTCCTTCCTCTGCCAAACAGATATACAAACCGATTGTAAAATCCAGTTCTAACGTTATTTAACATTTGTGGCGTAATTGTTACAAATGCATCTAAAATTTTAATTTGCAGTTCATCCAGGGTTGTCACTCTTTCTTCTTGACAACTATGAATTTTAAATTTTAGATAACACCACAAGAAAAAATACAAATACAAATAATAGAATATATTTTTTGTCGCAACTTTATAATTAGTTTTTAAGGTACAATATCTTTTTGGTATTAAAATAAATGTATTGTATTGTATTATGATTTCGGGATTTGAACCTCATTTGGGTTATATATCCCTAGGGTGACTTGATGGCACACACAGTATTAATTTTACTTATACATTTTTGCCACTTTCTCGTTTACTTTACTACCATGTGTGTTGCCAGTCAACCCGGCGCAAGCCCTTGTTACAGCCTTTAGCCGGTGCCCGATAGCTAGAGGTTGCCAAGTTAATTAGACCCCAACTTGGAATGGTAACGGGAGTAGGTACCGATCCAAATCAGACCGTGAAAATTTCCTGACCTGACCGGGATTTGAACCCACGACCTTTGTAACCCGCTGTAACCAGAGCCTAGCATTCTAACCACTATGCTATCCCACCGTGTTTAAAATAAATGTATTATTATTAGCAAAATATAGTTTTCCTAGATATAAAGAACTGTAACATTTTTTCCTCTAAAATACTAAAGATCATAATTGACCCAATTTTGGTTGATAAAAGATTGAAAAAAAAATTCGGTGACCTAGAGTTAATTACACTTAGCGTATTCGTATTAGTATAAGAATATGATTTGAAAATAATATGTAAATCATATTAGGAAGCGTTTGATAGAGAATAACCTTTTAAAACAATAAGAAAAGATGAGGCTATAAAATTAATAGGTAGTTTTTTTTGTGTTTAGTTTATTTCTTCTCCTTGTTTGGATAAAATACGGTTGACCGGTTCAGCATTATAAGTCCTTCGAAGGTCGTTTAGGTAGTACTGGTTACCAAATATTTACAAGTTGAAATACGTTTTTCATTTATTGGCAATATGAGATTATTTATGTTCCTTTCCTTAGTCAAATGATATGATTCGTTTTTGTGTTATTTTGAACTTTTGTTTTTAACGCGGAATTTAACCATTTTGTCAATTTGTTTTTGCCCGGAAACTTTTTAAACAAGTTTCCTTTAGTTAACGATATAATTAATTTATTTAACTTCTTATAATATTTATAAAAAAATAATAATTGTTCTTATACAACAAATCCTTAGTCAGTTTAACCTTGATGCGCCAAATTCTTATGATAATTTCATATGATTTTATGCTCGAAAGCAGTTCAAGAATTCAATTGTTCTGAAATAGTACATAATTTCATTGTGGGTATTCTTCTGAAACTTTTCACTGCCACTTTACCTCAAAGCAGTGGCGTAGGTACTGCACCTCCGCTCAAGCGTCTAGGGGGCTCACTGTCAAATTCAAAAATTTTATTGGGGTTTATTTTATTTTAGATATAATAACAAACATACATCTTTGTATTTTAGAAAAATTTTCAGTAGGTAAAAATTAATTTTTACAGTTTTGTAATGTTATAGGTATTTTTGAAATATTGTTTTTTATAATTTCGGAGAAAAATCTTTAAACAATTTTATATAGCATGAGTTCATCAATTTTGAATCAAAATCATAATAATAGAAAATCATATGACACAAATAACAGCCAATGGAAGAATTGATTACATATAGTAACCATAATTATATAAACATTTAGCGGAAATTTTACTAGTAGCTTGAGGAACTGAAATTAATAAACGGAAACTTTACCATCATATATGTCAGTTTGACATTAAATTAAAATTTGGTTAAATTGTCATTTTGAGTATAAATAAGCAATTAATAAGGTAAATAGGTAATACATATTTATTAATGTTAAATACAAATTTAGTAAATATTTCAAGTTTCTATTGTAAAAAGAATTCAAAAATAGAGCGGCGGTGTCATTGTGATTTTTCTACCGAATATGCACTCGTGCATTAATTCATGTCCAAGAAATTTCCAGAAAAAAATAATGCACATGTGATATTATAAGTAAAAAATTTAAACAATTAGATTTAGTGTTTATCTGTGGTTTAGTCAAACATCAAATTTTCTAATATAATACTACTTTGATGTTTAAGCATCATTATTATAAAACATACTTGAACTTATCGATTTAAAAAATTATAAATGTACAAAACTATTATATAGCGTTTATTGTTTTGTTAAACATAATAATAACAAGTAATTTATGGTTGAGGGGAAAAAATAATTTATAGATCCATATTTGTAAAAAAAACTGCAATATTTTTCAAAAAGGAGGTTTTGACGCGCCACTGTACAGCTTTTATTTATAAGGTAATTAACTTCAAATTGTAATATGTTGTCAACAAAGCTTGGATCTGCGAAACAACCGATCAAATTTTTTAAATTCGTTTTAAAATAGAAGATATTTGTGTTCAAAAAATAACAAAAATTAAAAAAATTAACATATTTCGATTTTAAAGCAAAATTTTAAAATTCTGCATCGACCATTTTGTAGATTCTACTTTTATCTTCAACAATATCTTTAGATTATTAAATTTAACAAAACAATAAACGCTGTGGAGTGGCGCGCGAAATCCATGTTTTTGGCTGTTTTCTGGCACGGTAGAGGATCGTCTTAACATCAAGTAAAATCAAAGTAACGCCACTGATTTTCTAACAGGTACCTTAGCAAAGCTCTTAGATAATACATGAAATGATACCTGTCTGAGTAACACACAATGGAAAGGGATGTGTTTTTTCTCAACCTGCCATTTATACCTTATTCCAAGAATTGTTGAAGTAGTGACAAAGAAAACTGACATCTAACAACCTGTATGTAAGAACTACAATTGAATAGAATTCCTCTAAGATTAAAATTGAGATTGGTAATGCCAACGAGATTTGAAATTCCAATAAGTACTTGTGAAACTTTTGGAATTAATGTCTGTTGGAAAAGTTATAAAACTGAAACTGCCGGAGTAATATATTAAGTGTACATGCATAAGTTATACCTGTATGCTGAACTTGGCAAATTAAAGTTTCAAATAATTTAATAGTCTAGAATTGCCAGTAACCTATTAAAAGTTTCTATGTTATGTTTTTTACGCTTGTTAAAATAGTTAACTACTAACTCAGTTTTCAGTTTTCCGTCGACTTCAGTTTAAATCTTGCATAAAGAATATTCAACTTTTAATATTATTATGCGTATTGCTCAAAAAATCAATCTCTGTACTTTGTATTTTCCCTTTGTGGTGTAATAGGAAATGTTAAAATTTTACTTAACCTTCAAACAATTTGTAATGTATGAAACAATTTATGTTTTAATTAAATTTATGCTAATTAAGATAATAATTTGAGTTAAATTAAATAACTTCTAAATTTGTAATGTATAAAACAATTTAGATGTTCGGAATTAATTTAATTAAAATTTTGCTAATTTGATAATAATTTGAGTTAAATTAGATTGATATATTCAAAATGTAATGGAAATTTGAGAAGCGTTTACTTTATTTTCTTAATTGTTATAAACAATTAAGCAGTTTAAGAACAATAGTGCGCTAAGGAGATAGTTATGTCTACGTATAGGTATATAACATATAAAATTTTATGGCGATACTTCCAATTAATTTATAAGATATCTATTTTAAAATAAATTTCCCAGAAAGGGTTAGTGTAAGTAATACTTAATTCAATGTATTATTCTATTATTCACGAATGTTTACAAAGAGAAATTTATTTATAATAAAAGGAGTTATTTACTGATTTTATAAAATATTCTACTCGCGAATAAAGAGCATTTTTTAAATTATCAGCTCGATTGAAATTCAACATTTGCCTGCCGCTCGGTGTCATAAACTTTTACTTTATTGTACTATTATAGGTTCTATGGATTATGTTAATATTATTCTATATGATTTAATGGAGTTAAAATAAAAATATAAATATTTTTTCCTGATAAAGGTGTAGGTACCTTCCAATTACCGCAGCATTTATACTAAAAGTTTTAATTAACCTGTAAAAGTAAGAACTAATCCAAGTCCTAATCAACTTATTTTTTTTAAAAATTAATACCTATTCATTTCATATTTTTTATCATTTAAAAAAATAACACAGAAAATTTAAATGTAAAGTATAATAAGAATTTTTTGCATTCTTTCATAAAAGTACCTATCAAATTTATTTGTATATATATATATATATATATATATATATATATATATATATATATATATATATATATATATATATATATATATATATATATATATATGATTATTATGAAATACATAATAGGAAGTAGGTACCTAAAGTAGTGTACCTATTATTATTTTTACTTCCCCGATCTATGTACTTAATAGGGGAAGCACGGGGGAAGTATTGTAATCATGATTTTTGACATTTACTACTGTCTGTCTATGTCTGTCTGTCTGTCTATCCGTATAAGCACGATAATTTTAGGACGTGTTGGAATTTTGGACTGAAGTTTTATATTTAAGCTTTTTTTTTCAAAAAAGTTAGTTAATGAGTTTTATTCAACTTTATAAACTGATTTTTTTCTAAATTTTATTAAAATACTATCGAGTGTGGTAGGTATCAAATAAAAGCTCTTGGGAATATAATAATTCTAGTAGAAATATAAGAATTCTAGTAGAATACCTAATAAAAATAACATTTGTACGATCGTCAATTGCTTATTTTAATAAATTTTTAAAATAGAGAAGTTTAGTAAAAATGTTCAAAATTATATTTAGGTACCTATGCAATTTTCAATTGTTTATCCAAAAATTATTCAAATTTTGTCAAGTGTACCTATTAGGTCTTTGCGATAGTGCAATTATTGTTTTTTTACATGATCTTAATTTAAATCTTTCGGGGGGAAAGAAATCTTTATTTAAATTTTGCTGAATGAAGTATAAAATTAAAGCCTTTGTTAATAAAACTTGAAGTCGGGGAAGTACTGTGGTGGCCACAGCAGAACTTTTATTATAAACAATGGCTTCTATCTCTTCTTTTATTAGTATTACCACTGCTACTGAAGTGGTAATAAAAAATGAAACAAAACAAATATTTAATAGAATAATTTAACAGGAAATTACTAATCCCAATAATAAAATAATAACTGTACTTGTGTTTTTCATTACTCTTTATTGTCTTATTACAATCAATTTAAAAATCATTTCAAGTGTATCTACTTTAACTACTCATGCAGCAGAACCAATTTAAAAAGCGTAATTGTCCATATTTTCTCTTAGAAACCACATATTTACAAACAATTTTACAACAATTACCCTTGATTACTTCATAAACCCACTATTGTTATTATTTTCCCGCCAAAGGTTTCTAGCATAGGGGAAAGTATGTGTGAACCGATTGTATTTGAAAGAAGTGGTCACGTGATCCCCCTCCCATAAACCGAGCCATTCACCGTTGAACAGACGGGAAAGGGGAATCCAAGCGACTATGATCACACAGCTGTTTACAAATTACTATACGTTCAGAGAACATGGACGGTATGTGTTTATTTTATGAGAACTTTTAAAAACTTTATTTACAACAATAATATAGTGAAACTACTTACGAAACTATGTTTTGTGACTGAAAGATAGTGCAAATAGTCAGTATGTTTAATTTTGTGAGTGGTTTTAGTCAGAAAAGTTCGTTACTAGTTTTAAAACTGTGATAAGTGCGTTATCTATCCGGAGCGGTGAATTTAAATTTTAAACAGAAACTGCAGTGAAGTGTAATGTTTAGTAAATTTGTGGAAGATGGTTAAAGTTAATAAATCTACACCAAAGAAACGAAAAAGAATGTCTGAATTAGTTGAAAGACGTCGTAGCTCCAGTTTTGTGGCTGCACATAACCTCAAACGTTCCAAATCTGTAAGGGAAAGTTTACGGATCATTGGAACAAAATTCCTACACCAAAGACATGAAGTTACCAAAAGTCCTTCCCTCTCTGACATACATGAACAGAGAGACGAAGACAACAACTTTAACAACTTCATTGTTGAGGAGAACTACAACAATGAAGTTGAAACTATTCTCAAAACGCCAATGGAAACCAAACACAAATCTAGACATATACCTTCTTACCTGAACTTTAAAAAAGTGGACTTTTTACACAGTAAACATAAAGAGGCTCCGTTAATTTTGACGGAAATGCCAGAAGTCGTAGCCCCGAAGGCAGCAGCACTTTTAGAAATTCCTCTAAAAGAGAATTGCCACCCTGTGCATCTGCGATACCAGCATAAATACCACGATGCTATCGAAGAAGAGGATCCGCTATTTTTCGACGATGGAAAACTCCACGGATTCAACAGAAACTCATTTCGATTGTCTATCAATACCAGAAGACGCAACACTATGT
Organism: Agonum fuliginosum; assembly: GCA_947534325.1. Classification (NCBI taxonomy): domain Eukaryota; kingdom Metazoa; phylum Arthropoda; class Insecta; order Coleoptera; family Carabidae; genus Agonum; species Agonum fuliginosum. The sequence continues at coordinate 25,130,977 of OX384036.1, forward strand.
GGTCATCGTTTTCGTCAACGTCAAGTATGTAAATTAGTATTTTTATATTTTTAAAGAAAACCCGCCTCTGTGGCTTATATTTCGGTGAAATCTGACGTGAATACAAAGGAAGATATATTCGTTTCCCGGTTTTGTTATAGCAATTTAAAAATGGGGACGTGATAAAAATGCAAAATGCTTTGAAGACTTTCTATATGATTTATGGACGAAGTTAGGCCTTTTAATATCCTTTTAATCCATGTTGCTATTACGTTAAATGGATTCAGAAAGTTTTAATGTCGTAAAATGCTTTAAAGCAGTTTTAAATCGATTCAAGCAAATCGTCTGTTAAAGGGCTAAAATATGAATGAATTAATAGTCGGTATTTAAATTTTTACCCCCAAAAAACGTCAAGATAGGTACTCTATCTGTCAGATTAGTGGAAAACTCGAGGGAAATTCGAAAACTCTAAATATATCTCGAAATATATATTCCATTTGTACGATTTATTTTATTTTTTTAGCAAATAAACAGGGTTGGTCCAAGGCTGTAGGGGTAGGTAACTTATATCGAACTTATAGCTCGTTATAGCTACTTGTATAAAATTGCTAAATTTTATATCATCAATTAACAATCTGGTTAATGAAATATAACAGAACAATACTATAAGGTTCAACTCGTATTTAACTGTCCAATAAAAATGTCTTTATGACACTTTTACTCCTTTAACTTAATTAAATGTATCTTTTTTTCGTTTTTTAACCTTTAAATTTTTTCAAAGAATACTTTGTGAGACATGTTACGAACAACAGGGACACTTCAATTACATATTAAACTTAGATAGTTTATTATTTTAAAAACATATTATATACAAAAGTAGAAAACAAGAAAACTTATATTATGAATAGGAGGCTGGTAATTAATTATTCGATAACTCGTTCATTTTGATTACTTTATACATCGTTTATACACCAAATAAAAGTTTACCAAGAAGTTTAGGTAGTAAGTATAGCTGTAGCTTTTTCCGAGCTTTTTCTCCCTGTTCCGTTTTCCGCACATGTTTTGAATAATGGAAAGTTTAGAAAATCATCAAAAATTATTGTACTTAACCAACCAATTAGAATTAGAATTTTCTCAAAAAAATTATACAAATTAATATTATCCTAATATTCGTTTATAATATGTTTACACGATGTTTACATTATCGTACAAGTCAATATTTTTCAAAAAAAATTTTATCTCGTTACTGATTTACATAAATAGTTAGGTTATGATTGCTTTCCGTTTTGTTTGTTACTGTAAATGCAAACATTTTATTTAGCATCTAGACCTAATGTGTGTAGGATTTGTAATTTTTGTAAGTCCCATTTACATAAGCATTTAGTCGAGCATTTAGTCTATAGCATTGTGCATTGAGCGGCATTGAGCATTTAGTTTTTAGGTTTATATTAATGTTTACGTTTAAGAAAGTTTTAATGCCTACTACTATAACTATATACGAGCATTTTTAAGCACTGTGAATGCTCGTATTTAGTTAGACGTATTCAAACTTTCTTAAGCCTCCTTCAAGCATTTAGTTTTAATCGAGTTTTAATGTTTAGATTTATGTTTACGTTCAAGAAAGTTTGAATAAGTTCGGAATAAGTACATCTAACTTAATTTGAGTATTAACAGTGATTGACAGTGGGAAGTATGAATGCTCGTATTTAGTTATATGAATTTAAACTTTCTTAAACGTAAACTTAAATGTAAACCTTAAAACTAAATGTTGATGTGAATGAGGCTTAAAAAGTAAACATAAATGTAAAGAATCTTAAAAAGCATGTATGGAACTTGACTGCTCTGAAAGCAAATCTTATTTATTCTGCAAGCAACATTTTAAAATGTCTTCCCAATTTAGACAACAAGTCAACAAGATCATTATATTTTCGATTATATTATATTATAACAATATAACTGCGCATTCCAGCTTGAATTTGTAGGATGCATGTCACTGCGCCAAATTGTCGTAATGTCAAATACCCGCTGTGTCCAATTGCCGCAGTGTCAAATTGCCACTGTGCCAAAACGCATCCCCACCACTTACATACTTGTAATAACGTATGTCGAGAGACTACTGCAAATTTATTTCGACACAGAGGCAATTTGACCCAGTGGCAATTTGACTCGGCGGCAATTCAACACAACAGCAATATTTAGACATACTGGCAATCGGGCATAGCGACAATTGGACATAACAGGAGCATTTTGACATACAGTAACAATGCTAACAAAACCGTACTAGAGCCCCACAAACTCGGTTTTGGTATTTACTACACTAACAAAGCTAACAAAACCGTACTAGAGCCCCACAAACTCGGTTTTGGTCGCTATGCCCGATTGCCAGTAGGTATGTCTAAATATTGCTGTTGTGTTGGATTGCCGCTGAGTCAAATTGCCACTGGGTCAAATTGCCTCTGCGTCGAAATAAATTTGCAGTAGTCTCTCGACATACGTTATTACAAGTATGTAAGTGGTGGGGATGCGTTTTGGCACAGTGACAATTTGACATTGCGGCAATTGGACACAGCGGGTATTTGACATTGACGAATTCTACTAAAATGAGTATAAACCTCTTGAGGTTGTTGGGCGAATTAGATCCAGTTAGACCTTTTAAATGTCACTTTGTAATCATTTTTAAGTGCGATTACAATGTGGCTATCTTTTCGTGATTTCCTGAATCAGCAATTCTCAAACTTTTTATCACCACAGTCACGTTATTCGCTAATTACAAAAAAATAATTATTTTTCTCCTATAATTATTATTTGATTTACGGTTACAATTAAAACATGGGATTCAAGGTTTATTTTTTAATTACTCAGTTATTAAAACTAAAACATTAATATACTAGTAATAATTGGAGTAATTTAATCGAGAATTTAATGGTACACGAGAGGTGTAATATAAAATAACGTACTTCATTCATAATTTCCTGCCTTGTACAAACATTTGTTCACTTTATCTACCCGTTGAAAATGTAAAATTATGTAAACATTGTATTTTTCAACGCGCTCTTGAAATTGTTCCACGTTGTCGAGAGCCAAGGGCTCTTGAAAAGTGGACCCTCATATTTTTCAGTCAATCAGTGATTTTAGTGAATTACAAAGGTTTCATTAAATTAAGTGTATTTTATTGTAACAAGTTCTGGGAACTGCTAATGCCCGCATTTTTAAATTGTTCACAGGAAGCTAAAGTTCGAATGTTATTTAATTATTTTTCATTAATGAGATAATAATTATTACCTCGATTAATATGCATTAAGGAAGAATGGAATAGAATGGAAATTTTAATATTTGAAATATTTTCCATTGTTTGTGTAAAAATTCGATTTAAATTATTTAATTCGATTTTATCATACTTAGGGCCGGTTTCTGAAATGATATTTAACTGGTAGTTAAATTTATTGAAAGTTTAAAATTGTTTTGCGTTTCTGAAAACATGTTCCAGTTAAAGTATACGTGAGATAATGAACTCATTATTTAATCCTGAATTAACACAATTCGTACTGATTCAATAAGCAAAAACTCGCAGTGTCACCTGTTATTTTCAATTTATGAAATACCAGTGAATAGAAACAATTGATGCAAATTATATTTTATTCAGGATATATGTTCCAAAATTAATATTATATTATACTTTTTGAGATATTTTTGTTTAAGGATGAAAAAGTGTATTTTTGTGACTTGGCGTATTTCCTTTTCTATAATATTGTACCCGATTGTACCTATCCTAAATGTCAAAATTTTACCGAAGCGTTTCACAAGTTACTGAGAAAAACGTCACGTTCAGTTACCAAAGAATTACCTCGGAATTACCGTAACATAACAACACGGTAAACCTGGTTTAATTTTGGATCATACCCTTAAACGCCAGTTAATCTAAATCGACCTATTTGCCGCGTTCCGCGTTAATTTAACGGGGCAGTTAAATCCAAATTTTATGTTTCAGAAACCCATTTTATAGTCTTAAGTTAAATATCTTTTCAGAAACCGGCTCTTAATCAAAGGAACAGTTTGTAAAAATGGTTTGATTAAATTTTGTTCAAATTTAAAATGTTAATGCCGAGATTAATGACATTTAATGAATGATTTTGATACAATATCAAATATAATGATATAAGGAATTTATTAATCAGAAAATGCAGTCTTAAAGGATTTTTATTATTCTAATACCGACGTTTCGGCACACTCTAGTGCCTTCCCCAGAGTTAATTAGAATAAGTTGGTAAATAATAATAATACATGTAAAAAATATTTTTAAATCTACATAACAAAAATAGTAAAAATTGTAGATTAGTCAAAAAGCCACGTAAAACACGTATACTGTTGGAGGACATCAGGGGACAACTGCAGGACTAAGCAGTTGTCCTGGTGTCCTTATATAGCATAATTGAGATGGTTTATTCCGCGGTTTATTCACTATTTACTCACCATAGTAAATGTTTGTAACTCGGTTTGTAGGTATAGTTCGCTAAATATTTCAGTCGAGATTTCAGTGCTTAGTTATTTGAATTTCAGCAAAATATTGATACACATTAATAGTTATTTTATTAATTATTTATAAAATAATTAATTGTATTGTGCAGGTTCATTTACGGGATCATTTACGTATTGCAGAATCATTTGTGTCTAGTAAGTCTACGTCATTGACTAGTCTGATGTATTACAATAATTTGAAACATATCTTTGTACTTACTGCTGCAGTGTAAATGCGAGTGTAAATGTGTGTAAAATAAAAGAGTAATTTAAATTGTTTGCATTGAGGTTTACATTTAAAGAGTTTGAGATACAGGTAACAAGAATTAAAGGTATTTAGATTTAAGTACATTACTTTAAAGTACTACATAACATAAGTAGTACACCTATACTAAATTCCACAGACTTTTCATTAAACAGACAGGAGTTTATGTTGTTTCAAGCATCGTGATTGGTTTCTCGAGCACGTGCTGAAGTCATAAACCAATCGTATATTTACATAATTAAAACCTGAAACGAGACAAAAATCAAATAAATTCTGACAGCACCCATATAACACAAATACGTCGTTAAGACGTCTTTGTAATGTCCATGTCTTTAAAACGTCTGATCCAAATGTAATCACAAAGACGTCACATACGTGTCTTATGTCCTCCGCATTCTGGATGTTTAAAAGATGTTATTTTCTGCCATGCAGATGACGTCTATTTAATACCCTTTCGACAGTAATATAATATATAATAAAATTATAACCAATATACGACTTAATTTTGATCAAGGATTCCTATATGTCATAACCTAGATAAATTTTGAGACAAATATAGGACTCCTTTATATTGTAAGTGAGAGATTTAAATCTGGACTACATAATGACGACTTAAAGACTACCGCATAAGACGTCTAAAATTCGACCAATACTAGTCTCCTTATGACATCTAATAAGACAGTAGCAAGATCTCGAGCAAGATGTACTTCTTACAGACGTTAATACGATGGATGTGTTGTATGGGTAGTCACCTTACAAAATAAATTAATAATTTAATCGTGTCAGTGCATGACAATTATTACTCATTTAAATGATTACGATACTCGCCTGCGGCTTGTGTATAGTAAATTATATTTCCTTCGTTCAACTGTCATTAGATAATTATATTATTATAGCACCTTCAATCCTTTAAGATTGTAAGATGGTACAATGGCAGAATGGCACAGATTTTCTTGTAATCATATCCCGTTATTATCTCCAAAAATAGCTCTCCCATTACGGTGCGGCGCGGCCTTGAGAATTAAATGGCTGTAGGTTTTCTGTAAAAATTTCAAACTTCATTTTTTCCGCCTGGCTTAAACAGGAAACAGTTGAGTGTTGGTAGAGTCACACACAACCCACTAGATATTTTAGCGGCCTCTCTCTTCTACACGATTCTCGTTGTTTCTCTCTTGTGCTTGTCGAGTGGTAGATGTGTGTGTCCTTTTCTACTACCTACAGACGGTAATTAACCTGCGGTTACGTAATTATGAAATCTGTTGATTGAGAATCGCCTACTATGATTCGAAGAGATTGTTGTGAATGGGAATAGCACACAAAGAAATACATCGTAGAACTGAAAATGGAATTCTATATATTGTAATCTGATAAATAAAATAAACAATAAAAAAGATAAACTTTCCTTTACAATACTGATGTGCGTTACGTTACCTAGTTTCTTCCTCGATCCTTTCTTTTAAATTTATAGGGATCCATTTCCAGATAACGTATTTTATTTGTTTCTATTACCGAAGTAATTCAGTCGTATATCAGATTATCAGATGAAAAAAATAGTATATTGTGCAACAAGGGTCGAAAATGTCCCGAGATGCACACGATATTTTTTTCAATACCTGCACGGAATAGTAATTTGTACCACAAGGCCAGAAACTGACCTTTTGCAAGAGCGAGTATTTTTGACATGCCGAGCCACAGGCGAGGCTTGCAAATTACGAGCACTAGCATAACAGTTTCTGGACGTGTAATACACAATATTTTATGTGCCGATTTCATTACAAAATTATAAAATTAATTTGTATTTTATTATACATAACCTAAAAAATTGTGCACTGAATACTTGCATTTGAGCTTAAAATATATTTATTTCAGTTTCTATTAACGATTTACGTCTAAAATTTGTCAAAATCTTGTTAATTCTTGTATAAAAAATATTCAACGCATAAAATTAACATCTGCTTGACAACTGTAGTCAAGATGCCAACCTATAACTTCCGGTTGTTTGCCGGCCTAGGCTGGCAACAAAGAGTTTCTGGCGGATTTTGAGATATGGAAAACTAGCGATTCCGACCGGAGGCATATAAAAGAAATTAGAAGATGAAGAAAGGGATGAACCGGATGATGAACATTCTAAATAATCAATTTTGGAACCCCGCATAAAGCGGGAGGAAAGGTACTTTTCCTCCCCAGGGCGGTAAAACTCTAGTGGATTCCCGCATAAAGGAAAAGGAAATGTACTTTTCCTAGCGAGAAAAAAAATCTAGTGGATTCCCGCATAAAGCGGGAGAAAAAGTACTAACCGGGTAGAAATATCTCACTTTTGCCCCTAATAATAGGGACGAAAGGTGGCGTTTTCGGTGTAATCCCTTCGCTCGGGCTGCAATTTTCGTTCCCGTGCGACAAAACTATATTTTCAAAACTTGTTGTTGTTTGAAGTTCACGCATTCATAATTTGTTTGGTCGTTTTAACCCAGCAACAGTCTCTAAATAATCGATAAATAACAATAATTTCTTAATAATTTTTTACCATTATTTATTATTCTATACTTTCCAACCTCATAATTTAACAATTAAAATTTTTATACTGTATAAGTCAATTACGAGTTAATTACCTATAGGTACCAGTTCCACAATTAAAATCAAATTATTATTTTTCTAATTTGCCTCTGTTTGCCTGTCAAGGAAAATTAACCAATACTTATTTTACCAGGACATGTAAACTCGACCAAACCACATGTTAAAATAGATTTAATCAACAAATTACTAAATATAATTCTTATAATTAACGCATACATATTTTAAATTTGATAGTAATGACATCACAAATTTCATCATTCTTTTAATGAGAATTCGAACTTAGGGGAATGAAATGTTTGCACAGATGACGAAGTAAATAAAACAAAAGCGAACCGTATATCACTTTTGTAAGGTTAGGCTATGAATAATGAAGTAATGAAGAATAATTACTAGTTACTTACTAATTTAGACGTCTATTTGCATTCTGCGCAGGTCGGCGCAGGTTTAGTAATTTCCTTGGAAGGATTGCGAATGCTCAGGTGAGCTGGACTACGAAAAAAGAAAGGAATGTTGTGATTTGTGAAATATCTGCATAGTTGAGCAGCTGTAACAATCAGTTGATATGTTTTGCAAGGAATTTTTTAAAGAATGCTTACAATGAAAACTTTGTAGGTCAAAAACTGCGGAAAAGATAACGAGAAAGTGTTTCCTTTTTAAAGAATGAGATGAAAAGTTTCTCAAGTTGTTTTAAACAACGAAATGAGATATACGCATATCTTTTTATTTTAAACCAGGGACATTTTTTACTTTAAAGGTTTCCAGACTGTATAATAAAAAATCCAGCACATGACCTCTCGCCTAATTCTGCTCATTCTACTAATCTAATAAATAATTACTTATACACGGTGTCCCATTTTAATCCGCCACTAGCGATAACTTTGAAATAGTGCGGTAAAACAAAAATGTTCCAAATAAATAGTTAATGGTTATTAGGGGGACATCTGATGCCGTCGACCTTTTTCCCCCCAGACCCCCTGGGGGGTGGGAACGGGGGGCAACTTTAAAATTTTAAATGGAAACCCCTATTTTTTATTGCAGATTCGGATAAAGCGTTAAAAAGCAGGTGAATTTTATTGAGTTTTTTTTTTAATTTGAGTTTTTTTCGTTTTTTTTGGCAAATGCCAAATTTTAAAAATTTTTTTTTCAAATTAAATCATCATAATAAATTGTTATAATTACTTTGAAACTCACTCACAACATGACACGTTTGTTTCCTTTCTCGCATCCCACCCTAAAAACTACCACCTGGAACAAAGACTTTTCCACAAAGATAAAAATGCCTGAAAAAAGTGGTTACTCTTATTTTTACATGAAGGTTATCTTTACTAGCAAACCATGTGAAAAAATAGCATTTTTATGTAACGCAGTAATCAAATCAAAAATTCAAATTTTGACGTTTGCAGCGCCATCTATCAACAAATTCAAAAAACACCCCGAATAAAATTCACCTACTTTTTAACGCTTTATCCGAATCTGCAATAAAAAATAGGGGTTTCCATTTAAAATTTTAAAGTTGCCCCCCGTTCTCGCCCCCCAGGGGGTCTGGGGGGAAAATGGTCGACGGTATCAGATGTCCCCCTCATAACCATTAACTTTTTATTTGGAACATTTTTGTTTCACTTCACTATTTCAAAGTTATCGCTAGTGGCGGATTAAAATGGGACACCCGTATATCAAATTTAATAGGTTCATGCAATATTATGCAAACGATAATGTAAACCAAGATGCAGAAGATGTCAACTGTCACTGTCATAATAATTCAAATTTTGTGAACTTAGAAACAAATTTCATATGATCATGGTTCATGGACAATAAGATACTTCGAAGATACACTACCAGATTCAGCAAATTGTATTTAAAATTATCTGCACCCATAGATAATTATATTTTCTTTTATTTTTAATTGCAAAAATTGTAATATATAAATAATATATAAATTTATTTAAGGAAATATATACCTACACTCGAGGAAAATAAAAACGCACCACTTGAAAATGCACCAAAAATGACAAAATTTCAAAGTACGATATCTCGGCTGCATTTCGACGAAATTGGATGAATCTTCAAGTTATGAAAACGTTGAAGTCGAATAGAGAAACCTTCAACGTTCTCGGAAATCAAAAATTTATTGATTTTCGTGCAAAATTCGCCAAGTTATGGCCAAAAACCTCAAAAAGGCACTTTTTTTCAAAAATTCATATAACTTCGCGCCAAATCATCGTATAGGTACTTGAAATTTTGAAAGTCTGATCTTTATTACTCTGTTGGCCAATAAGGTCCACGATTTTTTTGGCACTGCGCATGAGTTGTCAAAGTTGAACCTTTTTGGACATCAGGTACAGTTGTTTTTCTTAGGGGAGTGGGAGGTGGTGGAGTGGATTTGTTGTCACATTGGCTATAATCACATTAAAGATAAGACTTCAACGTTTTCATAACTCGAAGATTCATCCAATTTCGTCGAAATGCAGCCGAGATGTGTGTATATCAAGCGTTAAAAGTTCTACTTCCGGTTTGCGGATATTATTCGATGATGTTAAGATCCTTATAAAAATCTTAAATATGAAATTTGGTTATTAAAGGTTTGATAGTACTTTTTAAGTTATACCATACATCCATACGCGCACACATACACACAGACATCATTGTGAAAATAGTAAATTCGTGTTCTAGAGACCTTGAATCGTGCTTATCCATCAAAAACTCGCACTGGAAAATTTTGATTCATTACAATAGTACCTACCTCTTATAGAATATGAGACGAGAAGTATAAATATCAGATTATTTTAATAATATAAAATTTAAAATAATGCGTATGGCCTATTTAACAGTAGGTATAACATAAAGCAAAAGTAATCAAATACATTTAATAATTTAAATAAATAATCATACTATTTTATTATTATATGTTAAATTATATAGTTAATGGTTACAATGATAAATTTTAATTCTAATAAAGATAAAGTTAAGTGTGAAATACAAATCTGCATCATAAAATGCATAGATTAAAATTCAGATTGCATACATGCCACACATAATGAAAATAGTACAGCAAGCTATAAAATGAATAATCACTTACCAATTAGCTTGAGCGTTTCAAGGGGACAAAAAGATCTCCCCCATAGGAATTAATTATATGAAAATTACTTCTCTTACAAATTTGTTTGGTTTTATGCATTCGCTTTTTATACAGGGTCTATCATAACTTCAAGTATACCTACATACGATAAGGGTATAATATAGCTTTATATGCTGAATACGAATTGAAAAGAATTTTTCAAATTATTCCATTGGATTCGCACCTATAATAATAGTTATTTGTGTATTAGGAGCGTAAAGTGACGCTTTGTTACTCGCGCAATAGTGCAAGAGGAACAAATAATACACTTTACGCTCGTAATACACACATAGTGGTTAGCTCAGCGGTAGAGGGTCCGCCTAGCATGCTAGCGGTCCCCAGTTCAATTCCCAGCATAACCGACAATAATACCACTGGGTCCGAGTGGTTGGATTCCACTATAATAACATCTACCAACTACCATCCTGTAATTGGAAGTTAATTCTGTAGGTTGGTTACCATCATAAATAAATAAATAATTTATCTACCTAAGTTCTTTGTTATTAAAAATAATGGTATTGGGTTTTAGTTCAATCTACGTTAATTCAATTTATGTATTATTTGTAACCATGGCAATACCAATGATCGAAATTATTATTATTTTGAAGATGATTTTATTGTAGAATGCTCAAGAAAGCACGTATGAGAAGTTGACCCACCCATACTAGCCCACCCTGTTAAAATCTATATCGTAATCGTTAGTTTTACGTTAGTTGAGTTTAGTTTTGTAGAAAATTGCGTTAGTTTTGAAAGTTTAAACGTATTTTTAAAAAATAATATTTGAGTGGACTAACTTCACAACAACCCAACCCTTTATTCGAAAGTGCGAGGAAAACACATTAATAACTTTTAATTTATTAGTTGATGTAAGTTGTAAAGTTAGCCCACCCAAATATTGTTTTTAAAAATACGTATAAACTTTTAAAACTAACGCAATTTTTTACAAAACTAAACTCACCTAACGTAAAACTAACGATTACGATAGATTTTAACAGGGTGGGTCAACTTCTCATACGTCAAGAAAGCCAGTGTTCTTTGCATTTTTCCCGATTGACTACACTGGGAAATTGACATTTTCGATTGTCTTTTGTGTCTTTAATATTTCCTAAGGATGAGTACAAAAAATAAATTTAACACCTGCATGTAAATAAAATTTAAAATTAGAATGGTTAGAGATAAAATAATTATAATTATAAATCCAGAGGAAAAATTATTTTTAATCCGTAATCAGCATATTAAACTGTATAAACTTATAAGTTCATACATATATGTACTCAAAAAGTTACAATTTGGTTATAAAATTTGGTATTTAAAATTAACGCATACAGTTTCAACTTCATTCCAAAAAAGTAACGTTTATTTTAAACGTATTTAATTGCATAAAACCATTTTGTAAAGTTTTAGCCCCCTTGAATTTTTTCGAGGAACGCCCATGCCATTGGCACGTACTTCATTATAAAATTATTTAACACCAGCGATAAGGAGAATAATCGGAGAGTAATAACAGTGGTAATATTAAGTAAACAACTGCTACTGATCAGAGTTATGCTAAATAAATACAGGCGTTACAGCACGTTCCAATAATTAATAAATACCTAATTAAATAAATCTAAAAACTGACAAACTATTTTTATTAAGATGCTAGTATAAATTTATAACTCTACACGGAAGGTATTCGATGCTTAGTGAATCAAAATGTTGACGGAATTTAAAATGTTTAGAAGAAGATGTATTCAGTTTTTCAGACAAATTTTTGTACACGGTAAGAATTTTTTTGGTAGTAAAATATCAGAACGAAAAATATGTTCGTTACTAGAAAATATCAATAATTTATTTTTACTGAAAATTAATTAAAATGAATCATTTCAACTAAAAATACAAAAATAAAAGCATGCGTATTGATTGTATTAATTAATAATAAGCTCTGATATATTTTGCAGCATTTCATTACTGCAATGAATTTACATTTTGCTTTCAAACGAAATTAAAATAATATATAATTAATTTACCAAATATATTAGTTTGAATTTGGTTTGAATAAACCAATTTGAACAACAAAATTTATAGGTATAGTCCACGCAGACATCAAGTAACTAATAATTGTTAAATTCTTATTTGCAGTCACACAATGCCCAAAACCGCAATCGTTTAAGATTAGCCCGCAGATAAGAAATAAAGTCGAACAGTTCAGTATTTGCCATATTTATTAACCCGAGTATATATTTTACCCCCAGTGTTCCACTGGTAGAGTAAGAGTTTTTCGAAGCTTATTAGCAGGGTTGTATTGTATGCTCTGGCGCATCTCAGGCTTGTGGTTTTGACCATTGTGTGACTGCAATAACCTCCTAATAAACGCTAATGATTATTAGGTAGTTGAAATAAATTTGTACTATACATGTATAAAATGCTGATAAAATGTATTACCTATATACCATGTAAAATAAAATTTATAATTAGTTAGTGAACTAGGTACCTATAGAAGTGATCATTGATGAATATCGTTACAAATTTATTATTTTTTAATTAGGTACAATCATATCCGAGGTCATATCGTTTTGGAACATACCTATCTTATTTTATTTTATATTCCTTGATTATATTCGAAATAAGTTTTTCAGGAAACTTACACCAAGTTTGATACCTACTATAGAAATAAGTATTTGTTTATTTGAATTTATAATCTCTTCTAAAGGCCGGAATGTAGCTGTCCACGATTTCGTCGAGAAAAAGGAGAGATATATACAGATTTAGTGTGTCGAACAAAGGCAGCAATAGCGAACGCGCTCTAAAAGTGGCATCGTATTTTTATGATATTGTATTTATAAGACAAAATAAATAATCAAACGCGTTATTTATATACTGTATAACATGTTACCTACAGTGCGACGCATGAATTTTAATAGATTTTGTATTTAAAATGCCCTAAATTAAACATGTAAAAGTAGTATTTTTCTCTTTATTCGGCATTTTTTTTAAACAATACTATGAAAAAATTTGGAAAAATCGATGCGTCGCACTGTAGAATGAATATTACATATTATCGTAAAAAAAATTCAATGATCTTACGTTAGTATTCGATTTAATATTATACAAACCGTAGAGCACTGTTTTACCTCTTTCTCATACAGCTACATTCCCGCCTTAAATTAAATTTCAAAAAGCAATAATACAAAGGTAAATGACACTTTATGTCCAATTGTCGCTGAGTCAAATTGCCACTGGGTCAAATTGCCTCTGTGTCGAAATAAATTTGCAGTAGTCTCTCGACATGCGTTATTACAAGTATGTAAGTGGTGGGGATGCGTTTTGGCACAGTGGCAATTTGACATTGCGGCAATTGGACACAGCGGGTATTTGACATTACGGCAATTTGGCGCAGTGACATGCACCTATGATATCGACACAACGTATTCTAATAATTCTGAATATAAAATGGAATTCGAATGTTCGTAACGTGTAAAATGAAATACAAATTGGTTCAGTGAACTGCGTTATTAAAACCGTGGAATACAAATATTAGAAAATCGCGTAATTTCATTATTGTACAAATATTTGTATAAAATTTCAAATTGAAGAGGTCAAACTCTGCCACAGGAAATCATAGCCTCACTGATAAAACAATATAATTATTGTAATTCTTACTTATTTCTCTAAAATATATGCGAAATTTGGATACGGCGAAATCTATATATGATTTATTATTATAATAGTGTATATTTGGGCCGTATATTTCAAGTTATTATATGTAAGTTTAAGACAAATATATTTGTAATGTTATAAGCAATATTGTATTTTCCCTGAAAATATGCAATAAATTGCATGTAGTCTTTAATATATTTATATGAAATATATGCATATTATGTCTAAATTTAGTCTCAATTTTCATGGAATTATGATATATTAATTTTAAAAATTACTATATTTAATTGAAATATTATGAGTATAAGTACTATATTATTTAATTTATTGTGCAATAATTATTGCTAAAATTATATTCTAAGCGGAAATGGTACCTACTTAAATAAAATACTGTCCACGTATGGGAGTACAAATATATATATGTATTTATATTAAATCATAAATTATACAACAATAATAAAAATAACATTTTATAAACTAAACATATTTGTGATGGGACATTCACAACTTCAGAATTTTTCTACACAAAAATATTAAATATGAATAATTTAATAAGTATTTGTTATCACAAATTTTCATTCTTTAAAATGTCATCAACAAAAATTTAAAAACGCACTTTCTTGTAATGTTGTAATTATAAGTTATATTATAATAATTTGTAACGTTGATTTAACTACCTCTAAAAAAACCATTATATTTTTTTAACCATAGCCCGCTGGCCAAATTTTGGAATTCTTCTAACACTTTATCCGTTAAATCTTGAAGAATACTGGGCGTCACTTCATTTTCTGCAGAGATGTAGAAATATTAAAAATAATTGAATTCGCATGCAAGATATTTTTAGTATCTATATCTACTAACATAAATCACGAACTAAAATCATATATTCCACTAAACAATAATATACTAAACAACTAACCCTCAAATGCTGGTACGAAGTCAGGCAAATTCCATTCAATTAATAAATCCGTCATAGTAATCATCATGTTCCGTACGTACTTAATAATTATTAAGAAATAACGCCTATTTAACAAACTAGACACTTAAAAGTAACCAAGGAAAGTAACTACAATGGTTGAACTATACAGACTAATCGAAACAAACAAAGACACGTCTTCAACAAGCACAGACCAAACAAGAACTAACACGTTATTTGTAAAATTCTTACGTTTAGTATATAAAATTCTTCGCAAATATAACTTGCTTCCAATAAAACTGAACAGTTTTCTGATAAACTTTCATATATTTGTCAGAAATATATCTGTTTTAATGCAAACAATACGAATATTTATTTGAAAATTAAAACACGTTTCTACAACATATTGGTATATTCATTAGTAATTGATAAAATTTAAACTAAATATATATTACATTAATACAAAACATATTTATTTTCCCTTCAAATCAAATACAAATATATTCCAGGGAAATTAGTAACGTGCAAATATACGGTACATTTAAAAGAAATTTATTCTCATATTTAAGAGTGCAGGATGAAATTTACATTAAATATAATATATTTACTGTTAATACAACACCCCCAAATATATAAATGTAATTCTGATAATCATACTGTTTTTTCAGTGCTTAATATACATAAATGTTACGCATCAAATATTGATTACGATTGTGGAAATTATGATAATTTTATTGTGTTTTTATATGTTTGTTTGGAAATCCGGTTTGATATAAAATGAATTAGGTAAATATTGCAGATGTAGGTATATGGTGAAATCCGATTTTTTATGTTTTCTGTTCTTTTGTATAAATTTCAACCTGAAAATTAGTTTTAGAACGCAGAAGCATACAAATGTCGTATTTTACTTGAAATTTATTTTAAAATTTATTAGTGGTAGTTGGTATAAGTGTTTGAATATATTTAAAAATGATTAGGTAGGTATATATATTTTCGTGAAATAATTGTTTAGGATTTGTTTAAAGAATCACGCAGAAAATAATTTATAACAAATAAAATAGTAATTTATGTTTTGCACAATAGCAGAAATGGAAGAATATAACATTTTTTTCGTTCTCTCTACATATTATCTTATTCCCTTTTATAATCAAATAATTTGCAATTTTTTAACGATTTTTAATTAAATTTAAAGTACTTACCTAATTATGTTTTTTCAATATGAAGGTAAATATGTTTTAATAATTACTTGAATAATAATGAGAATATAATACCATCTTCTTTACTTATTGACCACAAAGGAATTTGATGCCAAAACTATTAATATAAATGAATGTAGGTACAAAATTTTCGACAATTTTGATTTACCGGATCTTCTCGTTTCCTGTTCCTTTTAGATTAAAAAAACCAAAAAAGAAGATAAAATTTTGCTGTTTACAGAAAAACAGATTCATAATACTATAACAACTATCAAGCTTATATAAAAAGAAAAGAACAATAGTTGCATCATATTATATAGTGAACGATAGCGAACCTTCGATTCATGCTTTGTTAAACTTCATTTCTTCACTAATAATGATTCTATTCTTAGATAAAACCGGATAAAACGGATGAAATGAATTTCCTGTGACATCATTTTCATCACTTGTAGGTGGTGCTAGTTACGTAAGAAAAAAAAAGAAAAAGTAATAAATGGGTATACTATTTTCTGCACATAATTCTTTTTTAAACGTTTCAAATACTGATTGATATTCATATTAATACGAGCAGTATTAAAAAAATAATTTTATGCACTAAATAATTGAAAAATTAATAATTCGCCTTTCTGTATTATTTTGTATTTCCGATGTATTTCTTAAATATTTTACAAAATTACTAGCAGGTACTATTGATTAAATATCTTACCTACCTACTGCCTAAATCATTCCTCGATCATTTCTAAAACTGTTAATAGTAACTGTTTTCAATTATAAAGATAAATATAGTGTGTAACGCGTTACGCGTTTAGGAACTTTAAATAATTCATTAAAATTATGAAACAACAGATGGCGCACAAGTTGTTTTTTTTTCGTTGAAATAAAAAAGTAGGTAAATTATGTAGCAGTAATGTTCCGACATATTTTTTATTTAAGTATCAAGTTACCAATGAGAAGAAATAAAATAACCCAAATTCTTCCTTGCATCGTTCATTCTTTTTAATATATACAGTAATTTGTTTAAATTATAATAATACAAAATGCTGAATTATTTAGGGCCAGTTTCTGAAAAGATATTTAACCAGTTAATTTCACTCTTCAATAAACTGTCAAATGAGTTTCTGAAACATCAAATTTGGATTTAACTAACGCGGCAAATAGGTCGATTTAAATTAACTGACGTTTAATAAACTATGATATTCACTATTTGTTTGTATTCACCAGTACTTTATAAATTGAGAATGTCTGGTGACAGTGTGCATTACGATTAAATTTAAAAAGTGTTGAAAAAGTGTAAGTAAGTGTTTGTTGAGGATAAAACCATGACTTAATTTTCTGACGTATAATTTAACTGGAGCATGTTTTCAGAAACCCAAAACAATTTTAGCCTTTCAATAAATTTAAGTTAAATATTATTTCAGAAACCGGCCCTAAAACGTTTAAAACAGAAATTCCGAAGATACCCAAACTATTGTTACAAAATGGTTAAAATGACATTTGGTTAGTAAAAAGTACAACGTCATAATATTTAAACTAATTAATTGAAGAGCTATTATTGCTATTGTCATATCAATTTTCCCTTCGAACGTTATACGTGCAAGAACGTAAAGCATCATTCACAGCCCGAATTCTTTTGAAGTTTCACTAAATTTGTGAAGTTTGTCATATGACAATGTGTACTTGTGTTCACATCGCTGAAACTTGGTGTTGTAAATGCAAGTACACATTGCCATATGACAGACTTCACAAATTTCGTCAAATTTCACCAAATTTGAATGATATGACTCGTGGAAGGTAAATTTTAAAATAAATGCACAGTGGTTAAACAAATGAATAAATTTAATTAAAAATAATCCTCATTAAACAAATTGATCACCTTCACGATAGCATCAAAATCATTAATATTACATTAGTAACCTGAATTTAAAACTCCGTAACCGGCGAATTGTAAATACGTATAACATTACCGTAACAACATAACGTTAAAACAGCGTAACGAAATACCATAACTTGAATTGCGATAATGCCGTAAGTGATATTAATGCATTGTTTGCGCCAAATGATTGTAAAAACAAATAAGAAAAACAACTGAGAAAGAAGCAAGTAATTTGATGGCGAGAAATCATTGTTATTAATGTTCTTTTTAGATCATTTCTTCTTATTTGGGTTGTGTTGTGTCGGGTGCGTTATATAAGCGCATTTGGCCTGTATCAGTTTTTGCTTATCGACGTACGAAAAGCGCAGAAATTGACGTTATATAAGCGCAGAAATTGACGTTATAAGCGCAGAAGGGGACATTTGAAAAGCACAATGGTTTTAGGGATTGTACGACAGTTTTTCTACAATATTTTTTGAATTTTTTAAAACTAACCTAACCTAATATTTTTTCTGAACTTAACCCCATCATACTCTAAGACGACCTGGACTAACTTGTTATGGTCAGAAATCTCATTTTCGAAAAATGCGCTTATTGAACTTTACGATCTGCGCTTATTGTACATAAATTTACTGATTATATTTCTGCGCTTTTCATACTTTTTGATGACCTGAAATGCGCTTTTACAACTATCCGGTTGTGTCGTGGCATAAATTTCGCAATTGAATTATAAAACTGTGGGTTCAAATTTGCATAGGGAATTGTATTCGCTAAGTGAATTTGATTTTGGTGACCTCTATTTGCGAATGAACAATGATTGTTCTGGACTGAATATTGTGAATCGTTTTAATGCATTTTTTTTTCTTTTCAAAATGAACCGAAAAATTTATTGGTCACTACTCACTAGTAAAGTTATGGTACCATTGCATTAATAACCTACGCGAAATAAAAGATGGCAAGCCTTAAGAGCCTAATGTAGTGAAGTTGCGCGCAGCAAAAACATGCTTTTGAATAGGGATTGTAATTGAGACTAATTTTGGTCGGATCAATTTAATTTTTTTTCATTTAAAGATAAAGATGAACTCCGCATCCGCTTAGTGTTGATTTTACAATGCCATAAGCTTGTCATAATTTGCCTTACTTCACATAACTGTTACTCAGTATATCAACAAAAATTGCAAATTTCAACACTAGACGGATCTAGATTGAACTTTTATCTTTCAAATGAACCCTTGTTTGTGATGATACGTTCAAATGTATTACTAATTTTAATCCCCCTACCAGAGCACGTTTTCTATTGTTGCCTTTGTTCGACACTCTAAGTCTGTATAAATCTATCCTTTTCTCGCAGACAGATACATTCGGGCCTTAAGAATTTTAAATTGGTATACAGCGGACATAGATTTTATCAGCAATTTTTTGACAGAAACCGCCTCACTACCTTGAAATAGTGTATAAATTAGTCGTCCAGCTCAGTTTTTCTCTTGACTCAGTTGTGTTCAGGCAAGTAATAAGTTGACCAACATTGCCT
Organism: Agonum fuliginosum; assembly: GCA_947534325.1. NCBI lineage: Eukaryota > Metazoa > Arthropoda > Insecta > Coleoptera > Carabidae > Agonum > Agonum fuliginosum. The sequence goes on from OX384036.1 coordinate 25,150,580, forward strand.
CAGCTCTGTGTAGAACATAGGCACATTCTTTCTCTCCCTTATCGCTCCGACCAACTTTGACTGCACGGACAGTACTTATAGCATGTTTACTTTAAACTACTTATATTTTATTCGAACTTTTTATATAATAAACAACTGTTTATTCGCAAGTGAATTATTTTTTTTAAATCATGCAACACATTTTTTAATCACGTTTTAAACTGACATTATTTCGTCAAAAATGTATAAAAACAATGACAACTTGCCACTGACGACTACTTTGATTGGTTTTTTTGTTATGTCAAAATAAATTTATATTTCATATAGGTATTTGAAATAATTTCGTCAAAATTCAAAATTGAATAAAATATTGTATAAATACGAATGTTTATTCACTCGAAGAAATTATCCCACTTGCCCTTCGTGCTCGGGGGCTAAACTTTCTTCTCTTGAATAAATATTCATGCATCGCACTTGGTGTATAAATATCTATTACCATAGATACTCTGTTACAAATAGCACGTTTTTACTTGACAACGAGGATTAAATCATTCAATTCCTTGACAACAGGATTCAATATAAAAAAAATGTGGCCAGCACACAACCTCCCGCCATATCTAGACTTATAAACAAAAATGTATACTTACAATCCGGTGCCCATTTAAAATATACAAATAATAATCTAAAATATTCAAACACAGAAATTTGCATCACCTGAATCAAAAAATTCATTCACACGAAAACTCTTCTGTGTTGGAGGCATCCTCCGTTCAATTACTACATTTTAATATATTACTTATGACTTATATGGCGTTAGTATGCCAACCTGTCACTTCCGATGAAGGTATTTCTCTTCCAATTTAAATACAATAATTCGTGCTCATCCACTAAAAACTCACTACCCGATTTTTAGCATGTTTCCAATACCTTCCTTTACAGGTATGGCGCAAGGTAAAATTAATTTCTTGACATCAAATTAAAAACCTAAGTCCCTAAAAATAAGGACTAAAGAAGAGTTTTACTCCTTTACGTCCAAAAAATACAATTATTCATCTATTTAATGAGTAGTTGTCCTGAACACTTCCATAGTTGTTGAAAATAAAAACCTGTGCAATCCAACCCTGCGTAACAAAGTGTGTATAATAAAAACTCTGGCATGTCGCACGTGACGCGAGTCCTGAATAATTGAGTGAAGTTCCCACAGGATAACGCAGTAAGTAATAAGTACTTCACTGTTGTTCTTGCTGTGAGTTCCAGTGTCAGGGGAACGGGAACATGAGCATCAAGGACTTCGTTAGCCAGTTTTGTTCATTCAACGAGTTCGTTCTGTTTGAGGACCTTCAATAGACTCACTCAGTAGAGTAAGGATAATGAGCTAGAGAAGGGAAATTCATTATTATAAGTTTGGGAAATTTGGGGATTTTTAATGTGATTTTGTTGGTGATTCGTAGTGTAGTTGGTACTCTTTATAACTGTCAATGTTTATTACTTTATTACCGATTTTATGATTTTTTTAAATCCGTCCGTCCTTTGTGCCGCACCCTGTATATTAAATTTGGTACTACTTTTCATAGTAATTTTTTTTAAACCGCATAGTTTTCATTTTTCATCTTTTCAAATTTATCAATTGCTTTCATCTTAACTAATCGGTACCTACCTATATTTTACACCCTATGTAAAGTATTAAACGCTTAAAATTTATTCCATTCCAATACAAACGGTTTTCTAATCGAAAGTGATAAGTTGAGCCCCTCTTCTCGAAAATCTATGAAAAATGAAAACTTTATCCTCAGAAATCCTCGTGTAAAAGCTTCAGGTACAAACAGCTTGAATTCTGCAATTATTTAAAAAAAATCTGCTGTGTCCGCCACAGTACTTCCCCGATTATAAGTTTTAATAACTTACTTTCGTAACGCCGTTAATTTTATGCTTTATTCTGCAAAATTTAAATAAATTTATCATTTTTCCCCAAACTATTTAAGTTGATACCAACTTCGGCATAATTTAAATACCATAAAAAATCTGATACTTATTCACTAAAAACTCACACTCGAAAATTTTAACCCGTCATAATATCTTATAGCCTTATAGAATATAATGCGGAAAGTAAAAACAACTGACCATTGTTTAAATGTTGTTATTGATTCTTCGACTAATATTTTTTTCCAGAAAACTTTAATTTGATAATACACTTGAACAAATTTGATTAATTTTTTGAGAAACAATAATTGATTATCGCATAAATGTCATTTTTTACATTTTTATTAAACTTATCTCCCCGAGAGCTTTAAATTGACACCAAACTCGGTATAATTTGAATAATGTATGATAAAAAAATTGACGATCAGTTAAAGCTTTAATTTGATACCACACACGATAGTATTTTAATAAAAATAAAATAAGATATGTTTATAAAGTTGGTACCACTGGTTGAATAAAAAAATTTGAGTAATTTTTTGAGAAACAATTGAAAATCGTATTAATGTCATTTTTTACATTTTTTAAAAACTTATCTCCCTGAGCGATTCAAATTGACACCAAACTCGGTATAATTTGAATAATTTATAAAAAAAAACAATTGACGATCATTTAAATGTTATTTTTGTTTTTCTACTAGAATTATTTTCCCAAGACCTTTAATTTGATACCACACACGATAGTATTTTGATAAAAATAAAAAAGTTTTGTTTATAAAGTTGGTACCACTGGTTGAATAAAGCTCATTAACGAACTTGAAGTCAGATTTTGGCTCAAGATCTTAAATATAAAATTTCAGTCCAAAATTCCAACGCGTTTTTAAGTTATCCAACATCCAGACAGACTAACAGACTAACAGACCGACAGACCGACAGACCGACTTTTTTTAAAATTATGTTTTTTGGGTTCAGTACGGTCTGAAACGTGAAGATTCACCAAAATCTCGAACTGTCAAAAAATCACGATTACAATACTTCCCTCTATTACATAGATCGGGGAAGTAATTATTAACGGCGTACATCTGTAAATCGGGTACATGTTGAAAATTGGTAATTTGGTGTATTTGTTTGAGTGGTTCATGTGATTAGCTGCTGTTTGAATTAGTCTGATTGGGTTTGCCATTAAATGCAGGGATTCAGGAATACTGATGATCATGATTCATGATATTGATGTATGATGCTTGTTAACACGATTTATTATATTTTGAACATGAACACATTAGCTGGACATACGTATATACCTTATTAATTCATGGTTTCATAATAAATCAATGATTCATTACTTTATCTAGAAACTTTTAAAAGCAGTATTGTGGTTTACAAAAGTAAGTAGTAGGTAGAAAATAACCAAATTTTTCGCGGTATCAGATTATTTTTATATTTATGCGATAATATTTTTCTTTTAAACCATAGAATTTAAATCTATATGAGTCAGAATTTGATAACAGAATTACTGAGAACATAAAAATTTATTAAGAATGTTTCAAAATTTTTGCAGTAAAATTATAATAGTAGGTAATGTTGATTTCATTTTTATATGTTAAAATACTGGGTGTCTCATTTCAATTTACCACCTGGAATATCTGTAGACCTACACTTCTAATCGAAAAATGTTTCAAGTAAAAGTTTAATGATTTGGAGGGGGACATGTGATTATGTAAAAAATTCAACCCCCGTACCCCCCAGGGGTGGCTGGGGCGGGGTTAACTTTGAATTCTTAAATGGGACCCTCACGTTTTTATTGCAGATTCGGATGATTACCTAAAGTTTATGAAATGGTAAAAATTGTAAATAATAATTATAATCTTTCATTTGAAATAAAAAATATTACGATAAATTAATTATTTATCAAAATATTTCAGAAAAGTACTACTTCCGGTTTGGGGATTGCTTCCAAAAATAACTGGGTTCTTAAGATTTGTATTAAGACGTTATATATAAAATTTGGTTGTTAAATTAACTTTTTGACTTATAGAACCTGGAAAAAATGTTACATACACACGCACAGACATCATCTCGAAAATACTTTATTTGTATTCTATATGGAACCTAAAACGTGCTTATCCACTAAAAACTCCCCCGAAAATTTTGACCCATCACAATACCTTCCTTAAATAATATGAGGCGGGAGGTAAAAATAGTTAGGATGATCTGGGAGATATGGATATGGATGATTCAAATTTTATTTTGATATTTTAGCTTTTGAGAATCCTAACACAACGGACAGAAAATTAGGCACTTCTAATGTAAAAGTTAATTACATTAATTTATCAAATGTACTTGGACTTAATGTACTTATAATATAAATACAAGATACAACATAAACGTCTCTCATTTGTAACGCATAAATAAACAATGATGATACTATTAGTAAAACATAAATTGCTTGACAAATTATTTTAAAATAAGAAAATTTTAATTGACTTATGTAGACAAGTGCATGAAGTGAAGTGATATATGAATTTGAATGCAAATAAAAAAATCTGACGTGGACACCACATGACTTCCTTCTACGCCTATTAAACTGTTCATACTTTTCTTAATAACTAAAATGTAGAATAATATAAAAAAATCTGACGTGGCCACCACAAGACCTCCCGCCATACCTACTTTATTCTTTTAACTTATTATACAAATATATTAATATATAAGTACTACTACGACTGCTACTCTGCCGTCCTTAGGAAAAAGGTCCTACTCACAAATATATTTTAGTCATTTTATTTAAACTGCAGAAGAATATATAATATAAGTAAAGCATATTTTACTATTGTCACTGTCATGTCATAATACATTTATATTTTCCGTAGTAACAAATGTTAATCGATCATGGACTACAAGATACCGAAATACTAAATTATAAATATATACTTTAATTATTCTTAAATGATACCAGGTACAAAAATATTTATAAAATACCGATTGTAGGTAATAATCACATAATCTTTCATTTAAAATAAAAAATTGCCTTAAATTAAATATTTATCGAAATATTTGAAAAAAGTACTACTTCCGGTTTGTATATTGAAACAAAAAATAGGAGGTGCATATCTAGATGCTATTACAGTCCTCTAAATACAAAATTTCAACTTTCTACGTCTAACCGTATTTGAGTTATGCGACATACATACGTTCGTCCATCCGTATGTACAGACGTCACGACGAAACTAGTCATAATGGATTCAGAAAAGGTCAAAACGGATATTTCCGTCAAAATCTGAGAACCGAAATTTTTCGCGATTACAATACTTTTTACTCTGTACAAGGAATTAAAAATTGTAGGTATACCTACAAAAAAATAATTAATCATTATTGTCTTATTTAAACACTTATTTGTAAAACAATACATCGCTAGTAACTCTAGTAAGTAATAAGTCATTATAGTAAACTTTGAATTACACCATGGCTAAATCATCTTACGGAATCAAATGATAATTCTATTCGTTATTGGTAAATTTTGCTGCAGATGATACATCGTGAAATCAATCTGCAACCACCATACATTAAACAGGGTCAAATCAATTACACCGACAAACATAAGTGTCCTTGAAGCATCAACTTCTGTCTCTTTGACAATCGACAATCAGTGCATGTTGTATTGTACTTATAAAACACTTAAGATGCGAGCAGGAATAAGGGGATAAATTATTGCAAGATGTAGTATACAGAGTGTTTAGACAATACGAAAGTACAAGCCAACATAATTAATTTTATAAATTAGATCTTGACTATTTGAAATTTTGATGTTTCGACCTTCTAACATCAATAATTAATTTTATCTGCGACCAGGGATGTAAATTACGGCAGTTTTTTATTATTTTGGTAATTTACCACTGATGATTTACCGATTTGTGTCATACATACATACTGGGTGATTCAAAACATAAATTACTGAAAAATATTTTTAATTACTATAAATTACCGATAAAATCGAGGATAAAATTTAAATACTTATGAAAAATATTTATTAGGGCTTGTTTTGTACAACCGGGCTTTAAGGAACATAAAATTAAATTTCAAATACAAAAATAAAATACATGTGAGATGAACATAAAAATATATTTATACCTACTTAATGTAAATTTATATTTTTTATAACAAAATATAATATAAGAAAAACAATCATATAAATATAAAATACATAGATGATAGATGGGTTGGAACTAATATTTGTAAACTAAATAATATAAAAATCTGACGTGGCCATCACACAACCTTCCGCCATATCTAGACTTTAAACAGAAATGTATACGTACAATCCGGTGCCCATTTAAAATATACAAATAAAAATCTAAAATATTCAAACACAGAAATTAGTATCACCTGAATCAAAAGATTCATTCACACGAAAACTCTTCTGTGTTGAAGCAATCCTCCGTTCATCAGTTACTACATTTAATAGCTTACTTATGACTTATATAGCGCTAGTATGCCAACTTGTCACCCGTCTGATCTGTCAATATTTTTTATGCAGAAACAAAAACCAACCGAACATAGATTACAAGATTTCAACGTTTTGTTTGATAAATTTATTTTTTAAATTTTACTGCAGTTCTTTAATGCAACCAGATAAAGACAATTTTTTTATAACGTAAGTTGCAAATAACTTTGCCTCTTATTCTTATTACAAATAAATAAATAAATTTTTGACAATTATCGTTTTCAATCTTCAAAAAATATCACTTCCGGTGAAGATATTTGTACCAAAATCTAATGAGCTCTTCCTATTCGTATACAATTGTAAAATACCAAATATCAAAATTTTTGGGTAATTCGTATTTGAGTTATGCGACATCCGGCATCGGCCCGGACCACACACATACACACACACACACACACACACACACACACACACACACACACACACACACACACACACACACACACACACACACACACACACACACACACACACACACACACACACACACACACACATACATACAGACATCATCGAGAAACTATTAAAAATGAGTTGTAAGGACCCTAATTCGTGCTCATCCACTAAAAACTCACTACCCGATTTTTTGCATGATTCCAATACCTTCCTTTACAGGTAAGCGGAAGGTAAAAATACATATAGAATTAATCACAGAGACAAACATTAAATTCTTTGTAATTTTAATAAAAATTTGGTAATTTACAGTAATCTATTCCGTAATTTACCTGTTGTAATTTACACATTTACATCTTTGTCTGCGACTTTAAAATATTAGGATATATTTTTATGTTTGGATTTAGTTCAGTAATGCTATCCTAAATTACTCACTACCTCACTAGTGATAACCCAATCAGGATGCAGGAAACCACGTGATCATGTGTCCCTTTAATGAAAAGTCTCATGGAATTTAGTATAGTGTCTACTATGTATTCGAAGTTTTGATATAGCCTGTATTTCTAGCAGATATACCTAATTATGATTTGAAATAGGAAGTTCGCTGAAAAATTTGAAAATTCACCAATTTTCCCTCGAAGAAAATCTTATAATTTTAGCTTAACAAAGGCCTTCCTAAGTTTTTAAAATAATTAATCTAATAGAGAAATGTTCGTAGAATTTAATGCAAGCAACAGGAAGCCAATATTTTTAGCCGTTCAGAAGTTACAGTTCATTAAACACAAAAAATAAAAATTAGTTCCCGTTAAAAGTCTAGTTTGCCTGGGACTCTTACTGATAAAGCATGTTTCTTAAAAAATACTTTTAGTCCTCGCCACCCCCAACTTCCTTTAAGTAGGTTGGAAACCTCCTAAGGGGTAGGAAATTTACTTTTCTCACGACCACATAAGAAACTTATATATTTCACACGATAAGGTGTGTACGAAAATTGATAATACCGCAGATTAGCCCTAACACACTAGTGTGTTAGCATAACGCACAGCAGCGTTGCCAACTGATGATAATTTGAGTGTATTTAAGGTAAAAAGCAAGAACTTTGTTAGAAAAGTAAAAATAAATATAAATAATATATTGCGAATGAAAATCTATTTTATATAATAACTATTGTAAGTACATTAAATTCACATTTTTATGCAATAATTTATTATTAAAAGAACGGTTGGTAACTCTGTGAACTGTATACTGAATTCGTTTATTTCGATTGACAGTGACAGTTAGATTTTAGGTTAGGTATATACGTAAAATCGCTTAGAACTCTGCTTAAAACGCTAGTGAATATTTAAAAATGTTATTAATGAAGTAAAAAAATGGGGCTTTTTATAATTTTGTTGTATAGCAATAATATTATTGATTTTGATAAATTTGTTTATCATAACAACAAATAAAATATAATTTCTGTTATTTTTACCTCTCGCCTAGAGAGGTATAGGGATCGTGAAAAAATTCGATGTCGAGATTTTTGTCAATAAGCACGTTTTAGTACCTTTAGAACCTATTTTGACTATTTTCACGATGATGTCTGTGTGTGTGTGTGTCCGTTTGTCTGTATGTGCGCCTACTATAGTCTTTCGTTCTGATTCATTATCTCAAATTCTATTGAACATAAAATTCTAACATTTTGCATTACACATTTATACATGTTAATGAAGAGCTGATTAGATTTTGGTAAAAATCTGCCAACCGGAAATGGTATTTTCTTGAAACATTTTAACATTTTTTGCAAAAAATATAGGAAATACTGCGATAGTTACAATTTGTCATGCGACATTTGAAAGAACAAATTACCTCTTACAATATTTATTTAACATCTTTTCTATATCTCTTACCAATAAATGAAAATTATTTTTCAAAAATGTGTAATTTTACCTACCACGATTTGTAAATTATATAAAAAAAATTAAAACAAAAATGAAAATGTCAATGTGACAGATGAACAGACGTATACACAGTTTCTGAAATTTTAGTGGCACCATTTGTAAAGAAATGTATAAATATTAATAACTGGGTTTGAAATTTAGTAACTATAGTAGCCGAAATTTAATAAATAGAAAACTGACTCAATTCCAGTAAGTTTTTATCCTTCCATTAAACGTATCCAGTCAAGAAGCATCATCGATTCATTATTAACTGGATATAATGTAATATGGTAATAATAAAATAAAAATTGTATCCACAAAGAGCTAATTTGATTTCAATGTCATTCGAAATCGGTACGTTGCTTGAAGAACTATAAAATAAATTACAAAAAGTAGCCTAACAAAAACCAAATTCACATATTACAGTGTCAAGGCGGGAGGTTATGTGCTGGCCACAACAGATTTTTTTTACTTATTTTTGGTGATCGTGAGAAAAATAGTGTACAAACTCGCAAGAAAGTAAATTTCATTACTCGTCGTGTGATTTCTGAGCTCGGCGTGCGCCTCGCTCATCAACATTCACGCTCGTAATGAAATGACTTACTTTCTTAGCTCGTTGTGTAATATACTATTCATTTTGTATAGGGTGATATTTTCGCTAGGACGCATAGCTTTCGTCACAGTAGACTTTTTCATTATTTTTAAATATTTTCTGTACTGTACCTAATTCATGAAGATACCTTGTATATTTCGATTCATAAATGGCAAACTGCACTTATGATTTCATTAATATAATGGAGCAGAGTGTGTCCGCAGTGCTACAATGATTACAAATTTTCCTCTTGAATTAAATTGAGCAGCACAATACACTCCATCTTAATAAATACATCCACTTGTTCGTTGTTTCGTTCTAAGAAGCAATTCTGCGAGATTATTATCCAATCGTGTATGACTTCACATGTGCGTTGTTCAACAATTAGTTTAATTGGACGATTTTGATTTGTACACGAGACAAAGGCTAGAGGGAACATTGTTTTCTATTTGTGGTAATCAAGGTAATTGTTGTGATGAGATGTAAGATAATTGCAAGCTGCCGAGACGGTTATTTGATGTTTGATGAGGCGTTCATTTTGCTAATTCGTGCTGCTTTAAGGTGTTCGTCTACCCTCAAATTTTACAGCGTTACAAAGGTGTACGCCTCCCACGTTTACTTTAATTATAATTGAAATATATGATGCTTTTACATATGAGTGTATTAACAAAGGATGTCTTAATGCTTCTATTTTTTTTTCTTTGGCCTAGAAATTTGAAGTAAAAAATAAAATAAAATGACGTTTTTTGCGGTTTTTTGTCATTATTTGATAATATTTTCCTCGGTCACTATAAATGGCAAGAAAAATTTAAAAAACAAGAAGCATGCAGCTAAGTTTCCTTTTTCGAATAATTTTTGTTTTACTTAATTTCTTTAAAAAATACACAAGTTATTATGGGAATCTGGAGCCATGTTTACAGTAATTTTCAACATCAAAATGACATTGCATAGCTAGGATGCGGGAAAGTACGAGTTTCGGGCTGGTTTCGGGCAGCCGTAGTAGTGGGGCAGAGAGTGAAATAGAAAAAAAAGTAATATCGAGAGTATTCTAGGAATTCGAAAAAATGGTAGACAAGCCTCTTAAGGGTTGAGCTATTCGGACGAGAAACAAGATGAGTTTATTATAAAGGCTACTATCGCTAACAGAAAGCTTTATTTCATAATTTATGTATTTTGTTTCAAAAATATTAAACTCAAAGCTGAACGGTATTATATCAGCACAGCTTTTAAATGACAAGGACCCTACTTTGGCCACAAAATTCGTTTAATCAATTTTCTGTTTTCAAGAAGTTTCAAGGCGAAAACTTGACACTTCTTTTTCTTTAGTACCTAGCAGTACTAAAGTATAAATTTTTAATAACAACTACTTAATACTTGCACTTAAGTATAAATAAAATTTTAAGTACTAAAATAAAAACATGTAATTAAGACTTATTTTAAATAAATATTGCAGTACTTTTTGAATACTTTAGTGTTTCAATAATTCTGAAATAATGTAAAAGTACTTAAGTTTTTTTCAATAGTTTAAGTAATTATACTGTTTAACCTTTTTTACTGTGAATTAATCTTCCTTGATAAAAAAGTTAATAATCGAAGGTAATATGGTTACAAACAATGCAATTTATTATATTAATTTTAAATAATACTGGTACTTGAAAAATACTTATTTTAAGTACTTTTGACAAGAAAAACTGATACTTTACTTAAGTGCTGTGAATCTGTACTTGAAAATGTACTTAGTTGCAAATACAGGCCACAGTACTGACTGATACTTATACTTCAGTATTTTGATTTAATAAGTAGTAGGTAATAAATATTTTTCAAAATTATTATTAAATAAATAATATATTATTATCGGATTACTACTTCATTGCAGATATCTCTTATTTTAATAACGATTTCTTTGTACCTACATTTTGTTTTTGTATGCTTTGTATTTTTTATTCGCATTTAAACGTGCACGTATTTCGTGAATTAAGTGGTAAAACAACTTAGTAGTCTCATTCAACACTTCAATTATTTCTTCTAATTTTGAGTACGGATATAGTTAGTTAATACGCCTCTGTACAATAATTGAAACAAAGCTTATCTTATACCGCACTGCCTATTCCCATGTGTAACCGTATAACGTGTGTGAATTACCGGAAATAGAGTAAAGTAGCCTCATCTCATTATTTTATTATCCCTAATGCACTTAACTAAATAATTATATTTGACTTAATATAATGACGGTACTTAATATACGTGTATGACATGCAATTTTTCAGTAACTTGCAAAACTGTGAAAGTGTTTTTGTTCGTGAGTTCTTTGTTGAGGAAATTACGGAATGTTATTTTCTTGTTTTCATTTGTTTTTACCGCATTGTGAACATTATGTATTATTATCTTGTTAAACAACGATTTCAAAAGGTTTTGCTTCGGCATTATCGCAATGCACCACGTAAGAAATTTAGTGAATAGTGACTGTATATAGTACAAATACATTTCAACTACCTAATAATCATTAGCGTTTATTAGGGGGTTATTGCAGTCACACAATGGTCAAAACCACAAGCCTGAGATGCTCCGAGCATACAATACAACCCTGCTAATAAGCTTCGAAAAACTCTAACTCTACCAGTGGAACACTGGGGGTAAAATATATGCTCGGGTTAATAAATATGGCAAATATTGAACTGTTCGACTATATTTCTTATCTGCGGGCTAATCTTAAACGATTGCGGTTTTGGGCATTGTGTGACTGCAATAAGCATTTAACGATTATTAGGTACTTGATGTATGCGTGGACTATAAATACTAGTTTGTTGTATATCCACAAACGTTTACTACTCGAACAGCAAACGAGTGTCATAATCTTCCGAAAGGGTAATTACCATAGGTATAGTTTGTGAGACGAAAGAAGTCTGAAAAAGATCATAATGTATCATGAACTAATAAACAAACAACTAACGTATACAGGATGTTTCTGTATTTATGGATCAAACTTTAAGGGTATATGATAACGAAACAAAAAGAATTTTTCTAAAATTCGCAAAATTAAAGGTGGTTTACTGAAAGGAAACATGTTGAGTACCACTGGTTTCATAGCTGTTTTTGTTGTTTTATTCAAATATTAACAATGCACGTAATTATGTAATTCAACGCTAATATTGTGTAATGAACAAATTTAATTAAAAAACAACACAAACAGCTATGAAATCCTGTTTTCTTTAAGTAAGCCTCCCTTAATTTTACGAATTTTGAAAAATTCTTTTTGTTCCGTTATCAGTAGAACGTGTCACATATACCCTTAAAGTTTTATCCATAACTACAGAAATACAAAAATACTTTAGTTGTATTCTATGGATAATTAAAGAAAAATTTTCTTGACTGATGTTATTTTTAGGATTGGAAAGAAATTACTGGGATGCAGTCAAATTATTTATTATCTCACTCTCTACTAGTTTCGACACCCCATGTGTATTTTTCAGGAGATGAGATTAAAGGAATAATATCTTACATATAATAAATACAAAAATATCTTGTAGGTTTGAAGCTCTCATATGGAAGTCGTGTTGATAAAAATATTTACTAGACCAAAAGGATAAAGCAAATAAGTCATAGAAATGTAACCGTTTTCACCCATGAACAGTAATTTCTTTCCAATCCTAGTATTCTATGGATCCTAAATTTTAACCCATCACAATACCTCCCTTATAGAATATGAGGCGGGAGGTAAAAATTCATTTGGAGTCCTTCTCGAAAACGCTTCGTTTAGGAGATGAGACAGATGGGATAACAAATTCCTATTGTTTTTAGCAATAAGGTCGATAATAATCAATATTTATGTCTTTATTTTTACAAAAAATTTCAAATTCCTATTTATAATAAGTGCCAATATATATCTCCTAAACGCAGCGTTTGTGAGAAAATCTCCAAATGATTTTTTTTATTGTAATTTATATTTTTAAATTTTATATTTAAAGTTTTGATACTTAACCCTGAAACACCCTGTATATGAATGCATTTTTAACTTATTAAAAAGTGTGTTGGTACCTATGTTATATCCTACGAGTAGCAAATTATTGAAATTCAATGTGGAATGTTATTTATTTTGCTATTATGACAAATAATTTAAAGTACCTATGTAATACTAAATCTGTTAAAATTACAGAATTGAAGGTTAAGTTTATCCGTTCAGTGTTTAATTAGTTATATAAAGTAAATGCAGATTAAAAAAGTTTTTCCTTCCGAAATGATTAAATTTCTTTTTTACTTTTTTCTTTGAAAGTTTTCCGGAAACAGCAATATCCCACTTTAAAGCTGCACTTCTCATTAAAAGAGAAATCAATGGAATAAATAGACATTAGAGATATTTTTAATTTCAATAATTATTATACTTTAATTTGCTGAAATTAAAGAAAACATGTTTTATTATTTTATAAACACAAACGGCGAAGCATCTATTAAATATAAATATTTATAATACATAATGTACACATTCTAACTTTCTATACGTTTAAAAATAAGTAATTTTGCATTATTTTTATAAATAAATTTTTCCTCATCTATTTCATGATGTGAGATAAAAATTAATGTTTATTTAAGAAAAAAATCTGACGTGGACACCATATGACTTCCTTGTACGCCTATTAAACTGTTCATACTTTTCTTAATAACTAAAATGTAGAATTATATTATACAAATATATTAATATATAAGTACTACTACTACTGCTACTATACTCACAAATATATTTTAGTCATTTTATTTAAACTGCAGAAGAAGATATAAACGATATTTTACTATTGTCACTGCTACTGTCACTGTCATGTCATAATCATTTAAATTTTACGTAGTAACAAATGTTAATCGATCATGGACTACAAGATACCGAAATACTAAATTATAAATATATACTTTAATTATTTTTAAATGATACCAGATACAAAAATATTTATAAAATACCGATTGTAGGTAAAAATCACATAATCTTTCATTTAATTTAATTTGTTTTAAATTAAATATTTATCAAAATATTTGAAAAAAGTACTACTTCCGGTTTGTAGATTGAAACGAAAAATAGGAGGTGCACAACTAGATGCTATAACAGTCCTAAATACAAAATTTCAACTTTCTACGTCTACGTCTAACCGTATTTGAGTTATGCGACACACATACGTCCGTCCGTACGTACAGACGTCACGACGAAACTAGTCATAATGGATTCAGAAAAGGTCAAAACGGATATTTCCGTCAAAATCTGAGAACCGAAATTTTTCGGGATTACAATACTTCCTTACTCCGCACAAGGAAGTAAAAAGAACATCTAAACTTAATATTTAAACTTCAAATTCACTATGCATAAACAATCATAGAAAGTTGTGGGTATAGTGAACCTACTATTTTTGTTTATTTATTTATAATAATAACTGTCAGTAACTATAACCAGTACAAAATATACCGAATAATATCTCTACTATTATCCTTTATGTTAATAAAAATATAAGAAGTATTTTTATTATTTATTTGTATTTATGCGTCAAACGAAGTATTTTTGTTTATTTTATTTAACGTTTGTTTTATTTTTATGTTGCATTCTTTTATTTACATAACTGTTGGCATTTTCTGTTTACTTTTGTTTATTTTATTTTTATTTATTTTGTTTTTTGTTTCTTTTCTAAATTCAGAGTTGCCAACGTTTAGCTGCGACATGGAACTAGCGAGTATTCCGCCACCAGCCATGGTCGGGGTACCATCGGGGGCACAGGGGGCCACTAAGTCCAGTAAAAAACAAGCCAAACTCATGCAGCAAAGACTTGAGAGGCTAGCCAGGGTTAACATTCATCTGCACGGTAAGACAGATTGGAAATAAAGGCGAGAAACAAAAATAAGGTCTTTGTGCTCAATTATGCTGGATTTATACAGCAACAGCAACTAAATAAAATTAATAAAATCAATTAAGATGTTGATGGTAGTTTAGTTTGTTAATTAAGTTCCATAAACGATTATACTTTACGTAAATCTACTAGAATATAACAAGTAATTTTTTAATTTAAAAAACCACTTTTAGGCAGGGTTGGCACGTTTAAAACATTTCGTTTTAAACAAATGTTTAAAACTTGTTTAAAACAAAGCAAGTTTTTAAAGCACGTTTTAAACATGTTTAAAACATGTTTAAAACACGTTTTAAACATATATTTGAAACACGTTTTAAACATTTTTAATACTTTATCTACGTAACAAAACAAAGTTCATATTGCTAATAATAGTGTACCTATAACATATACTGTTTCTCACTATTGTTGTCACCCATAGCCATAATAATAAGTATAGGTAGGGGAATCCCCAGCATATTTAACGCCATAGTGCGTAATGATGCATATTTCAGAATTCCTTGCTGATTAAAACATTGTTTTTTTGTGTGTTTAAAACATTTTTTTTAAATCAGTAAAAAACACGTTTTAAACAAAAAAAAAACAGTTTTAAACAAAAAAAAACAGTTTTTTTGTTTAAAATAAAAAAAAACATGTTTTTTGCCAATCCGGCTTTTAGGTAGGTATTCCTGAATTTTGCGAACTTCTCAAAAATTATTTCTGTTCCATGCTCAGTAGTACGTCATGTAATATATACACTTAAATTTTTCCACTAAGTAGATTTTATTGCAAAAATTTAAAGAGACTTTTAAAGATGAAATATTTATCTCAATTTAATGAAAAACTAAAACTAAATAACGTAAATTTACTTATAACTTTAAGATTATGTCTTCTCATAAATTATCCCTACTAGGACTGCAAAAAATATCGACCGATCGATCAATATGATCAATCGATCAGATTGATTAACTTTTTTGATCGATCAGATTTGATTGATCATTTGGATTTGGATGATCGATAAGATGTTTGATCGATAATATTTTTTTGTTTGATTGATCAGATTTGGATGATCGATAATATTTGATTGATTGATAATTTTTCTGTCACTGAACCATGAATATGTTAACATATATAAGTCCCTAATTTTTGTAATTAACATAAAAATGTACGAATCCTATTTTATTTACACCTACAAAAATTAATAAATAACATTACCAGTCCTTCAATATTTAGTGCTGTAGATCGATCAGATTCATCAAATCGATTAGATCGTTGATATCGATCTGACCAGTTAGATCAATCACAAATGATGATATACATCGATCGATCCATTTAATCAATCGAATCTGACGATCGAAGATTGATCAAAAATTTTGATGATCGAACATCCCTAATACCTACAACACAACCACACTGCAGCTAAAACCCACAATTGCAATAATTATTATTGAACTTAAATCGGCCACAACTGTATCTATTTTATATTGCCCTTGAAAATGAAAATTAAATTTCCCCTATTGTAATGAAAAATATCCCTAGTTTTATTATAACAATTTACGAGTCTAGAATCAATAATAAAGTTAATAGCCTTAAAGAATTTTTTAAAAATTTATTTATTTAATTTTATACAGTAATAGTAATTATTAAACTCGTAATAAATTTATCAAATATTCTCTTTTATTTATTAGTTATCAAATATTATCTTTTAAATATTATCTTTTTATTATTTATAATAGTTTTCGCGTAAGTTTTGTAAGGCCCTACGGCCTACAGTGTACTCTTACCCTTTATTAAAATTTAATGCAATATGTATAAACTTTTAATAGGTATTGAAAAATAATGATTCACTTTAGCCTTGCAGATATGTAATAATTTTGATAAATTCTATGATAAACAAAACACGTAATTATATAGTTTCATAATAAATTTGATTATATTAGTAAACTACATTGATTGATATGTTTATCATAATAAATATAAATATTAATTAGGTTAAATATATAATTATATAATCTAACTACTAACTGAACTTCACAATATTATTGGAAACAAAACAACGTATAAAATGCAAAACTAATAATCCCGTTTTATTTATTATTTCATGCACACATGTTACTAATTTCTGTAATTCTTAAATATTTAAAACATTTCATTTGCCAACCATAACAATCTAAAAATACTTAAATTTTAAAATTTAAATTAGAATTTCAACAAATAAATCTTGAGAAATTGTACTGATTTTACTTTCATATACTACCGGAACACTTATAAAATTACAACTAATATCTTAAGTACATAAAGTTGTAGTAACAGTGTAAATATTACTCGGAATGCTAATTAGAAATTTGCCAAAAATATTTACTCAATTTTTGACACAAAGAAAAATAACGATTAAATAAATTTACAATTGCTTTTAGCAAATAAAATAATTAAATTAACATTACGAGTTCTTGTTTTTTGATACGCTAATAGATGTCACTCACACGTATTTACAGTTTTTATTTGCTAATGTATACATATTTATTTAACAAAATAATCTTATGTTTGTTGTAAATATTATTTTGTTTACGAAAATAATCAAAACAAATTTTGGATATTTGCTTAATATATTTTCGGCAGTTGTTCTCGTGAAATGTAAATAAACGACGCAGTGAAACCAGTAAATACTAATTTAATTTTTATATATTTTGTAAATTTTGTACAAACAATAATTTTATTTACTTTTAACTTGTGTGTTTAACTGTTTTTTATTTAAATAAATATTGAAAACTAGATTGATTTACATATAAACTTTATTTTAGTCTCATTTTATTCCTTTGTAAATAAAAGTACTGTTTAAAAATAAATTTATTCTAAAACATAGGTATCTTTAAGAATCATACTTGTATACAGAATGTCCCAGATAAGTTGTTCAAGAACTCGAGAACTGTAAGAAATACGAAGTTAGTTAGATTAAACAAAAGTTTACCCATTAGGAGGCCAATTTAGAAATGATTTTGTTTTCTTACAAAAATGCATAGGCGGCTAGATATTTGCGAAAATGTAAATTTTGTCAATTTAGTTTTTCATCTATAACTTTTTTGTTTGAATTAGTACAAGTTTTTAATTTGCACATTCTATACAGGCACCTTTTTAACGAGGGATTCACAGAAGTAGGTACTCAATTTTTTTTTGTCTCCTATACAGTTTTTGAGAAATTCAAACCAAATTAAAATTTTCGTATGATGCTCATAGTTGGCTATGACCTGTCTTAATATTTTTTTATCCTCTTTTCAACGATATAAAACACAGTAAATTGAAATTAAAATAAAGGCAGAAATTTCATAATAATTATTTATTAAATTGTTTTTATTAAGAAAGACTACGAATATCGATATAATAATTATAATTTATAACACATTGGATTTCTCCTAATGTAGCTATAATTAGAATAATCCGCTAATTTTTAAAAAATTATCATTTTCACCCAAGAAAATGGGCAAGTGAAAAACAATTTTTTCGATTTTGGACCTAAATTTTGAACGCTCATATCTCGGAAACTAAAAAAGATTTTTAAGTGCGGTTTGCTCCATTCATTGTAGTTTAATTAGAGTAATTTGATATTTTTTAGAAAAATCAGTATCCTTGATCTCCCTTAATAAAACAATAAAAAAATATATTATTATTTACTTTCTGCCTTCATTTTAATTTCAATTTATTGTGTTTTATATTTTTATTCGGAAACTGAGTAATGACGTCCGTTCTACCAGAAATATAATGACTCATACTTATAAACTCAGTAAACTTTTTCTTTTGCAAGTTATGGTATAAATGTTATAAAATTTCGGGTATCAGGACAATTTATCCCCCCGGACAATATCCCCCTGGACAATATCCCCCCGGACAATATCCTCCTGGACATTATCCCTCTGGACAATATTCTGTTGAACTCAAGAAGGGTTTTGTTAGCATAGATTAGTTTATGTCAAAAAACGGAGTTCTGTTGGACTCAAGAAGGGTTTTGTTAGCATAGATTAGTTTATTATAATTAAAACACATTTTGCATAGGGGCATGTTGGCAGGGGGATATTTTTTTGGGGGAAATTGTCCTAGGGGGATATTGTCCGAGGGGATGTTGTCCGGGGGGATATTGTCCGGGGGGAAATTCTCCTAGAATCAAAATTTCGTTTACTCTAAGCAACATTTTCTTTATAAAATAATTATATAATAATCTGATTTCCATATTTTAGTTTTAACGGTCGTTTTTCGATAAGTAAACATCCTGTGTAGTGTGTATTCACATGATTTATATCTGATATTATTTAATAATTCATCGTAAATTACATAAATGATTATACATATCATGTAGCTATAAATTATGATATATTTGCTTTATCAATATGTGCCAACGTATATTGATATTAATAATAATTATTAACAATGATATTTATGTAGTTAATCCAGTAACAAATAAATAATAGATATAGGTTTTATCATACAAACTTTTTAAATTTTTATTTAAAAACACGTTTTAATGATTTTTATTTGTTTCAGCTCTATTTGCTGCCATAGAACATGGACATTTAGAAAAGGCGCGGACGATATTAGAATCCACGGACGTTGATATTAATAGGTAAGTCAACAAAAAGAACATTAAAAATTTACATATTCCTTCTATTTCTCAAAATACACTGCTCAAAAACTAAATCAAGCTACTTTGCCGAACCAAAAAATGCCTGTTTTTAAAATGTGGGGCATTTCTTTTAGGGACGTGTTAACCAAAATCTGGAAATTCCCTCTGGAGATACATTCCTCCTCTACGTTCTCCAAAAATCCCGAAGAAATTCGCTTCCCCCGACCCCCTGAAAAATCGCTTTATGTGATGTCATGTTTGAGCAATGAAAAATCTCAAAGTTTGAAGGCTTGTAGCTCCAAAAAATTCTATCTTAAGGGGGATGTTCGACTCGATTGCCACAAAGCCCTATCAATTTCCTTTTCAGAGCTGAAAATTTCGTCCTTATTGGTGAAGAATTGAGTGAGTTATCGCGTTTCAAAGGAACCCCTGTTTTTAGGGCTTTTTTTCGAAAATCATCGGATACGATGCGTGTATGCGTGCATGTGTGTGTACATGTGTATGCATGCGTGCTGCGTACATTTGCACTTATCTAGCCATTTAATTTGAGGTATCAAATTCGATATGACACTATAATTTTTTGAAAAAAATGTCCATGTTCGATCCCCATTTTTCCTTTGAAACGCGATAACTCACTCAATTCTTCACCAATAAGGACGAAATTTTCAGCTCTGAAAAGGAAATTGATAGGGCTTTGTGACAATAGAGTCGAACAACCCCCTTAATGCCTGTGGCACACCGGCCGAGGAGCATCGAGGACCATCGAGTAACTCCTCGATGAAACGATAGAACGCACCCCGTCCTCGACGAAAAATAGGGGCGCCGCTATTTTCATCGAGTTGTTCCTCGATGAAACGAATGTATCTCATTTCAGACGTATCTTTGGATTTAATTTCGCGCAAAACTTTGATGTATTTGTCACCGATTAAATAGAAATCCATCGCGGACGGGTGCGTTCTTTCGTTTCATCGAGGAGTTACTCGATGGTCCTCGATGCTCCTCGACCGGTGTGCCACAGGCATAAGATAGGATTTTTTGGAGCTACAAGCCTTCAAACTTTGAGATTTTTCATTGCTCAAACATGACATCACATAAAGCGATTTTTCAGGGGGTCGGGGGGAGCGAATCTCTTCGGGATTTTTGGAGAACGTAGAGGAGGAATGTATCTCCAGAGGGAATTTCCAGATTTTGGTTAACACGTCCCTAAAAGAAATGCCCCACATTTTAAAAACAGGCATTTTTTTGGTTTGGCCAAGTGGCTCGATTTTGTTTTTGAGCAGTGTAATACGATGAATCTGAATTTAAAATTTAAAACATTGTAAGCTACGTAATAAAATTATTGAATATTATTTTCTATTAATTAAATTATTTTATAATTTTTTAAGGTTGTTGTCTACCGAAACGAACGACACCGAGTAGACTTCATGAAGTGTAGCTTATTTCGGAGAGAGTAAAAAAGTAATCAAATTTGGCATTACCATACCACTGGTATGTAAGTTTTACGTTTGAAATGCCTGGTAAATAGAAATATCGTTGCCTTTTTGATACTTCATAACCTCAATTCTTCGATAAATTGAATTTAAAATTAAATATCAGTTTTATAAACGATTCTCTTGAAAATTTAATACAATCTTCTTCTATATTCAATTAATATTGTGTTAGTTTTTCGTTAAAATCTGTCGTTTGGTTTAGATACACTAATTTAATAACGCACGATTTCAAGTCACCTTCCTATGCTTGCAATGTAAAAGAGGTCAACTTTACAGCTCCATAGTTACCAAACGAAACTGACGATTGTCCTAATAATTTATTTTAAATTATTTTATTATCAGATAAATGTCCTATAAATTTTTTATTTATTTCTGTCTTCATCGATTTTGGTAGGCAATAACCTTAAGAAGTGAAATAGCAATGATCGAAATACTTTGTTGTAACTTTTTAGTGAAATATTGATTGTGTCTCGTCGAATTTTAACATCATAAATTTATGGAAACAAATTGGTTTAACGATTTGTAAAAAGTTTTATAGCAAGAAAAGTTTTAAATAAAGTTTCATGCAATACAGCTATTTGTGCAACAAGTAAAGTAATATTTACTAGGTGTAAGATTTATAATGGAAGAGTGTTCAGTACTTAAAAGTTTTATACAACAGTAACAAATGGAAATTTTAATTTAAAATATCGTCGGGTTGTTTCTTATTTATTACTTTTCTGGAATCTGGGAAATCGCGTTTGAATGTTTAGCATTTTTTTCTGGGTATATTAAAAGTCTAGGAATCAGTTTATGAATTTCATATTTATATACGAGTTAAGGCGGTTGCGCAGTCAAATTA
This sequence comes from Agonum fuliginosum, assembly GCA_947534325.1. Taxonomy (NCBI): domain Eukaryota; kingdom Metazoa; phylum Arthropoda; class Insecta; order Coleoptera; family Carabidae; genus Agonum; species Agonum fuliginosum. The sequence goes on from OX384036.1 coordinate 25,172,675, forward strand.
TAGGTTTTGCTGAACGCTCTGTATTACTTTAATAAATAAAGATTTAAATTATATATCTGAATAAATAAATTGAACACTTTTTGAATTTTGTATTCCAGAAAATTAAATTAACACAAGCCGTTAAAATAGCGAAAAACAACATGCAGTTTTCCCCATAAAATTGGTTTAAACAATAACATTTTTTAAACAAATAAGACGTTTTCGAAAAGCTTGAAGTTGCCCTCTTTTTGCTCTAATGCCACTTTTTTCAATTTTTATGTAGGATTGTATTAAAATACACATGAAATATTCACAAAATTGGACATGTTTAGCCATGCACATAAAAAAATTGAAGAAAAAACTTTAAAAAACTGGCATTAGAGCAAAGAGGGAGCATCCTTAAACTTTTCAAAAATGTCTTAGTTAATTCGAAAATTTCAATTCTTGCTTCAATTTTAATGGGAAAACTAAACATACTTTTCACCATTTTAACGGCTAGAAGCCAACCACCTTAAGAAGTATGTTTGGCATTTCTTACATATTTATAAGTATAAAACTTTCTGTGATATGACGAAATAGTATTTGGATTTTTAAGCGATTAGCCAGAAAAGGACATATTTTTATTCCATAACCATGTATTTTGGTCCATAAGAACTAACGCAATAACCAGACCTATATTATTATTTCGCCAGTTAGTCTGAATTACAAATTCTTAAGATATGATGTAAAAATATTTTCAATATTTCTATTAAATTGCTGCTGTGCTGGACATAAAATAAACCATTTTTATAACAAATCTGTTGCGATATTAAATTTCTAAGTTATGTGTATTTTAAAATATGTTCAATTAATTTATTGCCTCAAATTTTATAAAACAGTTGAAGTTTATGATACGTAGTCAATAAAATTTTCAGTTAATTAGCAACAACAGCATAAATGCAGTAATTAGTTATGAGTAGTGGATATAGAACAAAATGAATAATTGTATTTTTCCCAGAATGGATATAACACAAATGGAAAATGAAATATGCTTGAATTCTATTGGCTAAATGTATCATAGACTAAGAGTAAATAAATATTGAAAATAAGAAAAATATTGGATATATAGACGGATAAAGTACAAAATTTCAATATAAAGCATTTAAAAAAAAAAACTATAGAGGCGCTGCGACAACGCCAGCCAACCTCTTGCGGCCAATGATGAACCCTTAAAATAAGGAACCTGTCATTATTTCACAAAAAACAGACAAATAACATTGTACTACATACATAACGAATGTTTTATTTGCAAAATACACACTTTTCACCAAATGTTGACACCTCGAACTAAGAACTGATAAATTAATATGACACGAATTACAGGTTCCTTATTCCTAGGGTTCATCAATTGGCCGCAAGAGGTCAGCCACTATAATTTTTTTCGCTTATACATTACATTACACTATACCGGGTGTAACACCATACATGTATACATAGGCGATTAGCATTGCATTTCACATTTACGCAGATTCCTGCTCCCCATTTTCACGTAGGAAAATGGTAAAGGTGTCAATCGAAAGGTAAAATTATTTCACACCAGATGCAATTTGTAATTTCGTTCTAAATTTCTTTTAAAGAACAATATTAGGAATTTTAAATTCGATACTTTCAAATCGAATCTTACATTGCTATGGTTACTTTGTAAAACAAATTCTCAAATTTTGACGGTGGTGTCAGATTTGTTTTGAGTTTTAAAAGGATTCTTTGATGACTCTTTCATACCTCTGAATTTGGAAAGGAATATTCCTGGTGAGAATTATCTGTCAAATAGCGGCGGCGCTAAATTGAATACTCAATGAGTCTTAGAAAAGAAGAATTTCAAATTAATTGAATTTCTTTTTTCCAAGATTTAGAAGCATGAAAGAATCATATTTTCATATGACAGCCTCATATTCTGTGAGTGATCGGTATTGGTGTCGTACGCTGATTGTAAAATTAGACTTTTCGTAAAAAGCCAAGGCATACAGGCATATTATAAAACACAATGTTACATAATTTTATTTCACTTAAGAAGGGTATTAGGTTTTTTATTTAGTTCACTTCAATCTACCACAACTGAGTATGTGGGACTCACGAAGGGTATTGGGTTGTTTATTTAGTTCGGTTCAATTGGATTAAAACCGAGCATTTAGGACTCAAGACGGGTATTGGGTTTTTTATTTAATTTAGTGCAATCAGAGTGTCTATCAAAACCGAGTCTGTGGGATTCAAGTAGGGTATTTAGTTCAATTCAGAGAGTCATTTAGAAAAAATCTAAGCGTTTTATAAAACGAGTACACCGTAAGGTAGATGTTTGTAGAGATTAAAATGTGCACAAAGTCTAGATTCGAAACTGAGTTTGTTGTCAGAACCACACTGTTGCACGCTATTCATCCAATTATTTTAATTTTAAAAATTGTCAGACTACGAAAGTATAGAATCCACGTATGAAAAAGGTTTTATTTATCATAAACACTAACAACTAACGTCACTGTTCACACGAGGATTTTTAAAGAATTCTTGCTTCTAAATCCTGGAAAAAATAGATAAATTGTATTGAAGCTATCAATGAGTTAGAAATTCTTCTTTTCCAAGACTCATTCAGGATTCAATTTAGCGCCGTTGCTATTTGACAGATATTTCTCTCCAGGATTATTTCTTTCAAAATTCAGGTATGAAAGAATCATCAAAGAATCCTTGTGTGGACAGGGCATAAGAAGCAAGTCGTGTTTTAATACTCACTCATTGTTGTTAGTGGATAGAGACGATTTTTGCGCTGTTAAACTTTATACCTTCGCTAATAGCGGCGAAAATGTATTAAATGACAAAATGTAGCTACATGAGAAAAAAAATTGACGTGGAAGGGTTTTAGGATTTTGAGTTTTTCCCGAAAAAAATTACAAGTCCAAAAATCCCCAAAAAAATTGGCGCGGGACGGTGTTAGGATTTTAACTTTTTCCGAAAATTTTTACAAGTCCAAAACCCGGTAGCCAAATGGAGTTATGAGCTTGTAATATTTATGTGTGTATATAATTTTGAATGTTAATTGATATATTTTACAAATAATAGAATATTCTCGTATCTTTTGAAAGGAAGTTCTCTGCAGACCATATTTTATTTCGTACCATATCTTACCTTGAAACTCTCTCCTCTTCTAATTCTTTCATACTAAACACTCATTAACTTTCCACAAAAGAGTTATTTACCCTAAAATAATTATTAACTAACCTCCCTCCCCCCAAGTAGTATTTTATTTATTCAATATAAGAAGTATAACAGATACAAGACATATTAATAAATAAAAGTATAGGTAGATAATAAATACAAATAATATAGCACATTCTTTCTCGTGCGCGAAGATATCTGGGAGATAAAGTGCTGGACCTAAAACATACTCAACTAAATATTAATTTAATATCGAAAATTTTATAATACAAAAAAGATACATTTTAAAATCTTCTAAACCTGGAAACATAGATCACATTATAATTATTTAGATGTATGTTCCAATACGCATAGAATTATAGACAATTTTTATTTCAAAATAACGTAATTCCAAATTTATATAATAATAATATTACTCGACATTAATTGTTCGCCTGGCTGGGATTTTTATAACAAACAATGTCGATAATACTGCTGCATTTATTTTGTATCCAAGTTGGGGCCCTATTCACCCTTTCAACAAAATAAATACCACAGTTTAAAATATTATAAAATTTAAACTCGAATTTAAAATAAATATCACATTATAAGAAAAATTGTCTGTTTTCTTTCCTACATTAAGTACAACTATTTTTTTACATTTATATTATAACATTAATCCCAAAATAAATGAATTATTACCTTAATTTTGAATACGAATTTTAAATATAAGCAACGATTACCTTGTAAAATATTTTCTGAAAATACTTGTATATAAAAATACAAATCGCAAAACAGCCAAAATATTTAACATAAACATTAATTGTTCGCCTGGCTGGGTTTATTTTAACTACAAATGTTAAAATTTTATACTTATTAATTTGTATACAAGATGTGCCCAATCATATTTACAAATCATTATCCATATTTTATTACTTGATTAAATTTTAAATGCGAATTTGTATTTAAATATATTTTTTATTTGAACCTTTATGAAGATCTCTGCTACGGAAACTCAGCAAATTCGGCGATTACAATTTATACACTTTTTCGCAAATATTTTATTAATTATATGAAAATTATTATCAAAAACGGTAGAACAATGTTTAAATCAATGTTTTATAACATATTTGAGTAATATTTTATAGTGTTTAAGTGATTTTTGGTAATAATTAGATGCAACAATACGACCGCGACCACACTTGACAATCAAAAACAAATGAATTACGACAAACATTGCAGCTGTGATTGCTAAATGCTAGGCTGTCTTTAGACCACTATTTGATTGTTTAGTTTGTGTTTTTATTATTTCAGCCGCTTTACAAAGATCTACCGCTTTCGTAAGATCTAGATCTTTAATTCGTAATAGTTTTTCTTGTAAATCTGTATCACCAACTGTATACCAACAAAAGCTAACATTATGATTAGAGTATACCGAATGATATAGCGTCATATTTATACATTGTTTATTTAATCCAACCACTAAGACCTGCTACTATATTTTAGTTTTTCCTTGTGCATTTCCGTAAAGAAAACAAGAACAAATGAAAAATAATGAAAAAAACAACTCCAAAACCAAAGGAAATTTCAAAATAAAAGTTTCTCACGTCATATAACTTCCTTTGGTTTCTATTTTCTTTTTGTATGACAAACAAATAATCTGCCGACATTGTCATTATCTGCTTTACCGTATCGTGGTAAACATAAAACTATTATTAAATAAAATAATAAATAGTTTCTCTAACAATGGCAGAGTCGCTGAATCAGATCGTGTTTTCTCATCTAGACTGTTTTTTCAATAAGTTTCTAAACGAAAACGAGTATATTCGGTCGGAAATTAGAAAGTAAGAGTCGATTAATTCATTAACAAATTGGTTTAATTATCGTTTATTTACAGTTTGAACAGCGATGGATTATCCGCATTGGATGTAGCAGTGTTAAGCAATAATAGACCATTGGCGAAAATGTTGATAAGTTTCGGAGCACAAGAAGGAAATCAATGTAAGTAGAAATATTTATTTTTGTCTTGTACATTATTATTGTTATTTTTGCACAATTGGTCTTTTTATTAACTTACCATTCCTGTTTTCAAGACAGTATGTTGATCTTACCGGTTGCTAGGCTAAACAAAACGGTAATTAATTTACTTACCGTTCAGTGAACAGTACGGTAAGTAAATTTAATATTATTTACGAAGAAATTCATATTAGCGTATGGATAAAAAAGACCATAGTGCAAAAAATGATATAAGCATCACGAACGTTAAGGAATTACCGATGTCAGACAATAGTATATTACAAGTCATGAAAATGTTTCAAAGCCTCCGAGTCAAGCAAAGACATTTTTATGACGCGTGATGTATTCTATTTTTTTTAAATCGACAATTATAGCTGCTTAACAATTATAGATAAAATTAGGTTTGCATAAATCATCAGAGCTGTGACAAATTTTTGAAAACGTTGTCATGACAAGTGTTTGTACCTACAGACAGTGGAAAGTAAAAATGACTAGGCATTTTTACTGATTTATTTTCATGCCTAGTCATGGAAATCTTACTTTCATGACTCAAATTAGTCAGGAAATGAAGATTTTCATGCCGATTTCAGACAAAATATACTGTCCTTGCCGTTCTTGATACTTAATATACTATTTTGAATTAGATACAAAGTATAGGTATAATGTAGTACTCTTTGCTCTCAAGTATAAAAAATTACTATTATAATATTACACTTTACTAACAATTTTTTACCTAAAGTTACCAAATTTCCTGTTCATATCTAGGTTACTAAATATATCAACAAAATTTTAAATTGTCAAAATATGATTTTTGGGATGGATATACCTGTCGGACGATTTACAAAACCTCGGGCCAAAAGCCTTTGCCTTGAAAATGAAAACTTTTTACTCCCGAATGGCATAAACAACTTCATAATGCCCTAGTCCAAATAAAAACAAAAATTTCTCAATTCAAGTAGGTACTTATTGACTTACGTATGAAAATAAAAAGGAAATGGATTTGAATTCGTAAATGCATTTATTGCATTATTAATGATTAATCTAACTTAGTAACACTCCGGTTGGAGGTCACTTTTCCCCTGCAATTTTTTCCCCTGGTCATTTTCCCCCTGGCTATTAATTTCCCTCATTTTTTTCCCACGACTACTAAAAATTTTAAAAAAATAATTATTAATTTTTTAAATCAATATTTATTTGAATTCTACCGTATGGTTGTGGTAGAGTATGATGAGGTTAAGTTCAGAAAAATGTTAAGCAAGAATATTTTCTAGCTTTAGAAAAATTAGTAGAAAAATATGAGTAGAAAAAATGGAGTAGAAAAAATGGAGTAACCGCACATTCGGTATATAATATATAAGTATGTATAAATCTATACCAATGAGATTGTCACACAGAAGTTGAGTCGGTATGTCAAAATTTACTTGCAATCTTAAATATTGTTATAGAAAAACAACGCAGTTTTAGGGTAACTATCTGTGTCCACAAATACGTTTTTAATCTTTTGTGGTTTATGTTTCCGATTATATTAATAAATGAATCATATCGACGTAATATTTATTTATTTTTTACATCCTAATAGGATGTTTAGAAAATTCTGATAGTATTACATCTACACCAGTATTTATGCTAAAAGAATTAATTTTCCTTAATCCATATAAATATTAATTTGTTAATATATGCTCATATTTTACATTGACTATGTTACTTGAAAAGCTCTATTACGCCAAATACTAACAACGGTTCCAAGAAATTTTAATTTTTACAACAAACAAACCAACTGTAGTAATGTTAGAGTTGTATTACTCTCTTTTTTCCAAATTAATTATTCTAATTTCAAAAGAAAGTAACATTTAATCTGACACATGAAATACAGTAAACAGTGACAGTCAAGTAATATTAAATCGTGAAACTTGAATGTCAGTTAACCTTAACCACTGTGAGAAATACCCACGCCACGTTCAAGATAATGACTTATTTTCCCAGTTTCTATTGTTTTCTGTTTTTAATGACCTTGATCTTCAACTCTTAACTAACATTACTAATTAAAAATTAAATTAAATGCTATTTTGTTTATGTGATATCACTTTCTTTTATTTGTTCTAAAGAAGATTTCAATTTCATTTTCTCAATTGAAAGTATTTTGCTTTATTATATTTAATTGTTAAGCTTTCCTCAATTAAATTAACTTAATTAGATAATTCTACATACTTGCAGTATGTGCAAGAGCGCGTCATGAATGTATATGATTAAAGTTTGAAGGAAAATTTTTGTAAACTTTAATATTTTCTACCGATTTTAGACTAAAACTAAAATAACTTGTATATGTATATCGTATTATTAATATTTAACCATTCCCACACCATCTTTTACTAGTAGATACTCTTAGTTTTATATCTGCTTCCTGATAATATTTATAAAAACGTGATAAATATGTTAAATACTACACGATATTTTTTAAATTGATTTTTGTTTTCAGTATTCAGTAACTTAATTTGTAGCTTTTAATCTTGATAAAAAATTGAAATAAAAGTATGTAATGAATCCTGCAAAAATATTGAAATTTATTAATTAATTTTTCATGCTGTTTTTCGGTACATGATTTCTAGATATATAGGGTCTTTCATTAAGAGTGATAGGATTTTAATTTTAAATAAATCGTCAACGGTTTGACATATCAATTTAGTTTTTGCTTTATTTGGAACCTTGGACAATGCAGTTATGTTCCGAACAAGATATCGTTCAAATGTCCACCACAGCTTTGTTGACACTGATCACAAGATCGCTCCAATTTGGCTCATCCGCAATACTGGCCGCTACAACTGTGATATTCTCCTCACTTCGAACATTTCGTTGTCTTCTTGGTGGCTTATTGTCTTAGTAATGTTAACTCAAACTTTATCACAGTGCGTCTTATAGCCTGCGCAGAGTAAAGGTGACGGCGACCCAATTCTGGGGTGAATAAAAGTTGAGCACCCACAACTGAGCTCGAACTTTGGTAATATTTTTTTATTATTTCCAACCGGTCTAGAGGCGTCAAACGCTGCATCATGAAACTGCACACTATACTAAATAATTTGACACCTAGAAGTAAATAAAATATATATCAGAAACCGAGAAATCTTTATTGAAAAAACTATCACTCCTATTGAAAGACCCTATAGATGATGAATAAATCTCAATAACATAATTTAATATCTTTCATTCTGTGTCTTCTAGTTAGCAGCCCGGAGTTGTTAGGAGCTCATCTGAAACAACTTCTAGGGGAGGCTGAGTTAAGACTGCAAGAACTAGGAGGCGGTGCTGCGTTACTGGAAGAACCACAAGACTCCATGCTTAATACAAGAGCTTCCTTCTCCAGTATTATTGGCAGTGCTTATCCTGCGTCTGCCATGACAGGTACCTACGTTCATTTATAATAAGATCATCCATAAATTACAGCAACCGCAAGCCAAATCTTTCATCAGATATAAATTATTTTAATCTGAATTTGTAATCTAAAGAAGGGTAGGTAGCTCACATTATACAGTCTGAAATATTAAGGTTTAAAGACTGTAAATGACTTGGTTCTATTATTTATCGACACAGTTGCGCGTTCGATAAATGGGAAACTGGTGTTTATTGTGTGGGTATAGCTTAATTTAAATATATTGCTTACTAGAACCGACCACTTGTGTTGTAATCATACAGTTTCTTGCGTGTAAAAGGTATAATCAATTTTGTTACGCCTTGTTATTTCATTACCAAAATGAATTTTACATATATTATGTAACATTTTTATATTTTATTCTAAATATGCTTCGAAAACCCTTAAATTTTTTGACAGTAAACAGGCATAATTTGTTGAAAGAAATAATAGTTACCAAAACTTTATTTAATTTTAAAAAATGTACACAGCTTTACCCAACTAAATAATTTATTTATAAAAATGAAATTGTTACAGTATAATGCCCTTGTCACACCTGTAAATACTTGTATTATGTATGATGAAAATTGTCGTGTGTGACGAAAATCTCTCGCCTGCATGTAACACTTGTATGATATAAATAATATGATAAATTATATAAATTATTTGGAGTAATAAACAGTTTCGTCTGATTCGGTATGACGTGTATGACAGAAATAGCAGCGCTTCTATTTTTCGTCATACACAGGTTTAATCATACTTGGTACAGTGTATTACAGGTGAGACATGGGCATAAGTATTCAAAAGTTGATCATAATATAAATACAAGTAGTTTATAATAATATTATATTAATACCAATATTATGTACTTACATAAATATTGATTTATACCTTAGGACATTAAGAAATTGCCATGGTAATATTGAGACATCACTAATGTTTTTCTTCTGAAATTAATATATTTTCTGTCTGTTACTAGGATACCAAAAATATTAACAAAATTCGAAACGTCAAAGCGAAATGTCACGCGCGCAATATTTTAAATAAAATAGTAAGACATAAAATATTGTATGCACCACGGGCATCATTGATGTTTATAGCCCTCGGGCGATTTACAGACCCTCGGCCAGAGGCCCTTGGGCTTGTAAACATGTCGCCCTCGGATGAGCATAAACATCATCATGATGCCCTTGATACATAAATAACTAATTATTGGCTTTAGATTTTATCCTCAGGTCATTTATTAAAGACTTAATTACCGATGAGTTGTAGTTCTTTTTTATACAACAAAATTTGTAAAGAGTTGCAGTAAAATTGAATGCATAATATAATCTAGTGTTAAATGATAATTGAATGTTTTATCTTGTTTGTTTTCCCGGTAGGTTGTGCTGGTGGCGACGTGGACAAACAACTGGTAGCTTGGGGCCGTCGCGCTAAGGTTCTGCGCAGGATGGTATTAGGTTTCGCGCAGGCGCGACCGCCTGATTCACCTGCTAGCGTAGCTGTGGACATCACTGCCACCGCTACTGTTAACGTTAGGCTCCAGGAACCTCAGACCATCGATAGTCCCATCACCAGCCGATATAAAGGTTCGTAATTGTACCTACACCATTGTTGATCGTGTCCAATCATAGTCCACTGCAGTTACTGCTTATTGTAAAGTTGAACCCGAAACCAGAATCAAATCTGTCGAAAGCTGCAAACTAAAACATGTGATATTAAATAGCATTACATTTTACAAAATCTAACTATATTGCTAAATATAAATGACTGAAATTTACACGAAGAATGATAAGTAGAAAATTTTGTTAAATGATTGTTCACCATGAATATAAGTAAAAAGGATTTTTTGCATTTTAATATTAAAGATCAAACTTTAATTAATGCATAGACGAAAGAATCGAACTGTAGAAGCGCTGCGATCAACGCCAGCTGACCTCTCACGGCCAAATGATGAACCCTAGTAATAAGGAAAATAAACATTTAACACCAAATGTTGACATTGAGAACTGAGAACTATTAAGCGTGATTTATAAACTTGACGTTATCGATGCAGTTCGCCCTTGACGTTGACGTTCTGTTCGAAGTTTATAAACGAGGCATATATTTTTCTAATTTAACTTTGAACGTCAACGGCAAACTGCAACGTCAACGTCAAGTTTATAAATCAGTCTTTAATGATTTAAATTATCCCTCAGATGCACAAATAATAATTTTCAAACATAACTATTATTTATTCCCTGATTTCCAAGAAAAACTTATAATGACAGGAAATAGATGTGCCTTATTCCCAAGGTTCATCAATTGGCCACTTTGATTTTTTCGCCTATACCTAATGATCGGTCATTTTTTAGTGTTGGTAAGTAATTTAGAAGGCGGTAAGAACTAATCTACAATAGAAACCAAGGCAACAGCATCAAAACCAACATAAACAAATATTACAAGCACCATGCACACCGCCCTTGATACTTAATATACTATTGTTTTATAAAATCGATTCCTTGCATTATTTGCAACGATGCTAATCGAAAACTAAAAGAACAAACCCGATTTTACAGTAACATGTTATCGTGGTAGTGTACAAATACATTTCATCTACCTAATAATCATTAGCGTTTATTAGGGGGTTATTGCAGTCACACAATAGTCAAAACCACAAGCCTGAGATGTGCCAGAACATACAATACAACCCTGGTAATAAGCTTCGAAAAACTCTTACTCTACCAGTGGAACACTGGGGGTAAAATATATACTCGGGTTAATAAATATGGCAAATACTGAACTGTTCGACTATATTTCTTATCTGCGGGCTAATCTTAAACGATTGCGGTTTTGGGCATTGTGTGACTGCAATAAGCATTTAACGATTATTAGTTTACTTGTTGTATGCGTGGACTATAACAATATTAGTTCACAGGATTTCACTTATTTCATTAAAAATACACATTCAGAACATAACATTTAATTTAAATACACCCCATAAGTTTTTTGTTATATTTTATTTTACAGTACAATGGTCAACGCGAGCGGACTTCAGTCAAATAACCGGCGAGCGAGAAATCCTGGACATATCTCGACCACAATGCATTGTGGACCTCATGCACGGGCGCCGGTATTTCTTCAGGGCTGCTTGCGGCAACGTGAAAGGCTACGGCACATACCTAAGCGCTAGCCCAGCATCTGTTGTGCCCTCGAGTTGGCGAGAAGTTGACCAGAAAGAACCTAGATTCGATGGACGGTTGAAACATTTAGATCAACTGGTGGATGAAGTGAAACAAGCTCGGCCAGGGTGTGAATTGTTAGAGAACACGACTAAACAGGGTAGAACACAACGAAAGAAAACCACTATCAAGCAATTATTTTCTGCTGCCAGCAAATTCCAGAAAAATTTAAGAAGGTATGTTCATTTGTAAATATTTTTTATAGTCTCTAGCGCAGTGGTGTTATTGTCGTAAAGAATTTTTCTTATCTCGATCGCAACCTTTGATCAACAGTTAAATATTTAATTTTACGAACAAATTACAGTTTAAATCTTCTTTAAAACTAATTCTTACTTAGTACTTGTGCGTAATTCAATTTATTCGCCGATACATGTTAGAAAATTCATCTTGGATGTTAGAGTAAACAAAATAAAGCAAAACATGAACCAAATAATTAACATCAAAATAACATGTGTTTTGAATCTATATTGTTTCGTGCGTCATGATTCATTGTGGAATATATGCTTTTGTTCTAGAACCAATAGTAACATCGTCATGTTCAGGAACAAATCACTACGCATGAATTTACGTGTACTTATGATCATTAATAAAATCTGATATAGTACTATTATAATGAAGAGTCGATTGCGCGAACTAATAATTTTGGTCTTAGAAAAAGATGTATAGATGAAAGAAAGAGAAAACTTCTCTACTTTCTATCTCAGAAACATCAGTCAGGAATTTTCTAATACTGACGTTTTCATCCCTTAGTGAATAATTTGTTTTGATAGTTATACCACTGTGTTCAGTGTTTTGTTTGTCGTTACTTCCACAGTACTTATATTATTATGGTGTGAAATGCAATATATCAAGAGCTACTAGGTCAAATTGTGTAATATGTGTAGTACATAAAAATTAGCTCCGCCCGTTCGTTCAGCTGAACCGACTCTTCACTTCAAACTACCTATAGAATAAAGTACAGAAACAGTCCTATTCATCATTATCAAACTTAAAACCTACAAATTTAACTAAATTTCAACAAAATTGAGTGGATTCTTGAAAATTTTATGAGTAAAAGGGTTGGCCTGATAGTAATTTAGCATAAATAAATGGGTAGCATGAAGGCCTTTATTTTAGAAATATGTCAATTTATTTTTCGCCGGACGTTTCGATGTCATAAACGAGCATCATCCTCAGCGGCTTGTACAAAACGCAAAATATTTTGCGAGTCATATTAAAAAGTTACAAAATATAAAAGTGCCGTAATATACTCCATAGTGAAAATATTTTTTTTAATCAAATGTTTCTTCTTTTCAGGGGCATCTACTTGGCCTGCATATTGTACCACGATGACAAGGTCCTAGTAACGAACGAAGACTTCCTGCCAGTAATAGAAATCGACGAAACATTTCCAAGTTGCATACACACCGATCACCACTGGCTCATGAAAATCGCCTGCACTTGGGACGACACCAAATCACTTCGAACAGACATGGAGAAAAACTCCTCTTCCACTGTTCACTTTCGATCGAAACTTCTTTCGGCTGCGCTGCAAATGCAATCGGCGTTATGTTTGCAAGACTTAGGACAACTCTATCATAAACCCTTAAGAGATTCGCAAGGAACAATGGTTTTGGCGACAATAAATTACGTCAAAACTCCTAAATCTGTGTCAGTATTAAATTCAAGATGGCTGCCGTTGAATAAAGTTCATAAAAAGATGGTTTTAAGTGAAGATAATAATGTTGGAGATATTCTTATGGCCTCTATTACTGAACAAATTAATTATCATCAGGTTTCTGGCCTTAAATTAAGTAAAGGGCTTTATTTAGGATATTTGAAGTTACAAAGT